>LS574311.1:241564-276906 GCA_900490775.1 Pristionchus maxplancki
CTGCTCCACTGGCATATGACTGATTGGAATATATTAGAATTTTGGGATTTTTTTCAGATTTTTATCATGTTTCCCCGATTTGTAGCAGAAGCGCGAGTAGAGGGAGGCGAGAGGGCGGGAGGAGTGAGAGAGACACGTGCGAGAGAGGCTCCGCCCCCTTCCCTCTCCCTCCCCATCTCTCCCTCTCACCCGGTGTGCCATTCGCGCGTGGTTTTTGGGGCATAACTTTTGATAGAGAAGAGATATCCACAAACGGTAAAAAGCATGATGCTAGTCAGACCTATATCTACTAATTAAGGTCATGAGTAGTCCGCATTGGTTAATTCGGGAGTGCACCTTGCGGTCTCTACCTTGGAGAGGAGAAACCACAGTTTCACCTACAATTTCGCCTCACTATCTCACTCCCAACTTGCACACCAGTTCATAAAATTGGCTGAAATTACAAATTTGGACTAAACTCGTCATGCCGGTCCGATCTGTGTAGGTTGCTAAGCCCACTTTTGCCTCGTTCAAAAGTTCGTTTTTTGAATTTTATTTTTGAAATTCATAAAAAATAAACTAGACAGGCGTCTTCAGCATGAAATTCTACCCCGGGGAACATTTTCACTTAATTTTAGCGACTTCGCGGGCTGAGAAATTCCTCAAAAACCGCTTTTGACGTGACGTCATCTGGACCCAATGGGGGCTCAATATGAAAAATGAGTATGCCCATCGTCATCAGCACCCTCGAGAACCCTTAAAACCGGAGTTTCAGAGAATCGACCTTTTTGAGCTGTGCCAGCCCTTGGTCGACTCTCTCGCAAACGGCCTCATATAACTCGATCGAAAGGTTCTCGTTAGTTTACCATTCAGGGATCGAATATCGTCATTGGGCCAATGCGCAGACGACCCTGCTTTCACTGCGATGAATCGACATGATTAGAGGATCCGTCAACATTCTAGTACTGGATCTCCCAACTTTTTGCCTCGAATCTGTCCAAGATGTGGGCTCGAAACGTCATCCAGTTAGCGTAGGGAGTGCCTGGCATTCTCTCTTATTTTCTCGTGTTCTATGCTATGTATGGTGTTCGGAAGGTTCTCAGCAGAAATTTCATCGTAATCTATACAATGATGGCTGTTTCTGTGAGCATTATTTATTCTTTACATCCCCACGATTTCGCCAATTATTTTGCTTGTTCAGAACATAGCAACATGGCTGAACGCCTGGATTTACCTCAGAATGACAGACGAACCATTCTACTTCTTCTATTATGAGTGACTGAAGGGACAACCATGGTTGACGTGAGTTTGAGCACAACTTTTATTTATTTATTTATTTATTTATTCAGTTTTTCTGTTTCAGCAGCACCCACAACTTCCTTTGCACTCATTTCTACTATGTACAAAACATTGATCTGTTGTTATTCACTTTCGATCGATTCATAGCTGTTATTTCAATGGCTAGGAATGATCAGGTGAGGTATTTTTTGACGATTAAAGATCGCTTCTCTTCATCTGCAGTGGTGGTCAAAATACTATGTTCTCATTATTGCGATTGTTCACACTGGCGCTCTTGCACTTCACTTGGCCTTCACTTCACTTGACACGAATTGTGAGAACAAAATAGTCGAGGAAGACAAATTCAACGCTCGCTACCATGAGGATATTGAGGAGGATGAGTATGGAGAGAAGAAGAGAAGATAGAGATCATTTCAATCTCTCAACCCCCACTCTTCCCATAATTACTAGATTCACACAAAAATCAACTCGACAAACAAGATCATGTCACTAAGAATCTCTGTAAGAGCGTAATCACCATCAATTCGATAAATGATAATACCAAATCTTTGTTCGTAGAAACTAGGGTGGCAAATTTGACTCCACGGGTCGCTTTTTCAGAGTATCCCGACGGGTCACAGACGGGTTAGACGGTTATTCGTACCCTCTGGCTTAGATCCCTCCCTTCCCTCTCGACCCGTCTCTGACTCGTCTCAGACGGGTCGAGACGGGTCGAGGGCCTTGCTGAGTTTTTTCTGAGCGAGTAAGATAAATTTAATATGAATCAATTCAGCATTTCGAGAGCTGTCGATTGAATACAGATTCATGTTAAATGTATCCCCTTTACTTAGCCAAAAACCGTAGAGAAGCCCTCTCGACCCGTTTTCGACCCGTCTGAGACGGGTCGAAGCGAATCATTCATACCCTCTGGCTTAGATGACGGGTTATCCGTGGAGAGTGAGGCTGTAAATGAGTCTCTCACGGATAACCCGTCCATAAGGGTAAACAGAGACGGTTAACCATGAGTCAGATTCGCCACCCTAGTAGAAACCATATCTAAGAAATGCTCTCAATGCTGATGAGGAGTATAAAGCAAGCTGAAATCAACATCAAGCAACGTTGAGTCAGGATTGTCTCCAATACCGGCCATGATTGAACCAAATATAACTCGATCGAAAGGTTCTCGTTAGTTCGCTATTCAGGGATCGAATATCGTCATTGGGCCAATGCGCAGACGACCCTGCTTTCACAGCTCACGCCGATGAATCGACATGATTAAAGGATCCGTCAACATTCTAGTACGGATCTCTCAACTTTTTGCCTCTGTCCAAGATGTGGGCTCGGAACGTCATCCAGTTAGCTTATGGAGTGCCCGGCATTCTCTCTTACTTTCTCGTGTTATATGCTATGTATGGTGTTCGGAAGGTTCTGAGTCGCAATTTCATCGTAATCTATACAATGATGGCTGTTTCTGTGAGAATTATTTATTCTTTACATCCTCGCGATTTCGCCAATTATTATGCTTGTTCAGAACATAGCAACATGGTTGAACGCCTGGATTTACCTCAAAATGACAGACGAACCATTCTACTTCTTCTATTATGAGTGGCTGAGGGGACACGCATGGTTGACGTGAGTTTGAGCACAACTTTAATTTATTTATTTATTTATTTATTCAGTTTTTCTGTTTCAGCAGCACCCACAACTTCCTTTGCACTCATTTCTACTATGTACAAAACATTGATCTGTTGTTATTCACTTTCGATCGATTCATAGCAATTATTTCTATGACAAAGAATGATCAGGTGAATTTATAGCATATTTTAGAGTATACTGTCATTCTAACTTTTAGTGGTGGTCGAAATACTATGTTCTCATTATTGCGATTGTTCACGTCGGTTCTCTTGCACTACACTTGGCCTTGGTCTGCACCAGGTTTCATTCCATCTATTGTAGTACAAGAGAGCCAAAATATATTTGCAGACCCAGTAGTGTCACCGCCACTAATATATTGTACTTTGATAACAAGCACGATAGATATGTTTTCGCCTGGAACGATGCAGAACTTTCGGTAAAAATACTGATTTATGTCTCAAACCAGTTTAAATTTCAGACCATCTCAGTTACAAACAAAATTCGCATTGGATTTGGCGTTGTGGTTTGGCTAGCATGCTTGATTCTCAATGTTCGAACTTGATTTTAGACAACTATTTAGCATATTTATTTACAGGCGCTGTCG
Source organism: Pristionchus maxplancki (assembly GCA_900490775.1). Classification (NCBI taxonomy): domain Eukaryota; kingdom Metazoa; phylum Nematoda; class Chromadorea; order Rhabditida; family Neodiplogasteridae; genus Pristionchus; species Pristionchus maxplancki. The sequence continues at coordinate 245,061 of LS574311.1, forward strand.
CGCAAGTTCTTGCCAAAGATAAAACAACGGAGAAGTATATCGACGGTAAATAGTGAAAATAAACTCGAAAATAAACTTCCGAAAAAATATAAATTCAGAAAACCAACTTCCTTCTCCTCAGCCTCTGCATCTTTTTGACTCAACTACTGAATATAGTTGTTGTGGTAAGTCAGATGCTCTAATGCCAGTGAAAAAACACTAATCAGATTCTTCTTGCATCGATCAACTCCCTCAATCCATTCACAACCTACGAGATTATGTACTACACGTCGGATCTGTTCTCGATTGGGCCAGCAGTGTGAGTGGCTCACAGGGTAGAGGGCGGAAAAAAATGCAAAACTGATGGAGTGCCACCAGTGAACCATAATCAATCATTAATTCCAGATACACCCTCCTTCTGCCGGGCCCGATTCGGGAGTTTCTCACTGAGAAGATTACTGAGACTTTGCACTTCTCTATGGGAAGCTCCTCGTCCTGACACATTTGAAACTTTATTCACTCTTTTCGTCGCATTTTGAGTTCCAATCATGATGTAACATGTACCGATAAAGATATTCATAATAAGTTGCAATGGCGTTCATCGCACTTTCGATCAATTCCCTCAAGGATCTATTACGGATTAACGCATTACAATTCGTTCCTCAGAGGTGGAAAATCTGAGTATCTAACGCGACCAGGCTCTCCCCTCATGCACTCAGTCGCACTCGCTCTCTCCCTCCGCCTCTTCCCTCTTCACTTGTTTTCCGCATCTCGTCGCTCCTAGCAACGTGATAAGAGACATACGAGACCAACCTTGCCGACCTCACACTCATCACTTCAGGCCGAGCTATGGATGTGAGTACGAGCTCTTTTCCCTTTTTCTTGAGAAATCCGGTGTTTTCAGGACAACTCCGCCGCTCTCATGGCTCATCTCCAGAAGCAGACTTCGGCCGAGGTACTGCTTTTCCGGATGCTAATTTCCGCAAGCAATTTCAGGCCGACAAAAACAACGATGAGAAGGATAAGTCATGCGGGTACGTTATTCACACTCGAGAGATCTCTAGAGAATAGTGGTGCTAATGATGATTTTCATAAAGTCTTTATGTCATCGATTCTCTAGAGAATAGCAGGAATGTGTGGTATTTGAGTGCGTAATGATTATTCTTGCTGCCTATTCTCTCAATTTACCATAATTTTTGTATTTTATTAATAATTAGTTTATTTCAGGATGTATCGTCGAGAGTACTTCGCAGAGGATTACACTGTGAGCTTCTCTACCCTTTATTTTATCCTACTGTACCTGCTTCTTTTGAAGTTGCGCTCCCATGCTCACTTCTTAGAATTACGTTTCCTAACTCATTTTTTCTACAAACAAACAAGAGTAACATGGAGAGTAGTAGGATGGGCCGGATGGCCAAAAAGCCAGGTCGGATATGTTTCAGAAGCACGGCACCTCCGACATGTGTCGTGAGATGGAGTACGATGACTCCCCTCCAGTGGAAGAAGTCGTCTGCAGAGTGGATGAAGTCCCCGAAGGAGGGTACGTTCACTGTGCGGTACTTGTGGAGTTGTCCGGAAGAGAGTCTAGTCTAGAATATCCTCCATCCATTCCCGACCACCTTGACACCTTTCAGTGTTAATGGCTCCTTTTTCGCACTTGGATGAAGACAAAATAGGCTACGTGGAACGACAGGGTTTCTCTGACGCGGGAGAGATCGTGCGTAAGGGAGAGACAAGGCTGAAAATTTAAAAAAACAAAATTTTAAAAAACAAAAAAAACAGGATGCACGAGATCGAGCTGCGCGGTCGCAAGATTGTCATCGTCCGTGATAAGGGAAAGTTCTCGGCTGTAAATGGACTCTGCGCCCACTACAACTGGCCTCTCATCAATGGTGAGCTTACGAGTAGGCTGAGAAAACGGAAAAAAGGACAATACCACCCATTTATGTCAGCATATTCGTCGAACAGTCCTTTTGATCTGTGATGATAATACAAATTTTGTTTGCGCTGGTGCTTCCAATCTTCGTGAGAAAAATTACCATCCTCATACATAACTGCAAGGCGTATTGGAGGCACAAACTGGAATCTCAAGTTTGTGACTGCCCGATCCTAGTTTGTGCGCACACAAGTAGTAGTATCAAGTCTCGTTTCTCAGAGTCTCTAGGCTTCTTCCCGTGATTGGAGTTTATAGTAGGCAACGTGCAAATTAGTCTGCCTCTTCTCCATGCTTTCTCGCTTGTCATACGGAGAGACGGATATGGGAAAAGGGGAGAAATTATACCCTTCGCATGTCGATAATCTCAGACATATATTACTGCGAATCGGAATAGAGGGAGACAAGTCTGGGAAAATATCATGAGAATACTACGATTTCTGTTAGGGAATACGGTGATTTCTGGGCTAGAAGGCACAACCTTGAGATTCCAGGACACTACTCTAACGGGAAGATTCGTTGTCAGCTACATGGTGCGTGCTTCAATACAGGAACGGGAGACATTGAGGACTACCCGACTTTTGATGGACTGCATCCGTTCAATGTGAGTGATAATTGCCTATTCCTGGGCAAAACCAACTTGAAACTCATCTATTCCAGGTCCGCAAAATGGGCGAGAATCTAGTGATCTCCACTACAGAGAAGCGTCTCGGCTCCGATCGACACACAAAACCGAATTGGATTCGAAGAATCACTACTGAGAAACCGATCATAATCGTCGGAGGAGGTCTCTCAATTTCGCATGCTCTCTTGCTTCTCTGACTGACGAGAGAGCAGGCGAAGTTGAGAGAGTGCTTGCAGGTCCCGCAGCGCAATCCGTGGCTGAGAATCTGCGTACTGAGGGCTGTCGCTCGCCGATTATCATGATGTCGAAGGAGTCGATCACTCCGTACGATAGAGTACTACTGTCTAAGGTAAGATTTTATATACAACACTTCACTAATTGGAGAAATGTGATTTATTGGGGCATTAAATCGTACGGAATAGCTGTTCTAATGCTAACAATACAGAGACTGGACAATCCTGCAATGCCCCTTCGCCCGGCTGATTTCTACACTGACAATCACATCCAAGTTCGGCTGAATTCAGAGGTAAGTATCACAGCAAGCGTCTATGGAGCTACATCTGCCTCCATATTTGGATCGAGTATCAGGCGCAATCATCGCCAAAATACGCTTGATTGCTGAAGTTTCTACGTGATTTTAATTGAATCTTTCAGGTCACCTCAATCGACATTCCTTACCACACTCTCACCCTTGCTGATGGCTCCCTTCACGAGTACTCCAAGCTAGTGCTCGCAGTGGGAGGAGCAGTGCGAAAGCTAAGGAACGAGGGAGCCGATCTGCAGGTTTGTTGTTGTTGTTGTTTTTGTTATTTCGAAATTAAAAACAACAACAACAACAATTCCAGGGCATTCACACCCTTCGTAATCACGCCGATCCAGCTGCAGTTATGGCGGATGCCAAGGGAGAAGACGTCGTGTGCATCGGAGCCAGCTTTATTGGTGAGAACAATTGCTTTTTTCTGTTTGTTTGTTCTAGAATTTGAGTTCATGCAATGAAGAAATCCAGGCATGGAAGCTGCTTGCGCCCTGGTGCCCGTGGCCAAATCAGTCACTGTCATCAGCACTACAGCCGAGCCAGTGCCAGCACTGGGAGAGCAGATCGGCAGATCACTGAGACTGGTTAGTTACAGAATTTAACGACCGTAATTCCCGAAAAGTCTCATCGTGCGCAATAAGTGCAAAATCTTAGGATATGCCCCTGAGAATGAAGTGAATCCGATAAGCTAATCCGGCTCCTTTCCAGTACTTCGAGGATAAAGGCATCAAGATAATCACAAATGCGCGAGTGAGCAAATTGACGGGCGAGGATGGAAGAGTGAAGGAGGTATGTGGTGAAGTGTTCTCGACTTATGTTTTACCGGTGCTCACACTACGATAATTCCAGGTGCATCTCGTCGACGGCACTGTACTCCCCGCTCGCTGTGTCGTGGCCGGCATTGGTCAGTCATAACTTCTCTGTCAACTGTATTCTAGAAAACTGTATCTCTATTGAATTTAGCCTCAAACTTCTCAGGTGTCGACCCAGACACAACATGGCTTGCCGAGTGCGGAATTGAGCTGGACAAGCGAGGATTCGTCAAGGTAATGGTTTATAATTTAACATAAAAACAAATTAAATATATTTAAATATTTTTTAAACATTTAATTGCAGGTCGACGAGAACTTCGACACCAACAAGAATGGAGTGTATGCCATCGGCGATTGCGTCAGTGCTCCACTGCCTTTCTTCGGCATTGAATCTCTCAACATCCAGCACTTCCAGACAGCACAGAAACATGGTGAGAATTAACTAAATCTATAAAAAAAATTTAAAAAATTTAAAAAAAAATTTATTCCAGGTCAGCTCGTGGCTCGCGCAATGATGAGCAAGCCCATGCTCGACCACAATGTGCCATTCTTCTGGGCAATGTTCTTCTGGATGATCAGTATACGCTTCGCAGGTGCGAAATTGTACTTGCGAAATTGTGTTAGGAATATCTCAGCTCGAAAAGTCTTATTGAGTCAGAGATCAAATATCAATTCCTACCCGATTCAGGAGTCTCGGAGGGACATGATTCGGTGGTGCTCAGAGGCGACACGGATAGCTTCGTCTTCGTGCAGTACTACTTCAAGTGGGCTTTTTCTACAGTATTCGCCATTATTGGACTAACTCTCCTAGTTTTGCACAGTCTCCTCTATTCTGACTGAGGCGAGATCATTCTTCACAATAGCGCCGTGGACAGACTTGAGCCTCTGAACGTGCTAATGAATCGGCGGTAAACAGTGATGTCAAAGCTCGCGCTTGTTAGGTCCTAACCATCCGACACACTCCTAATGAATCAGGCGAAAACCATACACTGCCGCATACTAATACCATCTAGTACTCACGCCATGCCATTTCCTCGATACTCATACTTTTCAGGGACAATCGCGTGATCGCCGTGTGCAGTGCCGGTCCTTCTCTCGCCGCGATCCAATTCGAATCAATGTGCTCGAGGAAGATCGTTCTCACTAGAGAAATGGTCGAGAAGTGAGATATTTTGACTTCGAAACTCTTTTTCGGGTTGGTTTGACTTGAGAAGCATGAATCCCTTTCAAACGCATAAACCCTTTCAAACGCCTGAGATACATGAAACATATCTGCACCCGAATTATTCGCTATTCCAGCGCTCCCGAGAACGATCTATCAATCTACCTGAAGTGAATCTCCGACGTGGCAACTGGCAATTTCGAGGATCGCCTCGGGATTCCTTACCCCCTTCATTATTTACTCCCCCGTATTTTCAGTCTGAGTTTGATCTTCTCATCTCCCCTCGCAACGTTTCCATTGTATCTCTCTGATAAACTCACTAGTAGTAGCTGGAGTCACGCAACATTCTCAGATACGTAAAGACGTAAGTTATGACTGGCCGACAAACAAGAAGTGCAATGCCCTGCTGCGAATTGTGCTCTTTCGTCGGTGAGAGGTGCGATAGAGCAGAGGAAGCGAGAGAGTCCGACAACTCGTAACCTGCATCCAAACTTCCTTCATTACGCAGTTGTAGGCAAGGTTGCGATTTCCATTGGAGCTACTTCTCACCCAAGATGAATAATAAACTACTATTGATTGCCTCATTGCCAATTTGCAAAAGTGCTAAACATTCGCACGCCCATCACTTGCTGATTCACCCGTTTTCCTGCCATTTATTGGGCTCTTTCCATCACTATTCGTTCTCCTCATTCAGTGTTCTTGGATAGTAGTCACTGCGAATTTTATTCCACCCTTTCATTCAGGTCCTTTTTCCACTGTTTTCATCAAGATTTCGATCCTTCCTCTACTGCAGAGACCTCTCGAATTGGCCAGTATTTTCGCCCCGCACTCTTCTCCCTTTCTCCCTCTTCAGTAGTACTCTCAGAGTCGACTCGAAATGGAACGTCGTTCTTCCGTCCTTTTAGGAGAAAATGAGGTGGGTAATATCTCTTTTTTACGAGATCAAAGATCAATGTTTTCGCTCTAACCTCACCTGTCTCTTCAGGAAAAGTTCTTCGTTGAATGTCTCGCTCGCTTGGAATTGAGATGCAGGGGAGAGAAGACCGATCCTGTGCCTAAGGAAACGGTTAGCTCTACATCCCAGATTTGTAGTAGTGATATCGTTTTACAGTCATTTTGGTTTGGGATGGGGTGAGAAAACATAATGATTGGGGCGCCACTCATGACTCGATTGACATGGCGCCACTCTCGATTTCCAATTAGCTAATCGAGAGGCGAGAGACCTTCACTCTTCTTAGGTCGATTTCATCTGTAAGACGGCTATGAAGAAAGACAAGAGGGATGAGGAGACGAATCAGACAATTCCGGAAAGCGGAGAGGAAGTCGCGCCTCAAGGCTTGGCGCCCGAAGTACCTCAGCAGACTGAACCGTTCCCCGATTACCCTCTGCGCCTGTACCAGATGCACCAGGAACAGCATCGGTACCCATATCTCGACCCCTTCGGACTTCAACCTCCTCCTGGATTCAAATGCCTGCCTTATCACAATCAGCTTGGGGAGCTGCCGTCCACCTATGGACCTCGACCGCCTCTTCGAGTGCCCCACTATACCGAGCTTCCCATGGCACCGGACTTCAACCAGCCTCCTCCATATGGACAGCCTGCTCCGGTAAGTAGGGCCTTGTCTCTGACTCCAAAACTTTGGGAGTTGCCCGGAAGAATGGTTGAGTTTCGCGCATTCTTTAATTTTCCAAGCATATTCTTCCGGGAAACTCTAAACGTACGAAAACTCCGCATTAGTGAATATCAAACCATCTTAGCACTGTCCTCACTACACTGATCTTCCCCTGGCGGGTGTATTCCCGCATCAATGCGTGCGTCATCCGGATCCGGTAAGTGGCATCCAGTGAATATTCTGTTCCTCTAATATCTCAGATGCCCGCCTTCCCGTCATCCAATCCTGTCGATTACGTCGAGATTGACCGCGAGTTCAGAAGAGTCGTGGAGCAGGTTGGTTTTCCTCCCCAACGCTCGATTTTGCCTGTCAATGCTAGAGTTTTTCCGCTTTTTGAATGCGAGATACTACTCAGGCTCAGGCTCAATCACATGAGGGCATACCCTTCGACGAGGAGCTCTTCTTGGCTGTCGCAGAGCAGACCGTGAGATTTACAAATGAAGTTTGACTGAAATTCTCTAATTTCGGTTCGAAAATGAGTCACTTGCAGGCCCCTCCTCCTCCGGGTTTCATGTGGACTACCCTCGGTCTGATTCGCTACTCTGACTGAGCGGTTGCCCATTCGATTCAATATGAATTGTTAGATAAATATGTCGTATTTTTCGTACATTATCGGAGTCTAATAAGCCATTATGACTCAGCCACAAAGGGCAATGATGCTAGAAGTGCATGTTCCTACTCTCCTCACTCTTTTCCTCCCCGGATTCTACTTCCCTCACATGCCAATTAATGATTAGATGAGAGATGAAATGCAGGGAAACAAACACTTCAGGATTCCTCCCAACTGCTTCAGTTAAATGATTGTCACTTTTTCTACAAATATTGAGTGCTAGATGAGCACTGTTGTTTATTTCGCCGTCTTCTCATCCCCTTCCTCCAAATAATTGAGATTGGCTGGAATATTCGGAGGGCGCCCTCCTCCTTTTTTCTTTTTTCGACTCCCTTCTGGTCGCCGATACTAGGAAATGTCATCACGACAAATTCGCCGATCTCCTTCTGTCTCTCTTCCGAGTAATTCATCAGACGAGAATTTGATTTCCCAAGATTCTTTTGAGGTTCGCGTTTTTATTTTACTAGGTACATTTTATGCGCTTTGAACAATGAAATTCTGCCCACTCCAGGATGAGATATTCTGCGAGATTCTCCACAAACTACACAGCGCCAGCAGATCGTCTAACGACCCATCAACAATGAGACATACGGTAGGTTATCGATTAAGGTAGTCTCTCTTTCCTGTTATGAGGACGAAGGTCTAAAGCTCAGAGGGTTAAAAAGGTTGTTAGAATGTCGGGGTTCCCTCAGCATTGGTCTTTTGACACTCTGACATCTACCATGCCCTTGAAACCAATGAATTGCAGATCGCCGTGATCATTCGTCTGGTTGAGGACGTCATGTACCATCGTGCAAAAGTAGGTTTCAGTTATGTTTCACGCTAGTGTTAATGCAAATCATAGCGATTCATACTGCAGTGAAAATAAAAATTACTTTAGACTCGTGAGCAGAGAGAAGACGGCGTCAAACAGGAAGTGAGAATACAAGCCGATTTTCTTACTACTAGGTCAACTTCTCATCAATAAAATGATGCTTTGAAGGTCAACCCGATGATTGTTCGCATGCAGCTTCAGAAAGAGACCATCGAATTCCTCAATGAACAAACGGTGAGTGATTGACCGTGACAATCTCTGTGTTATCTAATTATGTTCGATGAAAAGATTTTTGATACGGTTTAGTAAACAATGCACTCCAGGAGAACCAGAAGGAGTATGAACCGCGCAACTGTATCGATTGCTCAAGATGAAGACTGTCATAACCCTTGCTAGTGATTGATATCGAGAGGGATTGTCTCGATTGGTGGTATCCCGCCTTATTCCTCACCCATAATAGCCTATGTTGCGATAAAAAAAATGTCTATTTAGTCTTGATGTTTTCGTTCGTCTTCTGTGATCAGCCCTGCTTTTAAGGTAGATCACGCGTCATTCTCACTCCTCATTAGCTACTTTCGTCTTCTCCAGTCGAGTGCCGAGTACTCTTCTGACTCTCTCATTCCCTCCTGTTCTCTCGTCGGTCAGAGAAGCGAGAGAGCATGGGAATTGAGAGACGTAGTGAGTGTCCTACCTTCGCACCCCAATCTGCGCGGAAGCGTGGGAATTTCGAGTGCAATAGCGCGGAGTTGGCCTCCCGATGAGTCCCCGATAATTGGGCGGAGCTTCAGCCGATTACTATACTAAATAAATTAGAAAACAAGGCTAAGTCATTCATTTCTGCGCTTGGCATAGCCGCTCTCTCGATCACCTTTGTACAGCCATGGCCGACGGCGCGCCACCTCCTCACAACCGCCAGGTAAGTCTTTACTCGTCAAACCACTTTGAATTGGCCCTGTCCTTTCAGAATCAGGCAAGAGGTGGTATCCCTGATGTGGACACAATAGAAGCGGTACGTTTTAAGTATCCGTTATGTTTCATGTATAGATAATGTACGAGTGTACACATTGCATGATTTCCATTAGGTATCGTATGCGGGGGCCAGAAATTGTGTTTATTTGCCCCTTTTTAGATCCTTAGTCGCTGTGAGCAATTCAGAGACGGCCACCTTCGAGTGGTTCGTTTCTTTGCTATTAATGCACGATTTTCTGTACTTCTGGACACCCAATACACTGCACTAGCCTTCCGTATTTCAAGAATGTGTGAAACTCAACCTTTTTTTCTGGGAATGTCCACAAAAGCCCAATACTCATCCCATTCCCGCTCCCGAAAAGTGTTATAGATTGTAGCTGTATTGGCCTTTCTACATTTATTTTCAGGCTCGTGAACTTACAGCATCAATCGATAGGGTTCGCTACGCACACATTCGCGAAATCGTGGGTATTTATTGTACAACTTACCATCCCTAGATGAGTTCTGCGAGAAAATACGACTAGTTTCAGCTGAATCAGGCGGATGAGCAGTCGCGAGACAATCCAGTTAGGAACGCAGTGATCTACGCCTGTCAATACGCCATCCACAGTGGTCTGGGCACTCAGCTACCCATTTTCTTCCGCAAATTTGTGAATTCGACCCACCCCGAACTCGACTTCCTAGGCAGACTAGCGGGCACGCTTTTCCAGTATTCTATCTACTCCCAGCAACTAGTCCCTCGCAGACCCAACCTTCCCCGTCAGAACCAAACCGTTCTCTACCTCCTGGCTTACTCCGCCCTTACGCATACCCTAGGGGCAGCTCGCATAGATGCCATCATTGAATCCATCCTGACCGATGATTATACGTATCCGGAAATCCGTCTGAACCGCCCAGTTGCCACTCTCATGCCTGACTTTTCCAACATCAATTACCATTTCGAAGTACTTCGTAGTCTGAACCCCCGTATCTGTAGAATAGCTCACTTTGTTCACCCAACTCATTGGGAAGAGTTACTGGAATCTGCCCTGCACGAAACGATTGTTCCTTTCTCACTCCCCGGCACACCTGTCAACCATACCATGTAGATCGCTCTTACATCATTAATTCCCCCCCCCCTATTCGATCTCACTTGCATCTCCACCCATCGACGAACTCCGATCCATTCATTATTGTCATGGTACCTTTTGAATGCAAATACACAAGATTCAGGAAGAACAGTGTTGAGTCGGAAACAGGAAAAAAAATCACATATTTCATCATCATTATTATGGCATTTCACGAGTCTTCTTCCCTCCAATTCCTTTCCTAGATGTCGAATGCACTACCTTCGCGCGCCAATTGGCCTCTGGCGTGAGAGTTTTGATAGGTGGAATCGCGACTGCAGAGGGTAAGACTCCCAGGGAGGGCAGTAACTGCTCGTCCCACCAGTAATCTGGTGATTATAGGGATTGAATGAGCTACTGTGCATTTCTCAAGGGTACCATCGTACGATACATCGTAATAAGGGACCTGCAAGATAAAACTTCTCTGCATATCCCGAAGTAGACAAGATCGGATTACGAAATCTATGATCGACTTCACACGGTTCTTTTTAACCCTGACTCAGAAACCAAGTTTACTCCAGAATCCCACGCAGTATCACACGTTTTTCTGAACTAAAAAGTGTTCGGATAGATATCATACGTTAGAAGAAATGGAGCGGAAAAGGAGGATTGGTTTGAAGCTAGGCCCCTTCATTCCCTCTCCTCTCCAATCCACTTTCAGTTCTTTCCATCTCGACTATATCTCTACAAAAAGCAGACAGCATTCATCAGTCTTCGCAATTGGATCCCTTTCCAATTTCGAATTGGCTCTGACTTCCAAGAGCACCGAAAGAGCACTCAGAATGAGGAGGTCTCGTGTCCCCTGCCCTATTGTGTTCGTTAATCTTGTCGGACTAGCGGATGAAGGCGCCATGTAATATGACTCCTCCTCTCAATCTCGAATGCTGTCCTACACGCAGAAACCACTAGTCGTTCTTCCGTCTCATTCCATCATTTCTCCCATGGAATAATGGTCTCACTCTCTCCTCTTCACCCGCTCTCTCGCTGCTCTGACTGCAGAAATATAAGACCAGAACATTTCTTCTTATGGCGCATTTCCCTCTCCGACATTGCGTCTCCGTTCCGTTGTTCTTGCGTTCACATTTGGACTATCATAGTCCAAATGCCTGCAGTTCATTTTTTTAATTATTATAATTTATTTTTATTTATTCCAGTCCGAAATGTCGACGAATCCTGATGACGTCCCAAAACGCATCGTGCCACTGGTTCCTACTGTAAGTCTCTCGTACCCAACCCCTTCCGGATTTAGTTTTCCTAGTTTCACGAAAGGAGAGAGTGTCTGATCTTACCGTCTGACTCTCTCGATTTCACCTGCTCTCTAGCTGTGTCTGATCGGCGAAACAGATCATCCGAGTTTCGAAATATCTAAACAACGTAAGAGGCCGTCCATGAGAAAACGTAGCTTCTGGGTGGGGTCCACGGATGGCTTTTTTGCAACCCCTCCCAATATTTCACGGGTGATGTCCCCATACCGAATGCTGATAACCGGCCCAATATGAAGGGCTCTGGTGCACTTTCCGAAAAATGACAGACCCCACCCCAAAAAAGTCGAAATTTTCAACGTTGAATAATGTTGGTTTTTAAAAGCTTTTCAGATATATTTTCACATGCTGATTCCAAAAAAATACTTTTGGATGCGATTGGATATCGATAAAATGAAGAAAAGCGCAATTTTCGTCGAATTTCATTTGTCCTGAAAATTTTTTTCCCACGTTACCCTGAGATAACTTCATTTTCGGATTCCCCGTGCAAAGATACCCCTAGGGTGATTTTTTTAGAAGCCAAGACCGGGGCCGCCGCAATGGCTTATTGAATGACGCTCACTGGACAGTTGCGCAGACAATAGTCAGAAGAGAACTCGCGATTGCGTAATAATTTCAAGCCGGTTTGCGTTCCAAATAATTTTTTTAGGGCAACACCATCATTGTATGTCAAAAGAAACTCAATCCGAGTGCAAATTACAAAAATAAAAAATTTCTGGAAATATTGAGTTTTTACGATTTTCGTATTTTAAGACTGAGATTAAAAAAGGAGAGGATCTTATATGAAGCATTTCTCTATCTAGAAATAATCAAACACATACGATGAATGTTTTATAAGCAAATCCGGCATAACCTGTTTCCTAAAAACATAATTATAGGTGTCGGAAAACCGAAATTCATGAAATTTTCGTAATGTTGAACATTATAAAAATTCCTACGAACGTATTTGGGCTTCAATGGAAAGAATTCATCCACAAATGTTTATTACTTTTGCAATTGTTGAAATTCTGAGCACTTTTTAAGGTTTTCGAGGAAAATTTTTTTTTTCGACTTCGGAAAATGTGATAATTTTGAGAATTTGAAAAAGCTTCAAAATGATCGAAAAACATGAAAGTTATTAAGATTGTGTTTTAGTTTGCCAAGTCTACTTTATTTTTTCTCCATTGAAGCCCAAATACGTTCGTAGGAATTTTTATAATGTTCAACATTCCGAAAATTTCACGAATTTCGGTTTTCCGACACCTATAATTATGTTTTTAGGAAACAGGGTATGCCGGATTTGCTTATATAACATTCACCGTATGTGTTTGATTATTTCTAGATAGAGAAATGCTTCATATAAGATCCTCTCCTTTTTTAATCTCAGTCTTAAAATACGAAAATCGTAAAAACTCAATATTTCCAGAAATTTTTTATTTTTGTAATTTGCACTCGGATTGAGTTTCTTTTGATATACAATGATGATGTTGCCCTAAAAAAATTATTTGGAACGCAAACCGGCTTGAAATTATTACGCAATCGCGAGTTCTCTTCTGACTATTGTCTGCGCAACTGTCCAGTGAGCGTCATTCAATAAGCCATTGCGGCCGGCGGCCCCGGTCTTGGCTTCTAAAAAAATCACCCTAGGGGTATCTTTGCACGGGGAATCCGAAAGTGAAGTTATCTCAGGGTAACGTGGGAAAAAAATTTTCAGGACAAATGAAATTCGACGAAAATTGCGCTTTTCTTCATTTTATCGATATCCAATCGCATCCAAAAGTATTTTTTTGGAATCAGCATGTGAAAATATATCTGAAAAGCTTTTAAAAACCAACATTATTCAACGTTGAAAATTTCGACTTTTTTTGGGTCCGGTCTGTCATTTTTCGGAAAGTGCACCAGAGCCCTTCATATTGGGCCGGTTATCAGCATTCGGTATGGGGACATCACCCGTGAAATATTGGGAGGGGTTGCAAAAAAGCCATCCGTGGGGTAGGTACGTTCTCTCACGGATGGCCTCGTAAATTCAGACGATTCTCCGCTGGGACGGTCGCAAATTCCACGTTGCCTCGGCTACGGTTCTCGCTCCTCTCGACTACGGAATGGTGCCCAACCACCCGTTGCCCCTCTACGGAGAATTCTCCTACCCTATCCCCGGCCCAGTCACCTACGCGGTGCCCAACTATCCCTGGAAGTAAGGCCGTGAGGAGCAGTGCCTGAAACATATTCATTCCACCTTTCCCTGGTGTTTCACCCTGTGTTCTCCTCTCTCTCGATTTCTGGCGATAAAGTATTGCTTATAATCCTGTCTTAGTGAGTATTTCAGACTCGGAAACAGCAAAACATGTGAAAAGAGTAAAACAAAAGGAAGATACAGTATGCAGCACGGAAGTAACGACAACAGAATAGTATGGGGGCGGCTAAAAGTCACATTTTCTCTCGAAATTGCATCCTGCGATCTTGACATGCGCCTGAACAAACGGAAAACGACCGAAAGATGGGCCGAAACCCTCGTTCCACGCGGTTTTACAGAGCGATTTGGACTGAGCAAACGGATATTCGCAGTATAAAACCCTTCGCTTCCGCATCACCAGCATCAATTCAGCAGCTGGAGAGTCACTTCTAGTCCAGGTATTCTTCCTGTTCGTTTATTCTCGATCCTTTCTCAACTTGCATCCTAGTCCTGAAAAGTAATAAGGGCTTTGATGCAGCGGCATCCATTGCCATATGAACCATCCTAATCTGACTCTAATTTAATCAACCCATTTCAGCCCAAGATGTGGTGCCTGTTCCTCCTCTCTTTCCTCGCTTCTACCCTCGCCGAGCCTCTCCTCGTCAACGATGAACCGGTTATTCTCAACCAAGAAGTCGTTAACGATGAGCCTGTTATCCTCCACGATGACGTCGTTCTCAACAACGACGTCCAGAACGATGGACTCGTAGATGAACCAGTTGTCGTCAACGATGAACCAGTTGTCGTCAACGATGAACCAGTTGTAGTCAACGATAAATCAGTTGTCGTCAACGATGAACCTGTCATCCTCAATCAAGAAGTCGTCAACGATGAGGCCAACACTGACGTAGAGAGCATCGAGAAGGAGATGTCACGCGAGGTCGAGGAGGAATTCTCAGGAAAGGAACACCAGGACGAACTTGCACTGCTCAAGAAGCAATTTGCCGCTGCGCATACAGGCAATGAGACCTACATCAGGTAAAAGAGAGCCACATCAGGCCTATTCTCCGGATCTAAACTACGGTTCTGCACCGAATTTCAGCATCCCCACCGAACTCGACATCAACTCCAACCATACCGAGCTGTTCGAGGGAGACATCGACCTCTCGCCGTCAGTTCATTTTGAATCATATCAAATGTCACAACTAATAGTCTGATCAGTGCAAGAAAGTGATTAGTTGAACGATATAATGCAGGTGTACAAAAACAAGCGAAACGCTTTGACTCTGGTGGCAATTTCGCCTCAACTAGTCGGAAATTCAACAAGAAACGGGAAATCACTTCCTATTCGACTGCCCGGACATACCTTTGCATTATACTGCTTCGAAATTCATAAATTTGCACAACAACTAGTCGATACTAACCGATCTAGAAATGAAACCTTCCACGCGTCTTCCCGCGGCTAAAAGGCATATTTGCAGCGAGCAGTGGAAGGTGGCGCTGGACTCCGACCCGAAGAATCCCCTCCGTCGTCGTCAGGCGCTCTCGACTGTGACGTCAATGTGGCAACCGATGGGCGCCCCCGTGATTCCCTACACCTTCCAACCCGGATTCCGTGAGATTCATTCTTGTTGTGAGGGTACGGTAGGTTACCGTAGTCGAAAATGACTTGGAACCAGAGCTACCCTACTCAGGGAATCCCTACTTCCACCCGAAGAAGTCCCTGACAGGCAGATCGAGTGCTGTTGTAGTGACGTCGAGTGAATAATTGTCATAATTCCAGCCGCGCAGTACCAGCAAGTGGTCCGGGACGCGATTGCCTTCTGGGAGCAGCGAACGTGCGCCAAGTTCCGACTCGCCACCCCCTCGGATCAGAGCGCGTTCGTTTATCTTCTTTCCTTCTTGTTTCCTTCTCTTTTCTCCCTTTCCTTGTCAGCTACACTACAATTTACTGCTCAAACATGAAATCGCACTGCTTTTCCCACGGAAACAATACATTTTTGTGAGAAGGAGCAATTGGGCAGGTGAAAAAGGAGACTACTTCGTCAAAAGGGAGACTACTACGAAATTGGGCGCTTGCTAATGGGTGTATTATCATACAATTCCAGAATCGTCTTCAACCACAATGCCAATGGCTGCTCGTCTTCCGTCGGTCGTAGAAACCAGAGACAGCAACTGAACCTCCAGGCGCCCGGATGCATGACTGTGAGACATCATCAACGCCAGAAACTATCCATCAGCCCTCTCTAGCCTACCTAATCTCTAGCAAACCTCGTCTGTGATCAAAGATGTTTTCCGGACACTAAAACCTAAACATCGACTATTCTTGAAATGGTTAACGCAGGGTTGGTGGTCGGGAGTGCACGGAGAATAGACACAAAGTTTTCATTTACAGGTCACAATCGTCGCTCACGAGCTATCGCACGCCTTCGGAACTCTTCACGTCCAATCGAGAGTGGACAGAGACACTTACGTGCAGATCGACACTGCCAACATCCAGAAGGGCATGGAGCACAACTTCAGGTATATTCCACGAATTGAGATCTGAACAGAACTCAAACACAACCATCAACTGCTCCGTCTAGGTCAAATCGATTGGGATAGAGCACAACTAGGTTCTGAGAATACTAATCAGAGCATCACGAGCACGTGATTATCTAGAAAATGAAATGAAACTTGAAAACTTGAAAGAGAGTTGAAGGCGGAACTACGATATGAACAATTAAATGTTGCAGAATGGAGCCGACCGGCTACTCCACCTACGGGCTCCCCTACGAGTTCGGATCAATGCAGCACTACTTCCCATATGCGTGAGTTTCTGACTCTCCTCGATCCACGCGCTCTCTAGCACTGTCTAACCTTCGAGGGAGCATTGTCAAAAGATAGATCAGCTACATTTTGTCGTATTCAGAACATCAAGCAACCAGCTGAACAATCACTAGACTCATCTTCAACATTTCCACAATGTTGTACACAAACATTGCAGATTTGCTGTCAACCAGCAGCGCCCCACCATCTATGCCCGTCCCGCCTACCAGCGATTCCAGGTTCCAAAATGCTTAATATAAGAAAAAAAAACAACCTAATCCTCGGTGCTGACTGCCGAGAATTGAGAACAATTATGAACTCAGGGATCGATGGATGGGCCTCGCGCCACCTTCTGGGATACCGTCCTGATCAACAAGATGTGAGTTAGAGAAGCGAGAGAGTGTGTGAAATGGAGAGAGTCAGACAAGTTCTCGTTTTTCAGGTACAAGTGCACTGACAAGTGCCCTCGCCAGATGACTTGCCAGAACAATGGCGTGACTGATGGAGCCAACTGTAACAAGTGCTTCTGCCCCAGAGGATGGACTGGAACAAACTGCGAGAGACGAGTCAGTTGGCGATCGAGTGGTTGAGAAATACGGTTGCTTACGATTACGGTTGCGCACTACAAAAGGGGGACATTCAAATTTTCGAGCTAATGAAAGCAAGAATTGGGCCTCGATAACTAAACAACTAAGGCACTCCAATCGGTCGTATCAGCCAGAGCCGGAAATTGTCGAGCCGGGTTTTGTCAGAGCCGGGATATGACTTCCGTTTTTCAGCCCTCCGACGCGCAAATCGTCAACGTCGCCGCCACGGCGCAGACGGTGAAGACCGAGATGACCGGAGCGTTCAGCGCCTTCCAGGAGAGACTCGTCGTGCTGCAGGCATGTTCAATATTTGAGCCGGGATTTGTCAGAGTCGTCCGTCTGACCAGTAGTCGGCTTCCAATAGCAGTGATTTGCGCCTAATTTAGCAGATAATTAGATGGTTATCTTGATGACATCATTCAGGCGCCGGCCGGCAGAAGAATCGAGGCGACCGTCAAGTCTTTCGGCCCGTAAGTTGAGCCAGAATCAGGAATACCCCGCTGAATTGCAAGATTTGAGCCACACAATACGAAAAAAATCAAACTGAAGTACATCGATCCTCCTTTCCGGGCTAAAAAGGGTTATAAAGACCGAAACTGATCAATCTCAGGTACCGCTTCACGATGTGCCGTTCCGTCGGACTCGAGATCATTCCCACCACTGACACGCGCACTTCTGGTCTGCGGTAAGTAAAATTGGAACTTTTCTTGTTCCACGCCAAGCCCCGCCCCTCGACTCCCCCTTGATTAGGGCGGGACCCTCGCCGGTTTTTGAGAAAAGTGCGAGCAAACGCAATAGGCTATTTAATCTCGATATTCAGATATTTTCTGTAACTGTAAATCGCTCTATTCAGCTTCCTCACCTCCACCATTCCAGATTCTGCGCCCAGCCCAATCCCTCCACTCCCATCGTCTCGGAGGGCAACACGATGCTCCTCTGGCTGTATCGAGACGCCAACTACCCCGTGACTGCCGAGGTCTCCGTCAGAGCCGTCTAATTGCTGACCACAGAACCGATAAATAGTATTTATTCGAAGTTGTTGGCTAGTAATAACACAATACGCACAAAAATGAGCAATTCTAGCCCGAATAAGACGGTGATGGAATGCGCGTGCATGGTAGTGTGGTAGAATCTTCGGCAGGGCAGGCAATTAATATCTTCGGTTGGAAAGCTTGGGATAAATTGAATCGTTGGTAGTGCGATAGTAGTAATCAATGATAGATCGAGGCAGTGAACATTCGTAGACGAAATAGAGAATTATAGTAACACGGGACTCAAGCCAAAGTAGTCGCGCAAGAGAAAAGTTTGCGAAACGCTATCAAAGATTTCAGTATCTGTGAAATGGGGTGTAGAACAATCTCTGCTCAAGGGGAGACTGACAGGTACTCAATACAACCTAATCTGTGAAATAAGAGGTGCATGTATCAGGGTGAATGGAAAAATGAGAGAAGAATCAATTTGGAGATCGAAGAAAAGAACCTAGAAGAAATTGATAGATCTCAAAAGATGACTGACTGCCAATGATTATTCACAATCAGAGTGAGAAAATACTGGGATTGACTATGAAGAATCATCTAAGAGGAATACGAAAGCTCAGAGATCATTTGGGGAAGGGCAGTAGCGATTCGCAGTCTATGAGACGAGATCACAGTAGATGGCAAAGACGATATCAGTGGATTCAATGAAGATAATTCGGAGACATGAGAAGGTCAGAGGGGGGAGCTTGGATTGAGGGAAGCCCTTGGGGAGATTAGTGGTTGCGAGATCGGGCAATCTGTGGGCAGTACTCCTCATCGTCATCGTCTGACAAGTCGAAGACGGGCTTGGCTCTGCGGTAGGTCTTGCGACCTGCAGGGCGGCGGGCAGCAGCTGCAGCCCTCTTAGCAGCATTGGCCTTGCGGGTCGCCGCGGCCCTCTTCCCTCTCTCGGACTGCTCCTTCTTCTCCTTTGCATATGCTTCCTCCATCATCTTGATGCCTGCATCCATCTCGTCCTGCAGCTCCGCGCTCATGATGAGGGAGCTGTAATGGAAACTTTAGACTCCATGATCAAACTCTTGTCCGAAGCGCCTAATTCGGTTATTAGTATAGAGAAGCGCACTGGAAATTGATTCATGCGCTAAGAAGTTTGCTGTTTTAGTTCCCATGCCCAACGCGCCTGATGATTTCGGGTATCAATGAAACACCGATATACTTCAAGCCATCGCTATTTTCGGGAAAGGATGAAAGTGCTTCCACATGAACAGCTACTACGTAATCGTCCAAGTTCCACTCTCGACATTTTCGAAAATATCCAAATAAAGGCGTTGACTGACCGATCATCACGGAGCGTCAGTCCTCTTTCTCGCAGCATGGCCAGCACGTGATGGTTGAAGAAGATGTAGTCGTCGTCGATCTTCTGCTGGACGAGGTCGAGGAAGGCCTCCTCCCAGACCTGGAAGTGATGGAAGTTCTGGAGTTCTCCAGGCGTTTATATCCCCCATTCATCCCCTGCAACCAACTAGACGAAAGCAAATCTTAAATAAAGCCTGCGCGAAACCCGACTTCCGAAGAACTCCGCAAAACTGGTAAGCTAACGGCCATAAAATGATCTTACAGTCTACAATATGGCCAACTAGACGGACTACGATAACCGTCTATCCAAGGCTTTCTAGGGTCTCAAGTCAACGGCTAACAAAATGTCACTTTGTCGTTTTTCGAGTAAGACTCTCCTCAGTTTGCGTGCACACTCGTCATCACTGCACTCACTGGAAAGTGGGTGATCTTCTCCCAGGTATAGCGTTCCTTGCCCCACTTCGTTCCCCAGTCGACGTCAACGATGACGTCTCCTGAAATTCATCAGAATGACAAGATCGTTGAGAAGATGATAAGTTATGAGAGCTCCTCGTAACCCCCAATTCTTAGATTTTCACTACTGTGTGTAGCGTTTTCATCTACCTCTCTCTCTGACCAAAGTTCTCGTTGTCCCCATCCAACGCCCGTTTCCAAGGAAACGGCAAAAAGAGAGCAGAGCGAGAGAGAAAGCTGCAAGCAAGTTACGCTTGCTGTAAGTAGCGAGAAGAACGAGAATCGAAAACTCTCCCCCTTTCGTCTGCTCTCTCGCTTTGTCTGACCCGCTAGAGAGCATGGGAAATGGAGAGACTCACCCTCCTTGTCCACGCTGAGCTCAAGGATGTCCACCCACTGATAGTCCTTGTCCTGGGCGGTCTGTCCGGTGCCGAGCCTTGCCGTATCTGCAAATCCATCATTTCGAAACTCAGAGCCGTGTTTGCGAGCCGGAAAATGTCAGAGCCGGCAAATGGACTCACCGCTCCTCTGCGCGTCTCTAACGGTCGTTTTCCTGTTCGCGATACTCAGCATGCGCCAGTAGTTGCCGTTGTCGGTGCGAGACGACATGTGCTCCTGTCCTACACGGGGCATGCTGACCTGCAAGGAAGGAGGATTAGTCGGACTCTCTCATTTCGCACTGCTCTCTCTTCGGTGAGAGAAACGAGAGAATATGGAATGTGAACACAGTCTGCCCACTCTTCCGAGGAAGAGCTGATAGAAAACAGATTGGACTTGGCGAGGAAATGCAACGAATCGAGAGCACGAAACTTTCGAAAACGAGAAGGGCGGGGAGTCTTCTCGACGTCTCTAAGGAGAGACGAGAGAGGTAAGACGAGAGAGATAAGATATCCCGCCTCTCCCCGACTTAGCAGCACGAGGGAAAGGAGTAATCATTAGGTAGTGATGCCAGTTAGTTAGTAACTAGGTGTAAGGTGTTTGAGCTGGCCCTAGTACCTACTCCAGTTCAATTTCCTGTCCAATTCCCCACAGATATTCTCGTTAATGAACGTACATTTGACTGAACAGATTGAGTCCTGATTAAATCACGAAGTAGTTTATCTGTACAAATGGTAGTGGACAGTAGTCGATGGCAGGGATATGGAATCTTAGGTTGGATATGGAATCGATAATGGTATCAAAGGCAGTAATTACAAGTGAACTACAAGAAAGATATGTCAGTGGGTCTGAGAGGCTTCTAAGGCGATGTTGAGAAATAGGAAAAGAGTGAGAGTGAGGTAGGGAACGCAGCAGACGTGAATGAGCTGAAGTACAAAAGATATGTGGCTGTATATGAGGTCAGAGAAGGGTCAAACGGTAACAGAACGGGATGACATGGAAAATGGGATTCCAATGGACGGATATGAATGACCACTAGAGATGATGAAAGGGGACAATGAACTGAGAGTCGAAGAGGAGTCTGGTGATCAACTGAGGATTTCCTAGGATATGAAGGGTTCTAGATCCCAGAGACGAGAACAGGTACTAAATGAGGCAGGGACGAACAGACAGTGAGCCTAGGAGTCAGAAATCATAGTCGGTGTCGTTCATCCAGGGAGAGGGGCGGAGCGGGCAGACGTTGTGGATCGGGCGGAAGACAGCAGGAGCTGCTGCAGCTGCAGCTGCAGCTCTCTTGACCTTGTTCGCCTCGCGCGTCGCCGCGGCCTTCTCCAGTCGCAGTCGTCGCTTCTCCTCAGCAATCTTCCACATCCGCTTCTTGCCCGCCCTCATCTCCTCTTTGAGTGCCTTGGACATGTCGCAGGATCTGCAATTGCCTGTTGCCATACCGATAATTTCGCCCCGCTCTCCTAGCAGTCTCAACACTCGAATAGCTGCGAAATAGCCCCGGTCTATGCTAAGTCTAACAACAATGCATCAAGATCATAGCACCGCCAAATCTAATCAAAAACCAAAAAAAACGAAAAGAAATGCTGACCCGTCCTCGCAGAGGGTGAGGCCGCGCTTCGACAGCTTCTCGATGATGAACGAATTGAAGAACGATGGCTCGTCTTCATATTTGTCCGCGATGAAGTCACGGAATCGTCTTTCCCACACCTGAACAACATGATTTTTTCAATTATTAAGATTTTTTAGTATTTTTAGGTCAAATTCCCCGAAAAACGGAGCCGAAACTGCGAAACAACTCACCGGGAAGGAGTAAATCGACTCCCAGGTGAATCTAAGCTCCTTCCACTGTCTTCCCCAGTCGACCTCAACGATCACGACACCTGACAATATTTTGAGATGAATTCTAATAATAATACGAACAATCGTCGGGCTCTCTCATT
Source organism: Pristionchus maxplancki (assembly GCA_900490775.1). Taxonomy (NCBI): domain Eukaryota; kingdom Metazoa; phylum Nematoda; class Chromadorea; order Rhabditida; family Neodiplogasteridae; genus Pristionchus; species Pristionchus maxplancki. The sequence continues at coordinate 267,201 of LS574311.1, forward strand.
TCGCAATGCTCTCTCGAGAGAAGCGAGAGAGCATGTAGAAATGAGAGAGTGAGACCATTCCTAAGTCATCCTCACCTTCGGTCGAGACGTAGATGTCGACTACGGCCTTCCATTCATGCTCGGTATCCTTTCCCGAAGGAGGAGTCGGATGGAAGCCTGCAAATAACGAGGGTAGATTCAAAGGAAGCGCACTCGTGGGGTTCCACGAAAGAATGGATAAGTTTCACACGTTTTTGAGATTCCACTTAAAGTGAATCTCATTCGAATCGTCTCTCGTATCTTTCATAAACGGGTCCGAAATGTTACGTTCTAGTTACGTGAGAAAGGTTAGCGAACGCTCAGATATGTATCATGCAGAGCTCAAACTCCGAGTCTAGGGGTCAGAGTCCCACACAGTCATTATCGAGGGGTTCTCCAGTGGAATGGTTGAGTTTCACACGTTCTCGCAAGGTCAGATGGACAAACATGGAGACTTTCGCAAGTATCAAAGGCATCAACTTACCATACATAGCGCGACCCTGAGCGACCGATCTCTCGATCATTGAGAATCTCCTCGCCTCTGTTTCCGGGTCCCTGTACAGGTCGGCGTTGCGAGAAGCCTTGGCGGTGCGGACCATGGCGAGCTGAAGAGTTCTGGGGGGCGAAACATCGAACATATGCTCGAGCACGACGTAAAATCGCAGAATTAGGCGATGCAATGAAAGGAGTGTGCCATTTCCGGAAAGGCGGAAGCAGAGAGGGAGCTACCCTCGCTTCAACTTAATAGCAACGAGGCGAAATGAGTAATGCTTGGGTAACATACAAGTTAGTAATCATCAGTAACCACTGACGAATCATAAGTAAGGCTAATCAGTGAGGGATTTCGAGACGAGGGTAGTGGCTAATAACGGACGCTGCGTGATTTGGCCCTGGATGCCTATGATAAATCACTGGAGAGACTGAGGAATGCTATGGTTTGATAGGGGGATAATACGGCGGAACTAGCAGGGACACGCTGTGTTGTTGGTCATCTGAGCAGCGTCTGGGTCCTCTTCATCTCGCGTGCTCTCTCGCTCCGTCTGACCTGTGAGAGACGAGAACGTTACTTGATAATGGAATCATGAGGGGGGCTTGATAGCAGAAATGCTCTCTCAATGCTCAATGCACTCTCGCCTCATTAGTATCAGTGATACGGTGAGTGATACGATGGCAGGACTCAATGGTCTCTTAACTTGATCCCTGATCTGTATCAAGCAGGGAATAATTACTCTCACACATTGGCACGTTGGAAACTGAGGAACATTAGGGCGACTGTGAGAGCGCATAGCACGGTTGTACATGAGCAAGGAAGCGATTCGAGCAACGGAAAGAAAAGAGGAGATGGTTGATAAGATCCCTAGATCTCTGATAGATAGATCTGATAGTTGATAGATCTGATAGATTGATAAGATCTCTCCTGATAGCCATTAGTAATAGCAAGTGTCTTTGCTTCTCTCGTCACTCTTGTTTTTGCTTTGTACCTCACTCGAGAGAGGGACATGAAGAAGGAAGAGAGAGGCACTGCTATTACTAATCTCGCAGATGTTGGTTGACGCGCTCCCCTTCACTCCCCGCGGCTGTAACATTCCCCTCCCTCCCTCTCTCCCCCTCCCCTCTCCCCTCTTTGCTGCAAAATTGCTGCAGGATCAATATTCCCTAGAAGCACATGGCACGTTACGAGGGAAAACAGAGGAAAAGAACGGGAGAGGAGGGGAGATTAGTAATGGACGACGAAAGCAGATGAGGAGCAAACACTGTCAGGAACACTGAGAGATGGAAGGTTTTGAAACGACGAAAGTTTCGAAATTATGATGCATTGAGTTTGCCGAGATTTCAAAAGACTCGTAATAAGACGTCAACATGCGCACCAAAATTTCGAAATCACAGTAGGATTGTGAGCAAATGGGGGAATATCGACTTAAAAGGGACTAGGGAACAGCAACTGGAGGATTCAAGACAGGAAATACCCAAAATTTACCGAAAACAACAACGAATTTCGAGCGCCCAGGTTTCCTACAGAACAGAGCTCACAATGGGTCGGTGAGAGTGCCACACTAAACGGAGTAAGTTCACTACTCTGTTTAGGGCGCAAATGCTGCGATATGTTTCACACATACGCATCTCCTTGCGTCTATTTCTTTGTGCAATTTATTTCGGGGCTCATTTAATGTCTGAACCTATGAAATAATCAAATAATTCTATTAAATATCGAAGAAATTACTTGTTTTCAAAGGCAGGATTTGAACAGGATACGGTAATTCAGGGAAAACGCAAATTGGATACGCCTCGGTTACGGAAGTTTTTTGTGGGAATGTTTTATGAATGGTTTGTTGCTAATTACTTTTCTTGTGTTTTACTTCATTTAGTGCTACTCGAACGTTTTATTACTCCATGATGTAGTCTGGTCGCAATAAATCCTTCCCCGACTCCCCTCGAAAAAATAATTATGACTCTCGCTCTATAGACTTCAGTAGGACATTCATTGAAGTGCCTCTTCCTGGCATGGAAGGGCCGACTCTTTTACTTTTACGTGCTCTCTCTCTATCTCTGACCTAGAGAATTATTGATGCAGTGCAATCCCTCCTCAATTTCGCTGAGAGAGATAAGTATAAGATGAACCCTATTCGGGGTGAAAATAGAGCCAGGAAGAGATTGCCTTTCAGCGTAAGTGGCACCATCTCATTCCCTCGATTGCCAAATAAGCGAGAGAGCAGGCGAAAATGAGTGAAAAATCCAGAGAGATGAGAGAAGAGGGAAGTAAGACAAAGAAGCGCCGTTCAATTGAGTGTGAGTGAGTCTTCCAGGAGCTTCTTTGAGTAGACCACTTATCACGAGTGACATCTCCGTGCAAGTTTATTATTACACTACGCCATATTTACAATAAAAATAAGATAAAACAACCAATGGTAAATAACGATCAATGGCGGTAACGGGGATTGATAGAAACACGAACGGGGAATAAATTTGGCAGGGTAGATATATATATAGACAGGGGATAACTACTGAAAAAGAGAATAATCTACAGAATACTTCATATTGTCGAGTACTTACGCGTGGGGGATGGGGCAGTACTAGAATTACGAAAATACAAAACTGTAATAGAAACTATTTCTAGATTAATGGCAAAATTAGCCTACATGGTTATTACAGTCCTTAGGACAAACGATATTGAACGTAGATCTAATTCCATAAGTAGGGTGCATCGGCTAAAGCCTCATTGATCGGGTTCCGAGCCTGCTGAGCAGGATAGTAATTGATGGGCCAGCCAAAGTTCTGCTGCTGAGGAGGGGCATACGTGGTACCGTAGCCATAGAACGAATCACGACCTACTGTGCAGGGTTGCTGGTAATAGTATTGGGCCTGGGGCGCCTGGTAGTACTGTTGGGGCAGCTCATAGCTAGAGTACTGAGGTGGTTGGTAATACGGGACCTGGTACTGAGTCTGAGTTGGTTGGAGATACGGGGCCTGGTACTGGGACTGAGCAGGTTGGTAGCTCGGTTGCGGGTCAGAGGGTCCAGCGTACGAGTGGGCCGCCGGGGCATCCTGGTACTTGTACTGTGTGGTCTGGGCCGGTACCTGGGCCTGGGTCTGCCTCGCCAGCGCGTACGGGTTCTCTATCGGGGCCACCGTGGGCGGGGACAGAGCAACCTGGGGTTCTGGCACCACCACGGCCGCTGGGGTCGGCTCGGGCGGAGGAGGGGTGAGTGCGGGGGTCTCGATGGTCTCGGGCTCCTCGGGCATGACTAACTTGCGCTGGGCACGGGTCTTGGCGAGGCGGGGGTTGCGGGCCGGCGCCACGGCAACTCTCCTCGGAGTGGCAGCTTCCTTCTTGGCCTCCGCCCTTTCCTCCGCTGCCAACCTGCGAAGATCTCTCTGCCTCTCGCGTCGAAGCTTCGGTGTTATGGTGACGGTCCTGCAAGCAGCACCATCATTTTTTTAGATTGGTGTCTGTGACCTAAAGTTGCCTATCAGACTGGACCTAAGCAGGGACCACACTGCAAGCATCACCTTTAGTTTTTTCTGACCTAAATGTGCACTAGCTCGGTTGAGAACTATTTCGTTATACCGTCTCGGACATAACAGTTGTCCCTCGCCTACGTCCGGTTCTCATCCGACCGAGCACCGTTTTCTGTGACCTAAAGATGCATATCTCACTAGACCTAAGCGAAATCGCAGATCAAATTGACTTAGCCGAAAAGGGCTGAAGAGAGCCGCCGCGGCTCCGTCACGCAGTAAGAACCCCGGTCCCGCCAAGAACCTCGCCCATCGCATGTTAGACATGCTGACTGACCCATTCGCCTTGATGACCAGTCCGAGTCTCAGGAACTCCGCCCTGATAGGATCCGTGTAGAATTCGGGTTCATTCGTAAACTTTGTCTTCATCAGACGACGAAATGCCAATTCCGCGACCTGATTTTTTTTATTTCATCACAGAAATACCAATTTTTAAAGATTTAAAAAAAATTTTTTTAAAGATTTTATGCCGAAAACAGTTATTTCTAAGCCTCGCTCACCGGGAAATTATTGATTGCCAGCCAGCTGTCGTCCCATTCGTCTGTCCACGTGACGAGCACTTGGATGAAGGAATCCTCGGGTTTGGGTGCTGCAAAGGATCGGTTGGAGTAATGTTTTGACTCTCTCACATTCACACACTCTCTCGCATCTCTGACTGATGAGAGAACGTTTAAAACAGAGAGACAAGATCGTTGCTCATCGGTTGGCTGATGGTCAAATCGCAGTGAACCTGAGGAATCGAGAAGAGATCACTCACTTCCCGGATTGGTTCGGAGTTTGTGCACTTTCTTCCAGATAAAATCTTCGTCGTCTGCAGGCTCAGGCTTTTCTGCAATTTTCTTTTCTTTTCCCTATTATTTCATCCAAAGAATCATCTCCATGAGATCAAAAAGTCAAAAACTCACCTGGCTTCTCAATCGTTTTCTCCACTTTCTTGGGGTTCTTAGGCGGGCGGCCACGACCCCGTTTGAGAACCATTGGTCCTGCAAGGGATGAATCAAGAGGAGAAGAAAAGCGAATGCGAACGCAAACGCTTCGATGGAGACGAAAATTCACTATGGGAATGGCTCGAGACTAATAATCCAAGGCGACCAAGCGATAAGCATTGGTTACATCGCACTCTCTCGATACTACAATCTGACTCTCTCTCTTGCCCACGTTCTCTCGCTGCTCTGACCAACGAGAAAACATTACTAACGGAGACGGTTAGAGGATAGCTATTATCAGTGTGAGGCGCTATACGATGCCCAGCGCGGAATGACCAATGATTGGGACTATGGACTAGTCTCTCCATTTCGCCTTGTCTCTCATCGATCAGATCAGCGAGAGAGCAGGGAAAATGAGGAGAGTCAGACGATGATAAGGCCGTTGATTACGGAAATCACTGTCGCGTGATGCCACGCGAGCAGAATGGATGAACACGGGGAGGAAAGGAGAGGATCCTTCCTTGATAGAGATGGAATGACACGTAAACTAGAGGGAGCGGAGTGGGGAGAGGAGGCGGTGAAAACACGAACAGAAACGTGGAAGAGCAGATTTGCATCTATCTCGAGAGAACTACTCGCTTATCTCAATGAACTATCTCAGTCGGATCTAGCCCAATCAAGTGAGAGAGGCCGAGGTCAAATGTGTTGGTAAGCATCCGTTCCCTCACTCACCCTCCCCCCTTCTTCCCCATACTCCTCTCCTCCCCCTTCTCCTTTTCTCGTCTCCTCCCTTCCAATGCTCACTTTGCCGCCGCGCACTGATCGATACTGCAACACACACGAACCACGTTGGAGAGGAGACCGGGGAGAGGCGAGAGGAGAGGCGGGAGGAGAGGAGAAGGGGGATGTTTACAAGATCTATCACCGTGAAGGTAGTGTGTGAACTCGAGAGCGCCTGGAAGAGGAGAGAGGCGGGAGGAGAGAGGGAGGGAGGGTTCTCCATCGTTTACACGATCTATCACTCAGAGTGCGTGGACGGAGAGTAATGGATAGAGTAGAAGGGAGGAAAGGAAGAAGGGGTGATTCATTGGAATGGCCCCGTTTTCGAGAGATTTGTGAATGAAAGGGAACCATACACGGGGATAAATTTCGAAAAGTCTAACATAGAGTGAGTGGCAAAACAAGGAAGGTTTTAGGACGGGGAATGGTGGCCAATGACAGCCGGGTGTGAGGCAGCGTTGGGGAGGCAGGGAATAATAGTGAAAACAGCGTAAAAGCCAACTAGAAATGGACAAAAATAGCTAGAATTCGGCAGAAATCAAGCGGTGAATTACCGCGTGTTCAGAGCCTTTTCTCCGCAGAGTAATGGCTGGCGGTGTGGGCAACGCTAAACACAATAAGGCGTGTTTCGCTGGTTATCGCTCCTAATTTACGGTTGAGTTTCACGGTCCTAGCAATTCTTTGCCTTCCAAAACAGCTGTTCTTAAGGAACTTGTTCATATTATGGAATATGCATGAAATAATAAGCCAAAGTCTAAGGGAACCTGTATAATTAGAGTAGAACGTTCTGATGAAGAGCAGAATTTGAATTTAATTACGGTATTCAAGAAAGATTTCGAAGTTCTAACATTTTCCTGTGCATTTTCACGCTGTTTCCGGTCATGTGAATTTTTCGAGTACGACAATGAATAATATTACGCGTTTTCTGTTCACGGAGGTCAACTTTATTATTTTTTATGTGAATTTGCTTCCTACCTCCTTGTCTTTTTGAGTATGAACAGTTAAGATAATTTTCGTGAGCCAAATATCCTCCTTGCTGTTCTCAATTGCTATGTGATGTCATTAATAATTTTTTTTATATTCATCTTTATCCTATTGCGTGAACTTTGGATTAAAGATTGTGTGAGACACATCGATTGTGTGGCAGTTGTAGCATTTGTTGATAAAATGGCAGAATGTTCGAGTCTGAGAACATAAAATGAGACCATTGGGGTCTAAGTGGAGATGAAAGAAGAGATGGGTTTGGGGGATAGGGATGGGGCTCAAGCCTCCTGGGCTGCCAGAGCGCGAGTGGCATCCTTGGCCTTCTTGGCCTTCTCACGAGCCATAGCACGGGCGTGATGGTGAAGAGCTTTCTTCTTCTTATTCTCCAACTCCTGGGTGAGCTCGACCACTCTGCAATCAACACTATTAGTTCAATTGCGCAAAAACGTGCCCTATCTCTACATTGCTGCACCATTGTGCGCCTTATTATCCCTAATTTGTGGAATTACAGTCAGAAACTGCGAGAGAGCGTGCAAGGTGGAGAGAGTCAGACAATGAAGATGATACTGACCCGCTCTCGTCGATCGAGATGCCCAGAGCGAGGAGCTGGGCGAGCCTCTCATCGGTGAACCAGTCAGGCCACGTTTTGGCCGTGTACGCGAGGAGCCTCACCATTTTAGGCTCCCAAGCCTGAACAAAGCTGTCAATTTCACCGCAAAAAAGGTGAATACTGCACGACTCTCTCGATTTCGCATGCTCTCTCGCTCTGCCTGAGCAGCGAGAGCACGCCGAATAAAGCGACTATTTGGCACTCACCGGGATGCGGTTGAGCGGCACCCACATGCGACGGTGCTCTGGGCGCCATCGCTCTGGCTCCGCCCATTCGACGTCGACGATGAGACGTTCTGCAATCAATTGGAATTCAACAACATCAAAACAACAACAACAACAACAACAACAACAACAACAACAACAACAAACAAACAAAACAAAACAACAACAAAAACAACAACAAAAACAAAGTAGTCAACAACTCACTCGTCTTCTCGTCGACGTCGAGCATGTGCAGCTCCTTGAAGCGATAGAACGTGTTCTCGTCCCACGCCTCGCCCACATCGGCACCTGCAATTTCGAAAATGGCTCAATTAAAAAATAATAATTTTATTCACACTTCATCCTAGTGCACAAGGCAAAGCCTAACTATCCCTCTCGCCAACCCGCAAGGGTGAAACGGAGAGTGCCAGCTGTTCTAGTAGAAAATGGAACAGCGGGCAGGTATAATGGGCATGAAAAATCACAGGATAGATGAAAAATTGCTTTTTTTGTTGTTTTTTGTTGTTGCTGGCCTTGAAGGAGGCGCTGCTCGGCCGCACTCTCCGCTGCTGCACGAGCAGCCACTCTGATGGGCGCGTTGAGGTGGTAAGCGGCCTTAAAAATAATAATTTTAAAAATAAATTTTAAATAACACTGACCCACTGCTGATTCAGCTTCCTTGCTCCCGGGCGGCTCATCTGCTTCGCACGAGACATCTGCAAGGGAGAGAATTAGAAGGGATAGTTTCGAAAACGAGAGAAAACACGAGCAAAAGCGAACAAAGATTATATCAAAAACGCGCGTATTATGAGTGAAACCCAGCGAATTCCCGCACTAAAGGAAGTACAAGATAATGGCGCTGATAGCAAGCCATGTACGCCGGAGAAGAATCGAAAAGGCCGAGTAGAGAAAAGCGAGGGAGCGTGTGGATTGAGAGAGGAGAATAGAGAAAGAAGAGATACCCTCCTCTCTTCAATAGCACTCTCGATTGATTGTCGTCGCGTGGCAGAGTGGTTCATATACCAGTGATGAGTAAGAAATGACTGGCTGGATGAGAGAGCAGGCAGAAATGAGAGGGGGAGGGAGAGGAGAAGGTCAGTGCCCTGTAACGATGAGCAATAGCGAATGGCAGCGTAAACGAGTAGAGAGGGAGGGGTGAAATTGAGAGACGGGAGAGAAGGAGAGATAGATTAACCCCCACCCCTCCCTTCTCCGTATATCCAATGTGTTCGTGCGGGAGTTCCTTTCCCTGTCTGGGTCTTTCGCTCCCCTCGCCTCTCTCGGTGCAGGTCGAATGATCCCCATAAATAATCTCCTCGAATGCTCTCAGATGTCCGGTAATGTCGGAATTTGAAAGAGAGAGACAGTTCAAAAATTTACTTAGTAATGACGATAAGCATGCACTGTGTGCGAACGATCGAAAGCAATGGGAACAATTGATAGGAAGTGGAAAGGAAGAGGGATTCTAGATCATGAAAGTGTTGGTGCTGAAAAGGAATCAGGGTGAGAGGTAGGTGAAGGGAGCCCTGAGGGTATGGATGGAGGGGTCTGATCCATGTCATCCTGTGCGGCTATGGAGGCCTCAGCAGCGAGGCGAGCGTCCTCGGCGGCGGCATGTGCGGCCCTCGCCTCTCTTCTCTTCTTCCAATTGTTTTCCGACATCTCCGCGCGGCTGTAATCATCACTGGTAGTCTTTACATCGCAACGAAAGAATTCGCTTGTTATGCTAATGAACCGACAGCAAGATAAACTATTCGTTTTGAAACGTGTTGACTGACTCAATTGCTTGTTTCGAAACAATGCGGAAACTGACCCGTCACCCACGTAGATTCCTACCCGCTTGAGGGCTCTCTTCACTCTTGGCTTATCGAAGAATTCAAAATTTCGGGACTGAAGCTGTCGGACGAGAGAGAGGAATTGAGGTTCCCATACCTGAACAGATAGAGCTAATCTGATAGCGATCATAGCCCCTCTTAAAGAAGGAGAAATATCAAAGTTTGAGTGCCTATACTGGAAACGCAGTCTTGTAGCTATCTCCAACCATATCAGAATTCTGAAAACCCCGTGTTTGTATCTGATTTCTGAATCAAGTTAGAGCGAGTTGGCTGCGAGCCAAGTCACCCTGATCCCAGGCAACGGGCGAGAGAGCGTGCGAAATGGAGAGAGCGCGG
>LS574311.1:277006-315478 GCA_900490775.1 Pristionchus maxplancki
GCCTTGATCCCTAATGGGCCAAGCAAATCACAAATAATGCTTACCGGAAAGTCGGCCACTGGGGACCACGTGATCCGCTCGTGTTCCTTCCAACGCCAGGGTTCGGCCCACCGCACTCGGACTTGGAGCTCTCCTGAATGAAATTGAATTATTGACAAGAAATACATCGAAAATCAACAGCAACGTTTAGATAGATGAAACAATGCCTCCTAGACAATACACGGATGTTATTTTCACCAAAATGATTAAATCAATAATCTAACCGTCGACGAAGCCCAAGTTCAACAACTCAGTGAACGAGTAGTTGGTATTTTGCTCCCAAGTCTCTCCTCGGAAGGCTGTCGGATCTGAATTTCGAAAATAAAAATAAATAAATAAATACTCGTCGTTACTCATCGAATACTAACTGTTTTTATCCGGAAGCGGCAACGAGCGGCCTGCTCTCTTCATTGTGTACGCTCTCTCGCTCTGTTTAGTGATCACGCGAAATGGGGAGTGAGAAGTCAGAGCGAATGCAACAGTGATGAGGCCGAATTTCAACATGCTTCACCCCCGGGGAAAGCCTAAAGTAACAAAGTAATTCGGAACCATTCTGACCTTCCGCGAGCCGCCGCGCCTCTTCCCTTTCCGTGTCCCACAACTGGCGAATCTCGAGGTGCTGAATCGACGGCTGGAACGCCTTCCCGGCTCCCTCTCTCTGAATCTCTCGGCGGCCCATTGTCGAAAGCTGAGAGAAATGTGGTTTCAAGCTAATACGAGAGGAAAACACGCGTATTTTTGTTTTTTTAGGATGGAATGTCAAAATCAAGCGAGGTTTCTGGCTAAAACGAGAACACTACGCATTCACTCGGGCGAAGGGCGATAAGATAACGACTTTGATAGCGAGGATTGGCCGTGTGCAAGAATCGAAAAGAGAGGACGGGCGAGAAAACACGTGGATTGAGAGCGCGAGCGATTCGAGAAAGGAAAGGATACTCTCCTCTCTCTTTGATAGTGCTCTTAATGTCACGGCTTGTCAAAACGATCCAGCAATCGAGGAATGACTGGTTGAGAAGAATCGGACAGCGGGCAAGGAGGAGGGGTAGGTCATTAGCCCCTGGTGTGCTAACGATGAGTAATAGACAGCGTAATGAAGTGGAGTTCAGAGTAGAGAAAGAGATAGTTTACAACTGGCCTGCCCTCGCCTCCCTCCCCCCCTATCCAACGCGTTCTCGTGTGTGCGGGAATTCCTTTCCCTCTCTGGACTCTCTTTCGCTCCCCTCGCATCTCTCGGCGCTGCGTTTTTGCTGCTGAATCGATGCTTAGCCGCGCGCTGGGGAGGGGATAACATGGAGGGTAGAGGGCGACGGAAGACCTGCGAACACTGAGAGGTAGGTGAGAAGGGGAGGTCAAAGATCGAGTGGAAGTGAGGGAAAAGAGGGAATGGCGCTATTGCTAGTGTTTGCGCTCTCGAGGTCACATCACTCGATAGTAAGAGGGTGAGAAGGTCAGAACGATGTTTCGAAAAGCAAACCTGATGATTTGCCGCGGTATTGGTAGCAGAATGGAATGGAAGCATGCACCTAAAGCAAGGCAGAAACCTCCAGATTCCTTCCAAATTCTACCTACAGTAAAGGAGAGCCAGGAGGGGATATCTGGGCGCAGGGAGACGACAAGTATGGCAGATTAACGAGGGGAGGCGTCAATTGAGGCTTCAAAGAAGGTATAGCTGAGAAGGGGAGCAGCTAGAGGGGATTTGCCAGAGGGGATTTGCCACCCAGGAGGGGAGAGGTGACAAGAGACGAGTGGAGGCCAGGGGAGAGGAGGGGGAGATCAAAGACCTTCAGTGCCGTATCTGAGGTAGACGAGAGGTGGTTGTGCGCTCGACTTACAGTAACCCTACCGTATTTCCCCTCCACAGTAACCCTACCCGTATCTATTCCCTTTACAGTACCATACCATTTCTTTCCTCTACAGTAACCCTACAGTATCTATTCCCTTTACAGTAAACTACCATTTCTCTCCTCTACAGTAACAATACCGTACCTTGTCTTTTTGAATTATAAAATGTTATCAATCAATTTATCGATAAATTAGATCGATTTAAAAGTATTCGCAAACATAATTAGGAAAGGATATTGGATATAATCTCTGAGTGGTCGAAATGGTGGGGAGGTTGCAGAGAATCGATGATTGACCAATAATGAAATGCATTGAATACGAATGAAGGGAATAATGATGGCAGTGCAGCAACTACGAAACTTAAACAGAAAAAAAGAAGAAACAATAGAAGTTCATATGGATTAATGAGATCTTGTGATTAGGGCGAGAAGAAACACTAAGAAACGCTACATGGGGCACAATAACAAGCTACGAAATAGGCTACTGTAAGGATGAACTCATCAGAATTAGTGTACTAGGTAGGAAACACAGACGAAAATAACGAAAAAGAGTAAAAAAAGAAAAGATACTACCAGGAATGTGGCTGCATATGAAAATATTGACCATTATGGTCGAAATGGTCGGATAATCACAGGGAATCGATGACATAACGATGATGAAATGACTGGAAAACGCGTTGAGAAGTGCTGTAAACAAATCACGAATCACCACGCATCAGTACAGCAAGTAATACTATTCTACGACAAAGTAATACTATTCTTCACCTCATCTAACCATATGCTAGTTGACTGAAAAAGGGCCCTAGGTGACAGCTAGGATGACATTAGACAGGAGGTCATCGAGGCACCCTGATAATCCCATTTCGAAAATAAATAATTGGTGACTAAGTAATGACAAGTTGATAACGATGAGTAGACAGGGAGTAAAGTGAGGGAGGAAGGTGATTGAGGTGATCATTTCCCACTACTCTCGCCTCTTCGCCTTCTTTACAGGCGGTTTATTTCCATTTTCTTCTCCATTATCCTCTTCTTTCTTCGCTTTCTCCTCTGCTTCCTCCTTCTTTTTCTTCAGAGCAGAGCTCATTTCCACGGATCTGAAATGACGAAAGGTTAGTTCCCGATCGGTGATTTTCATAGACCAGAGATGAAATGAACTGTGCCTAGAGGTCCTAATGCTGAGCTGGTTATCCACAGCTTTTTATGTTTCAATTACAACAAATGAGGTTCGTCAACGTTGTTCGTCGTTATTTGTCCATTCGTCGTCTTCACGAGTCCGACAGAGCGAGGGATCAGGGTAAACGGAAAGAGTTAGACGTACTCTCAAACTGACCCATCGTCGAGAACAGTAAGGCCGTGCTGGGAGAGTGCAGCCACTACTCTGGGGTCCCGGAACCAGTCTCTCCTCTCTCGGAACATCCTCCTGATTAAAGAGTGCAGCTCCTCCGCCCATGCCTGAAAAGTTGGAATATTTTCATTTCATGACTAGATTCAAGGACGGTTTCCTGTTGCCAAATATTCTATTTTGTTCGCTTTCATTCGAAAACAGCTCAATGTTAATGCACAGAACAGTAAAATTAGATGGAACTCACTGGGAATTCACCGAGCCTTTCCCACCGGGGGTTCTCCATCGGATTCCAGTCTCCGTCCCACTCGACGGAGACAATAATTTCTGGAAAGATGAGAGTCAGAGAGCATTGCCTGCTTCTGCTTAGGTTTCCTTTTGGAGCTTATTAGTTGGTGAAGAGCTAGGGAGGGTAAGCATTTCGAAAAAAAAGGAAAATAAAAAAAGTTAATCATCTGACCGTCTCCGTCCAGGTCGAGATCGAGCACGTTCGAGAACTCGTATGACCCCTCCGACCAGTCCCAGTCAGTATCTTCGTAATTGACTGAAACTCACTCATCAGCCATGTTTTACTGGTACTTGTAGAGTTTACCAGAAGACAGTATATCCGCCATCTATCTCATTTCTAAAGTGTGTGGAACCTATCCATTCTTTCGGGCTGTTTTATCTGCCATTTATAAGTCGAAATCAGTTTTGACTAACTGCAAAATCGAATAGGCGAAACAGCCCAATTTATCTGCGCTGTTGCGCCGAAAATAGAGAACATATTCATATTCATTCCACAATATTCGCACTAACCCTGCTGCATCGAACAAGAATGGAATGCCATCGATAGACTTAATCAAGCTCCTAAAAATTTTAGGCTTTAGGCTAAAATTGCCCGTTTCTCGGGGGGGGGGGTGGAATTGCAAGGAAAAAACGCGACACTGTCCCAGTTTCCTCTCAGCATGCACTGTCGATCAGACAGAGCGAGAGAGCGCTTGAACTGAAGAGAGTCTGGATCTGACCTGGTTGTCGGTGTCGGAGGGTGCGTTCCCTGGGAATCTGGACGACTGCCTTCTGCAATCCGCGAGACCTGCCCTGCAATAAAGAAGCTGAGAAATGACGATTCAAACTGACAAAAACCATAATTTCGAAAAAAAGCCAGGTGAAATTACCCTGTAGTTGCGATCCGATGACGAGTTCCTCCTTCTCTTCTTTCCATCTGAAGGCGCAGTTGACGGCTGAAAACAGTTGAACTTTGCTCGAATTGCCCTTATTCTTTGCGTATTACTTTACTAATGTCACAATTGCCAAAAATGTCGCTAGACCTACCCGTTGGATATGATGAAAGAAAGTACCTGTCTTCTAGCTAGACTCTCCTGCTGTGGTTCCTCCTCCTTCATGGATCGTCGTCCTCTGACGCCCTAAAACACTATCTCACATCACGGATCTGAGGAAGTTCGAGCAAAGGGAATGATCAGTGTAGGCTCTCTTTCGGCGGTCAGAGAAGGCGAGATTGCATGCGAAAGTGAGAGAGCCGTAAATGTTTTGCACAATCCTGGATAGGATCATGCAAAGCAATCGCTCTAGTTGCTTCCTTGTCTGCCTACCTTTTTGCCATCCTCGGATGGATCGGCCCCTTGATTTGCTTGCTGAGATCTCGCATTCTCCCTCATTATATCCTCATAAATATGAACCTGCGTATTTTAATAAACGATTACCATTTTCGAAATGCGATACCTGCGAGAGAACGACTCTTGTTCTTTTTTCGCATCCTTCATCGCGCGAAGATCCCGTGGTTCCTGAGAAAGAGCAAAGATCAGACAATGGTTTTAGTTATTAAACCGGCTCTCTCGCTGAGTGATAGAGCGTGCATAATGAAGAGACTATTGATCCAACATCAGATTCAGAGGTTGCTGACCTTGACTGTGCTGCGTAGCTCCATGGGACAGAGTGACACCCTTCGAGCCATCGAGTCTGCTCTTCTGAAATAGCGTTACAAATAGCCAATAAAAAGCACTACAGTCCATATTGAATATTTAGGCATGGACTATACACCGATCACTGCCGCTCTTTTCGAGTAAACTAAATAATAAATACAACGGTCCACCTTGCTTTTCTCAGTATTTTGCCTACCTTGCTGCCATCCTTGAATAGATCGGCACCTTGATTTGCTTGCCGAGATCTTCTCACCTTCTTCATAATCTCCTCATTAATTTGAACCTGCGCATTTTAATGAACTATTGTCATTTTCGAAAATAAATACCTGCGAGGGAACGACTCCTATGGTGGTCGGAATCCTCCTTCCTTTCTCGCGCGAAGATTCCGAGGTTCCTGAGAAAGATCAACGATCAGGCTATGACTTTGAAATGGCTCGAATGGCTCTATCCGGCTTTGCAAGAGGACTGAAAGAGTTAGACTTTTGCTTCAACATCACATTCAGAGTATGCTGACCTTGACTGGGCTGCGTGCTTCTGTTGTCCGTTGAACCCTGCGAGCCTTGCGAGCCATCGAGTCTGCTCTTCTGAAATAGCGTTCCAAATAACCAGTCAAACACACTTCCAACTGACAGTGGAATACCCTGTCTGTTTTTTTCCAGAAAATATTAAACAAAACATAACTCTTGTTTCATATCAAGAGGAAACGTAGGCTTCGAGGACTAAACAAGGCCCGATTATTACCTAATTACCTTGAATTCCCAGTGCATGTAGAGTCCGCTCCGGGTCCTTCGCTCCCTTCGGCAAAGAGAAAGAGTAAGTGGTGTGCGAGTGGCATCAGACCGCGGCTAGAATTGACTTGTTCCTAATATAATATTTTTGATCCGCCCGCTTTAGCTGAATGAATGTTATCCCATACTGGCTGCAGGTCAGAACAAGACGAGCGGCGCTGCACATTTGAGACTGGAGATTGAGATGCGCGATAGCACGAGTGCTGAATCTGAAGAGCACGAATTATCAAAACGCTCGAAATCGCAAACTTTTCCATGTACCAGTTGTGAATTCTCCAATTTCGCTCAAAGACCAATGGAATAAAAGGAACCGTACCTCTGGCGGTGCTGAGCGATTCTCAGCGAGGGAGACTTGAGAGGGCTGTGGGGACCCAGAGGGCTGAATCTGAAAAGCTTATCTGGTCAAAGTTTCGTAACTTGACCTCTACTCTGCCAAGTAGTCGAACCAACACTTGAAACGCACCTCTTCTTCCTGTTCCAGGAACCACGGACGCTGCACCATCTCATTCCTGGGCATCGGGCTGTTTCCCAGCACAGCCCTCGCTTGCTCCTCTCTCTCATCCACTGCTGCGATATATAGTCTGTAGCGACCCCACCGCTGCTCGATCTGGCTGTGGTACTCCCTCTCATGCTCATCATTCCAGGCATTCGCTCGTCTCCTAGTGGCTCTCATTCGATGCATTGCCTCGCAGTATCTCTTGAGCTCCTCAAGTCGGTCGACCCTGCTCTGCTGCGAGGAGCAAAGCAAGCGAAGAGCTTCCTGTTGAGCCGCCGACTGAGGATCATCAGACGAGGCGGGAACGGGGACGAGAGAAGTCTGGTCTGGAGCTGCTCGAGTATCCTGTACATCTCCGGTCGAGTCGGGCAGGAGAATAGGAGAATGCCGGGTCGGCGCCTCACGAGTCTCTGTCTCCCCGGTGGAGGGAACGAGCTCAAGGGAAGCCTGGTCTTGGACCGCTCGAGAATCCGAGACCCCGGTGGAAGCGGGAAGGGGATTGAGAACGCCCGAGGCACTCCGGGACGCGCCGGAGAGGATATCAGCGGCTGCGGGGGCCGGGTCCGGTTCCGGTGACTCGCCTACATTAGGAGCGGGAGCAGGGTCCTCGGGGATGCTAGAGGATAGTTGGGGAGAGAATTGAGGAGGAGTGGTTGCCTCGACATGCAGGGAATCCGATGGGGATGACTCGAGCTCGGGTTGGGCGAGAGGCAGATTCGGATCTGTGGGGGCAGATTGGACTGTATCGTGAATTGCGTTGAGAGATCCTGCGAACTCGTAACGGGGAACAGGGGGAACTAGATGGAGAATAGATGGGGCAAGTGGGATCGGTCGTATGACGGGAACTGGCGCTGATGAATCATTCGCCTCGGGTTGAACGGCGAGGGGCCACCCATTTGCACCTGCGAGCTGCTGCTCTGGAGGTTGGAATCTCAGAGTACCGCCAGGAAAGTTCGGGGGGAGGGCAATTGAGGGCTGTTGGTGAGGAAACGTAGGGGCGAACTGCGTGGATGGAAAGGTATACTGGGTAAAGACAGTGGGAGCAGATGTTAGAGAGGAACCGATGTGCAGTGAGGATTGGGTCGACGATGGCTGGTTTGGTATGTGATATGGAACGAAGCCTTGGGTCGGTGGAATTGGGGCAGAGATGGCCGGAACTGCGTGGGCCTGATTGGCGACTTGGCTCACTAACTGCTTGTGGCCTTGAAGCAGGTAGGCCGCCAACAACGAGAAGTCCTGTGGCTGAGCCATCTGAAAAGATTGAGACATGAATACGGAAATGAAACGTCAGATATACGAAACGCGTCATACTCGAGGTCGGAGGCTACAATCGTATAGTTGACGAGAGAGAGAGATGAGGTTTGTACTCATCGCAAAAGGTAAGGAGTGCAATTAACGGGAGAGGAAAGCTGATAGATATCCTAGACAGAGATGGAGGGAAAATACCCTATTATCGCATGTACTTCAGAGATGAGGGATTTGTAAGGACGAAAAGATGGAAACGAGGCAAAGAGTAAAGTACACCCGTGGATCAGATAACATCTAATGTGATAAAGTAAGTGAATGTCTCATGCGATGCAAATGCGTGCATTGAGACTGGGGAATGACGAAGAAATCAGTGAAAATATTGGTCAAGTTGAATGCCGCACGCAAGGCGCAATGCGTCACTGTGATCTACGGTTCAAGGCAAAATTCGACATAAACAATGATCAAGAGGAGAAGAGGTGGAAGCGTAAACGATATGCAGTGGATACGCAATCTATCGAAAGTAACTGACAGAAGTTGGGAGAGGAGGGGACGCCCGGAGGGGAGAAGGGGAGAGAATAAGACATTTCACGCACACAACTTTGACTGAATTGCATGAATCATCAATTTGTTATGATGAAATCATGGATGCCCGAGGAAGGGGAGACATGAGCGACCTGGAAGATCATTATCTTTTCCAATTTTAGCCGATAAAGCTCACCACTACCGTACCCCCATAACCGTGTTTGGGTTCAAATCCTCCCTTCCTAATTGATCATCTTAATGCGATTTGTTCAATAGCTGACAACGCCTGTTGGTCAGATCAGATGGAGTGACAGCATGTCATGTTACCTGAATGTTACCGCAGTGCAACATATCGCGCGGAATGAGGAGAGTCATCTCTTTCCTCATTCTGTATAGTTTCACTCCCAAATCTGACGGTTTTCGAGACAAAGCACGACATCAATCAAGGTATCGAGTGCGAGTCTCTGAAGAGAAAAGGAGCAGATGTCCAGGACAGGAGAGGGGAGGAGGAACGCGGGAGAGAGAAGAACTCATGGTTGTTCCCTATTGATCGCGCTCTCCATTTCGCGCGCCCCCTTACTTTTGCCCTTTCCCCCCACCCCTTCATATCTCTGCCGTTATTACATCCACTTCCCTCCCGAATTTTTGTCGCGTTTTGGAAACACAGACCTCACTGAATTATCATCGTTTTTCTGCCTTTTTTCGAGTCCCTCTGATGATGTTTTCTCGATCTTTAAGATATTGTCGGTCGAATTCCGGGTTGCTCCGAAAGCACTGATTAGATCAATTTCGAAACCTCTCTCACAGTGGTGTGATGAATTGGCATTTCGATGACTCCGGGGGCCACACAGATGAGCAAAGAGGAGCACCAAATCGTAAACATGTCTACTCTTCTGTATTGATTAGACGTGACCCTCCCTGCCCCCTTCCGCCCTCTTTCTCCCTGTTGGATAGCCATTCTTCTCCCAGTCAGAGGCTGTTTAATCACCGTCTCCAACCTCCCTTCGCTTCCTTAACCCTTCTAGCACTCATAATCATTAGGTTTATCGCGTCGTTCACCACATTTTTCCTGTCTCCCTTCTCCTCCTCATGCTTGGCCTCTGTCATTTGATCGATAATTAGATGTTATTTTCGCATTGCTATCTGCCCAATGTCGATCCATTCCAGTAACTTGGTGAAGTGACTTCAACAATGCCGCCCAAGCAGAAGATGAGCTTCCCTGAAGCGCACGTAGATAATCTCGCTCTCGCCGAGCAACAGCAACAACAGCAAATGGGATTCAACAGTTCGTGTCTTGCCGGGTCTTATTTTCTCAACAATCAGCCTAGCCAGTAGGAGTGGCATTGCTCAGCTAGTGCTTCGCTCCAATTTCACCCACTATTGGTAGTTACCCTCATGTTGACCACTGGTGTACGCTCACAGGTTCATTCTGGTGCCCAGAAGTCGCCTCCAAGCTTGATGGCAACTTATGGGCCTGATCTCTCCGTATCTCATACTCTGCATGTCTCGCATACAATTCTTTTGAGGGCTGATGGGTGTCGAGATGAAATTAGCAGAGCTAGAAAATATGGAAAATCGAGAGACCGAGGCACCCACAAGTTGAGGCAACTTGAGGGCACCTCGGAGCTTGTTTTCAATTTGTGGGCGCACACTTGAGGATAGACCAATTATGCCGTCTGACTAGATGAATTGGGTGCTGATTTTGAGATCCTAAAGTACAAGTAAAGGTGTTAGGCGGGTAACTGTCACCTCCGAGCCAATTCACCGTGCAGTCCCGATTTAATCGGCGACCTATGCGTGAGGCTACACCGCCCTCGTTGTAAGCACGTGCTTGGAGAATTCATTCATCATGGTTTCTGCTATTTCCAACACTGGTTTTGATGGATCTCAGAGCGCTTAGAGTCTAATTGGTGACTGTCGAAACGCATTCCTGACACAGAGCCACCCGGCCCAGTAAATACCAACCATTAATCTAAATAAGAACCATTTCAGCCTGGGCTCAGCCCTTCGTGCTGCTTCCGATGGGCGAGGCGCCGCTCGATGCTACACAACAGCAGCTGCATGGTCAGCTCAACGGCTACTCGTCCCCGGCGTTTCTGACCGACCCGGTCGACCCCCATGGCTTGCCCCCGCGCCGCGGTCCCTCCATTCACCAGCAGCTGCTGCTGCCCTCACTCCAGCGTACGTCGTTGACGTCGACGACGATCGTACCCCAGGTTCCGATTCCCTATCCAGTAGACGTCAGGAAGCGAAGCTGGCAGCGTGCGCTCCTCGTTCCGCCGCCCGGCCATCCGTTGGCGCCTCGGCGTGAACCGGAAGTGGACGGGCTTCCGGCTGCCTATGTCGAGCAGATGCGTCGAAGCCAAGAGTGGGATGAGGCCAGGAGACGCGAGGCGCAGGCCAGGGATAAACTCATGAGACCGGTATCTCCTATGCTCCGCGTGCGGATTCAACACCCGATTCGCAAGAGGACTCCCGAGCCGGTCGACGATAGGCCGTGGATGGAGAAACGATATGGTTCAAGGGCGAAGCTTTGGCACGGCGCGGGACTGCTTAAGCCGGCTACGATCCCGTTCTCATTCTCGCCCCTCAGAACATGGGAACAATGGATTGAGGACAGGGAGGAGGAAGCGGAGGAGAGAGAGAAGAAGGAAGAAGAGAGGAAGAGAGAAAGAGAGACGAAGAAAAAAGAGGCGAAGCCAGAAGAGGAGGAGACATGGCAAGAAAGAATCCACCGCCTCCTAAACGCCCCACGCCCATCCTCCCGCATTTCTAGAAAGAAATGATTGACCAATACGAGATCGCATAATCGTCCTTCTAAGCGGTCGCTCCTTTAACTCGTCATGATTGGTTCTCTCTGTTGTGTGTTGTTTTCGAATCAGAAAGTAAAGTTTCAGTCAAATGTGTTGCCTTTTCCGATCTAGAACAACACATTACGATACATGCATGTACGATGTTTCGTGAGGACCCTAATAGTGTCGTAGAGAGTAGTGTTGACAAAGCGGCACTCGTCTCTCCTCATTTCGCGTACCCTCTAGTCTCTCTGATGGGCGAGAGATCATTGCAACAGGCGCGTGCCGAATTGGCATTACTAATAGAGAGACCTGGAGATGGAATGAGGAGCATGGGATGAGATAGGTTAGAGACACAAGGAGAAGCACAAAAGTACGAAAGGTATTGAGTGCAATTAGCGGGAGTGCAGATGGTAGGGAGATGCACGGAAAGGAGGAAGAAGGAAGGGATCTCTATCATAAACACTTCCAGCGCGAGCTTGAGCGTGTTATTGTCAAGGATTTGGAATGAAGAGGAATGACGGAGGGGGACTGAAAAGCGATAATTTCGAAAATCAATCATGAGTTGCATTCAGATGAGCGCTGTGAAAGCAAGTGAAGGAATGTCTCAACAGAAGGAAATTGAGAAAAGTAGGATCGATTTGGTTGTTTGCTGCACAAGAGTGGCTCATGAGATGCTCACTGATCGAAGTGCGAAGAGCAGAAAGCTTTCGACAAGCGGTGAAAATACGCATTGCGCGAGGAATCGCGGTGAGGGAGAGAAAAGGCGAAATGATTCATACATCCGAGTTAATCTGAGTCGCGCGGATTTAGCGAAGCGGTCGGCGCGCGCGTACAGCCCTGTGTCGCCGGGGGGCAACGGCGTCCGGGAGGACAATAATCGAATACAACTAGCAGAAGATGGCAAGGAAAAGGTGAAGAGATAGATGTCCTGGAGATGAAATGAGGGAGCATCATAGGATAAGAGAGGCGCGAGAGACTTGTTATTGATTTGGTTGAAAACATGAGAAACAGGGAAAGGGGGAGATAAACCTGGAGGTATTTCGATAAGGCTAAGAATATTGCGAATAATGCATCAATCGAAAATCAATGCTTATGAACAATAACTGAGGGAGTCTGAAAACCAAAACTGTCTTCAGTTCATTTTCTCACAGTCAGTTAGAAGCATGGAGATCACTAGCTTGGAGGCTTTTCCTTTTCGATTTGAAATTAATCTGCCTCACTGACAGTACTTTCAAGATCCATGCAGAGATGGCAATAATCACAGGGAATATCTCAAAAAGGAAGAAAATAGATCAGATAATGGTAATTATGAATAAATTTCGAGTATCTGCGCTGATGAATGTCGCACAAAAGTGTGCACGAAAATACAGTATCATAGGCGCGACTACCATAGATACAAAATCATAAGAGATTGAAGCGCAGTAAAGTGAGAAGTGTCGAGTGGAATTAGCCGAAGAGTTGTCAGATGATAGCAGGAGGAGGATGAGGAGGAGGAGAGTAAGGAAAGAAGGAGAGGTGAGAAGTCCAAAAACGTAAACACTCATATCACGCTTGTTATTGACAAGGATTTGGTTGAAATGGAGAAGAAACAGGGGAGAAGAATTGATCTGCAGCAATTCAACAAGCATGGACTGTAATCGCAGTCTATCCCCTATCGCCCTCCAATTGGGCTCCACTCGTGCTGAGACAGTGCGGCACTTTGAGTTCCGGCAATTCGGAGCATTTCTCGGATCCTAATGGATCCAAGGAAAGCTCCGATTGGGCGGTACTCCGAACGAGTGTGAAACTCAACATGCGATTGAGTGATGGGTGAGCGGATGGGAAGAAGTGAGGCGAAACCTCGATTCATAGAACAAAATGAGAACAATGAGAGGTATGATTCATGTCGGACGCACGCAAATTGTTCAATTTACTGATATTGAGAAAAATCGCTGATGCAAGCCCAATTGATTCTGCTAAAAATTAAAGCAAGTAAGTGATAACTAATAGGTAGTTTCCAGTGGGGAATAACAATAGCGGATAGTCTACCTGCAGCTTGAACTATCATGTGAAACCAGATGAGCGAGAATGGGGAAACAAGTAAGAACCATAATAAAATATGTTTGTACTTGAAGTAAAAGCTGCAGAATTGTTTGCTGCGCTGTTAGTCTCATTATTTCGTGTATTATCTCTAGTCTGCGAGCACAAACTACATCCTAAGCCTATCAAAAGATGTTTACATCAAGGCTGGAGATACTTCAAGAGGATTTTCTCGACCTAATCAGAGTGTTTCGCTGATTTTGAGGAAAATAAGGAAGTAGAAGAGATCGATCGAACTACGCGCACATTTCATATCTAGAGTACTCTAGGTTCACAAGCGAGTGACGAGCGGTTGGTGACGAACATCCAGCCTTCTCCGTCTCTTTCTGACCAGGTCCTCTCTCAGGAGCGTTTTTACGCATTGAATAGCACCACCGGTTGGATTATTTTCTATGCTAATTCTGATCCAACTATGAACTCAGTTCGGTACGTCCATTCATTCAATCGTCGCTCATCTCTGACAGGCTGCCTCTATTCCCTTCCTTGAATGCGCTTCGTTCAATATCAATAGATCACCCAGCAAAGACACAATATGCCAACGATGCCGATATGTTTTGACTAATCGATCGCTATAAAAGTCTCAGTGTAATCGTCAATCGCATCTTCTCCTCGTCTTCTCAAGATGATCTACCGTATCCTCACCGTGTCCCTTATCTTCGGACTCGTTGCTGCTCAGGTAATTCAGATTTTCGAAAATATTAATAATAATATTTCGAAATTGCAGAACTTTGGCAACAACAACTTCATTCCCTGCGGATTCGGTTAGTGATGGTGAAAATGTTCTTTCACGACCAGAATTGGGCACTCCTGCACTTTCACTGGTATTGACTAATTCCCATATAGCATCCTCCATCCCGACCACCAACACTGCGACAATGCGTTTTATTAAAACTCATTTCATTTTCACTCACTTTCCCTGGCAAAGTGGAAAGCGGCCAAATATGTTTCAGTGTGCACGCGCAACGCAGCCTTCACGATCATTATGGACGGAGTAAACACTCGGTTAGTTGACATCATTTTACCTCAGGGTATTCTCGTCAGGAACATACTGGGCTTTCTTATTAGTGTTGGAAACGAAATGAGGAATGTGATCTTTTATCATTTTATCTGCTCTTTGATCTTTGATCTCTCAGTGCCACCTGCTCTGATCGTAACGGGGATCTCTCCGCCAGATGCAATAGCTGCTGCCAGTCGTACGCCATGTGGGGAGGACTGCTCTCCGTGAGTTTATGGCTCTGATCTTTGATCTTTGATGTTTGATCTCTTCAGTCGAACGGCGCCGGTTTCCCTGCTTCCGATGGCCGTTCGTGCGTCTGCTGTGTGAACAACGACAGATGCGGAGGTGAGAAAATGTATTAGAGCCTGCTTGATGATAAAAAACTCAATAAATAAAAAAATCGATTGATTTTAATGTATTACATCGCAGGACGACCCGTGCCTGCTGCCAACGCTTTCAACAACGGACGATAGATATTTTCACTTATCAATGTAGCTTTCCTGAAGATAAATCGTATCTTATCTGGTGTGTGCTGTTGTACAATCTGCGATCTATCACAGTGGTGCCAAGATGATCTTTGAACTAGTCTATTAATATAATCAGTCCTCTTCCATCTCCTCCGCAGACGCCCTTTACGATTGATAAAGACTACGCCCGTATCAATCGTTTTTTAGAAAAGTCTCGGCGAAAGTCCGGATGCAATTTTGATTGAATTTTCGGGCTTAAAAGAGAGCTTCCAGACAGAATCGTATCTTTCTTCATTGCTGGCCCTGTGCCTCTCTTACGCATGCGGGTCTACCTCCGCTTATTTGACACTCGAATCACCCTTCACTCTTGACGAAAATGGATGGCATCTTCTGGAGGATCCGCCTCCATGGAAGACTTTCATTTCATTCTCTAAAAGATTGGACTAGGCCTCTCCACTCTCCTCTTGTCTTACTGTAGCTTGAGATCATCAGTAAACCCAATCCATTTAAGGATGAAGTTCTTCCTAACTCTCGCCCTCATCGGCCTCTCTGTCGCCCAAATCGATGACATGTACGATTGCAGCCCGATGGCGCTGTTGTATCCGGTAATTTATTATTTTTTTATATTTATTTTTTTTATATTTTCTTCATTGCAGTACAAAATCGATGGCTACACCGCCCTGAGCACCAATCCTCCGGTCAAACTCTGTCCGTCTCTATGCTTCCCCACTCGGTCAGTACATGGACTAGGTCGGATGAGAACTATTACGAAATGCCGTCTCCTTCCGGTTCTCAGCGTCCTAGAGTCTTCATCGCGTATTAACTGCCATTCTTCAGCTCCGAGTCGACCCTCACCGAGTTGAAGTACAAGGAGGCAGGAGAGACGAAGACTGCGAAAGTCTTCCTCTTCTCCGACCTCGGCTGCACCTACGTGGGAGGACAGTGGGGAGAACCGCCTCTCTAAGACTTCCCCCCGATTCATTCGACTATCGAACATCATACAACTCATTGTGGCACTTTAACGCTGCGAGATAAATACTTGTTAAAAAGAAGCAGACACACAAATCAAATAATGAAATGGAGATTGAGTCAGTGAGGAGATATGATTTAAAGCAGTTGGTGCACTGCAAAAGAATGGACAATTTGGACAGATGGGTGTGACATGTTCTTCTGCCGTTGGTCCCACTTCCATAATTATTCAAACACATGATGATAAGAGTCTCTCACAGATCATGATTGCGAGTTCAGAAATACAAAACCAAATAGAAATAGAAAAAGGAATGCGTAAAGTGTACAAATAGAGGCTGGTTCCTGCAGGAAATATAATCGTTACGATGATATTCATTGCGAGATATTTCTGCATATTATACACCATCACGCCGCATTGGATGGGTGCCCATTTATCCCATTGCATGTCCAAATTAATCCAAACGTGTCCCTCACCCATTCCCCTCAAGACAACGAAGATGCTAAATGCACCGCTTTCCTTTGTCTGGGCTCATTTGTCGATGGGGTTGATACATGCTCTCAAGGAAGGAAGACAAATTAAATATTTGAGAATGCTCTGATGGCCGTGAATCGAGAACGTAATGAGTGGAATCTTCATTAGAATCTGCATTATGCACTCTGTAAATACAGTTACAATTAGAGTGACATTGGTGCAGATACAATCACAATGAACGTCAAATATATCTAGCAAGGAACGATAAAAAGTATATCACAAATTAATTCGTTAAAAAACAAAGTAGATGCCGTGAAACATAACCGTGACACTAAAACGATTATTAGGGAATCATAAAGAAAAAAGAAGAAAGTGAAGTTGAACCACAAAGTAATTTAAATAACCTATAGCTCTGTAAAACAGTTCAAAAATAGGAAGACGAGACCCTTCTATTGGGATATCGGAGGTTAAAGAAGGCGTCCCACCAGGTGATATGATGGGCTCCCACCACGAATGACGTGCAGAATCAATGAAAATACTGTAAGGAAGAGGGTGAGAGAGCGAGAGAGTCAGACAAACAGAGTGCTCCCTCCTCCCCTATCCCTTCCCTTCTCCCTCCTCCCCCTTCCCTTTGCACCGCGCATCTTGATTTCCCTGCATTATCGGAAAACTTTGCGCGCGCATAGCTCGCTTCAAAGTTGAGCTAGAGACTTCAAATTTTGGATTTGCACTTGGATTCAAGGGATAAACATGGCTACGCTTCCAGATTGTCTACGAAAAAACTCGTGGGACGGCTTCTTTAATTCATCTTGCACGCCCGCTCATTGTTGAAGGTGGACAATTCTATCAACGAATCGGCCTGCCTCTAATGTACAAATTGAATCGTGGGTTCAATATTCAAGGGATCTTGCAGTGAGGAACCAGCAACCTAAGATTGTACAATGCTTAGAATTCCGGCGAATATGAATTGACTTCCCGGGCACCATGGACAGCCTGAAATTAATTTCTTTGTGTTGTGTTTTTGGTTGAAATCCTAGCCATCATCGAAAAATGTAATTACCTGACTCGATAAAGTATCGGCATGTGTGATAAATGCGATTGAGGAAGAAGGGACAGCATCATCACTTGTTGACGACATGATCTGAAAAGGATTTCCTTAATTTCTAACTTTTTTCTAACTATAAATGTTGAAAAAATGGCGAAACCTTTCTCAGTTCTTTTACAGCTTCAAGTTGCTTCTTGTGCGTCAGCGGGTGAGAAATTCGGAAACGGCTTGTCGTTTTGGATACGGATGGAGCGGAAATCGAGGGCTAAATCACATTTATCAGACTGAAGACTCAAATTGTCTGACTTTGAAATCGTGAAACTCACTTCAAAATTGTCGGTGTGAGTATCGGATGCATTTGAGCTCGTTGACGGATTATCCTGAAAAGGAAAGAATGAATGTATTTTCAGATTTATTGGATAATTCTAGTGAGACTGAATTAAACGTTGAAAGCTTACTTGCACTGCGTAATAAGAGCCGAGCAGAACAGCGTCGTTCAGTTCCTGCCCCGACAGCACGATCTGAGAATGGTTTGATTTACTGGAGTTGTTTAAATTAGTTTCGAAAAATGGGCATTTGATTTCTGGACAGTTATCAGATTTACCTATACGAAAGTGATCACTGTACCTCAGATTTGTTTGTGGCATCAGTGGCAAGTGAGTTCAGGGCAGAGACCTCGATGACGCCGGCTACCTGCAATGCTCCACATTGCACTCCTTCTGCAACGGTATCTGTACCTGGGTGTGCAAAAAATTCTGGATCTCTCATTTCGCGATGCTCTCTCGCTCTTTCTGACCGGCGAGAGAGCATTGCGAACCGATAGATCGAGAAATATTTGCACACACCTGATCTGTACCTTTCTCGGTTTCCTCCCCCTCTTCTGCGGCTGCAAATACAGCGAGTATTTCTCCAATTTCTTCAGCCACGGCCCTCGCGGAAGCGGCGGTAGTTGAAGCTGCTGACGAAATGTCGCCTCCCTTTCTTGAATGTCCACCATGGCTTTGAAATGGCCCCTGATGTATCGGGCCACTCGCTCCCTCTCCTTCTCCACTCTCCATGACTGCCTGTCCATCTCTAGCATCATATATTTCTTGAAATTCTTGATCCGGTGGGCTCGCTCGAGCGGTATGTTTGAGAGACACGTGCGAGGGGATGGAGGTCGGAATCGGGAGATCGGTGGTTGGATGGGAGCAGTAGAGGTAGGTTGGACTGAGGAAGAGGAAGTGGATGGGTATGGACCATTATTCGATGGTCCGAACGGCAATGAAGTCTTCGAGGGTAGGTGGGAAATAGGAATCGACTGATCGGCTGAATCGCCTTCGGAAGGTGGAGATTGGACGTTTGCTGGTGTTTGAGCAAACGGTTCTTGAAGGGATAAGGAAGGGAATAAATTAGCGGGGTTAAGTAAGTTTGAAATGGGTGAAGGGCAAGGAGAGAATTGAGCTACGGGAATACCCGATAATTGACTAGAGATTGATGGGACAGAGAGAACTGAGGCCTGGTTCAGGCCTGCAACTAGTGATTGGGTGTTTAACATCTGAAGAAAAGATGAGGGGACCTTTGAAATGTGATGGAGATAGGTCTGAGGAAGTGGGTTGACAGATTGTGTGGGAATCGTGGGGTTGGGATATTGAGCGATTGAGTTGAATTGGTGGATAGAAGCGGTTGGGGGTAAGGAAGTGTTTCTTGAAGGATATTCCAGCAGGTTTTGATGAAGCACATTAGGGAAGTGTCCGGACATCATGGGACTATTGTTGGACAGATTATGGACGAGGGAAGGATGGACGAAGGGTTGCTGCGGCAGACTAAGATGAGTAAGATTTGCACCAGATAGAAGTAATGAGATGTCGAATTGGCTCAGAGAAGTGGAAGGATTCATCATCCTAGAATGTGAAAAATGCAGCGAATTCGGAAATTCGAATCGACAATGAGAGGCAATTTTGAGTATAAAAAGGCTGATGAACACACACACAACGTGAAAAAAGCGATCAAGTGCAGTGAAAAAATTCGGGAGCAGTGAACAGTGAACGGTACACGTCATCTAACGGTTGAGTCAGACGAATTGAACAAACGAGAAACAGGAGGAATAAACACCCTTTCTACACGCAAAATGTGATGGAATCGATGCAGAAAAGGATGATTAATCTGCATTGCAAAAGGGAGGAGGAAAGGGGCGAAAAATGGGTGATCAATATCGGAAGATTGAGAACGGGAACACTGAAAACGAGTGTGAACTGATTAGTGGTTTAGAGAGAGAAGCGAAAAGGGAGAGGAGCTGAGAGGTACGGCGGGAAAAAAGGAACGGATGAACAACTGGATAATGACGAGAATTAGGACAAATCATCACTTTTCGAAAGATTCCATTCGGGATTTTGTTAGAATGTCACTATTTGTGAAATGGCATTGCAGATCAGTGACCACTTAGGACGATCGGCGCTTACCCATTGAAAGAACCGAGATATCGAGAGTGAAAATAGCGAAAAGCCGGCTGCCCTGATACGCGTTGAAAGAACGCATCCCTGGTTGCAAACGAGAAATTGGGGATCTAGACAGTTTCTCGTCACAGACAGTGAGGATTTCGGCGATCCTGCGCTGACGCTGACGTAAAGACGAACACGAAATGAGTTTCAATGGGTTGGTGGTGGGGATGGAGATGGTAATGGGGGTATTAGTCGATGTCCGGGATGTCCAGTTGTGCCAGGTTTCTCATCTCAGGTTATCAACTCACGTGAAATGCACCGGAATTTGTGCTTTTGAGTATAAGCCATAGAGCGATAAAAATGCGAATGTCTCATCCGCTTATCTCTATCAGTATCAGACGCCTTTCTTCCCAAAACGATACGTAAAACGTGACCTTCTGCTTATTTCTTTCTCTCATCCATTTCCCCGCGGGTTTTCTAAAAAAAATCCTAATTACTGAGCATTGTTTTGTGTTTCACCCTACTATTTCACTTCCGCTTGACCTCTAACACTGTCTCTTCAGCCTTCTACATGGGCTCCGCCCATCATTACGAAGCCAAGTTCAACGTCAAATGAACAACATGTCACAATCCCGAGGTGAGTACATTCAAGTCACATTAAACAAATAAAAAAATTGCCAAGAGATCGAGATTTTGTGCCGTGTCTAAGGTGAAATTATTGCAGAGTGAGAACATGGAAGGAGCGGCGAATGCCAATTCGCTTTAACGGCTATCAGAACAGCCGCGTCAAGTTTATCTTTGTCTCAATGGATTACCGGATAGATAAGACGAGGAGACGGAATGGATGCATTTATCGAGTCATAGGACAAATGTAAATAATATTGTATTCCATTATGTTGATTATCCATCTTTATTGTGTTCTTGTGACGATGAAATCGGTTTTACTGCATACTTAATTCATGTGAAGAATGCATGTCAGGGAAAAATCGACTGATTTCTTATCCATACCGTGCTTGTTAGTTCAGTTTCGATGATTTCGATGACATATTCTGGGTTTTGATCTTCAAGAATCTGCAAGCTACTCAAGCTCTCACATTGCAGATCCCAAAAATGCCAGGTTTGGGCCGAAGAGCTTTTAGCGCAGAGCTCATACCGAAAGCCACGAAATAATATCCCACCCACGGAAATCTCTCGATATACCATGTTGTCTTTTTCACTCTTACAGTCGAGAAAGCGTGCTGAAGTGAGAGAGTGGGCGCATTTATCCCGACACCTTAAAACGACTTGCGCATGATTGACGATCAGCTAAGCGAAGTGACGAGAAGGGAGGTGTTTTTGAGGGATCTGAGATGCCTTTTCGAGAGAACAAGAGAATACGTGAAAGTGGGAGAGGCCATTTTGGAGCTTTTAGGCTTTCAGGCTATTCTGCAAAAGAGGCGCGAAATGGATGGAGAATAGCATCTGGATCTCGATTGATTAATGGATAGCCAGAAGTATTCCAAAAGACTATTAGCGATAAAAGTAAAATGCAATTGTTATCAGTGAATGAGACTGTGCAAGCCGTCACTTTCTCCGGCTGAAAGTTTTTTTGCGATTTAAATCTCTATGAAGATGGAAGCGAGACTTGAATACAATCCAGAGGATTGTTCGATTTTCCGGAAATTTGTATATTTCTTATATTTGTATATTTCTTCTTCTTTTTTCTTTGGGTATACTGTATCTGAGGGTGAGTGACGTGCGGTGATGGCTTGAGATGCATCTTCTCTACTCCATCAGGATCCGTCGGATTCTGCGAAAGAATCGGGAGAATCCACCGGAAGAGGCGCAATTATTCTCCGTCGGTACTGAGCTGCTTCCTTTTGCTCGTTCTCTCTTTCTATCGGAGAAGTGATCAGGAAAAGATTCACACAAAACTCAACACAAGCACATGAAAATGCACATTTGAATGACATAATGATCGAATCGTCAAAGTGACTTGCGCTCAAAAAAAATTATTTTTCACAAAAAGCAGCTAATGGCGTTAAAGAAAGAGCAACATCCACTTAGAATTGCGTCTTTTCAAGTACACTGTTGATTATGCCAATAGTAACCAGTTGAGAGGGCATTGCTATGAATTTGCTGTTGGTGCTATACAAGTCTATACGCACTGCGAATCGATGTGATGTAATGCAGATAAAACACTGTTTTGATTTATCAAAACATCAGCCGGGTACTCTCATCTGCAAGCATCCATCTTCGCGATCGATTAGTCAACTCCATTTTCGAAACTCATACTCAAGCGGCAGCTATCGATCTTTTATAAGATTCTAATAGCTTATTTATGTTTAGCTTCGCGTTCGAGTACAGTATACTCGGCAACTAACTGCTCTGGAGCTGACTGATTGCCTACTTGGCATTCTCCTTTCTTCTCCCACTCAATCACTCAATCACCGGAAAGATTCGGAAGATTCCTCCGGAAACGCAGCATTATTCTTCGTCGGCAAAGATGCGTGCAGAAGTTGTTTCCGTTCTTCTTTCTAGCTTGGATAAACCTAAAAGAATAAAACGAGAGATGCTCCCATCTCCCCATTCCGCAAGCTAAGTACCAAACCAAGCAAACAAAAAGCTTAAATCAGGTCTGCAATGATGTCATAATTTTTTTAGATCTTGAGAAATGCCTGTGTGCAGTCAGAAATACGTGCATTGCGTGTCGAAAATGCAGCAGTTCTTCCGGAACAGTGCTAATGCGTAAAATAACGGTTCACGCATCTAGATTCTTAGAATCCCTTGATGGATTCAGTATGTGAATTCCAAAGGCACCTTCAGCACCATAACCCCATTCCTAACACAAGCTTTATCTTAATCCCTCTGCACTGTAATTGTTTGTCAACGCCCATGGAACTGTGCAGGAAAGCAAGGTTCATCCACATAAGAGAGCACCTGCCCCCTTCCGTGGCTCCTAAGGACTTTCACTGGCCCCGCAGTCTCTTAGAAACCATTTTATTATGGCCACTCATTCACTCTCGCTCATTCATCCCTTTATTGCGCCTCCATTACGTGTACTACCATCGTTCCTTGAAAGACCTATTCCTACTGTCCTACTGAACCGTTTTCTGAAGCGAGCGTATTTTTTTGTTTTTCGTGTTATTTTGGATAAAAACCGATGTAAATGGCATAATAATGGTCCTTTTTGATGGTGCTGAACCCATTAGGACCTGCTCGTTTTTCATCAAGATGATGTGTTGGGAATGCGTGACTAAAAAGCTCTAACATGACCGTATGCACTCCATATCTCATTTGTTTTACCATCTACTTTTCTCTATTTTAGCCCACTCGTACTTAGCGCCCTTCTCGTGACTTGCTGCAGAATAAAGTCGACAACACCGTAATGTCCCAGTTCTCTCTGAATCACATGATCTCTCGTTGGCTCTGACCGACGAGAGACTATGCGAAATCGAGAGAGACATCTCAGATCTTTTCCTCGAAAGGCTCTCTTCTCGTCACTTCGCTTAGCTGATCGTCAATCATGCGCAGGTCGTTATAAGGTGTCGGGATAAATGAGCAGCTCTCTCGATTCCTCTTGCTCTCCCGCATTTCATAGCATGGAACATAGCATGCCATATCGAGAGAGTTCCGTGGGTGGGGTATTATTTCGTGGCTTTCAGAATGGGCCCGGCGCTAAAAGCTCTACGCTCAGCCCAAACCCATCATTTTCAGGCCCTGGTGCGGAGGGCTTTCTAGGTTTGGCACGCAGCATCTAGGCTCCGCCCATCAGGTCCCACCCCTACCATATCTTAGGATCCCACCCACATTGATTCATTCTGCCTTTGTTTCACGGGCCGGACTCGACCGAACTGAGCCTCTCTCCAAACCGTAGAATGCGCTTTCAACAAGGATGTAGCAATAATTCTAAAGAGAGAGCTCCTGAAATCCTCAAATCATGACCTGATATTCACGTAGTCTCGATTTTACCAAACGTGTTTTATTTGATTTGCTTTGACCCAATTGCACGCTCATTTGTTATTTCAAGAATGTTTCTCTTCGATTTCATCGGGAAAATTCTCTTCGGCGTGTATGGGCTGTATACTCTCCTCGGAGCCACGCTGGTGAGGATGTTTATTGTTATTTTTATTGATTGCATAATTATCCTCATTAAGAACGGAATCCTGCTCTACCTCATGTTCCGTCATACTCCGGAAAAGTTCAAGGTGTTCGGATGGATGATGAAGGTGATTAAAACTAAAACAATTATTAAAAGAAATAAAAAAAACAATAATTATTTACAGGTGCACTCCTCATTTGACATGATTGGAACCTTCGCCAGTTTCTTCACTATGCAGAGGTTTGTTAAAGGGGTAGGGGTATGAATATCTGGTTAGATGAGTTCTCGGTGTCAGACAATCGGGATTGTTAATCCGATCACAGCTCTGAAACTCCGATGTTCTAGAAATCCGCTAGAGCTGAGTCATGCGCGTTTGCCTGTATGCCAAGTCACCCTGCCGTGCAGGCACTAATCCGAAATGAGAGAGGGAGGGAGGAGAATGGAGAGAGCGCGCATGCAAATTGACGCACGCCGCTCGTCTATGATAATTGAGCGTTCTTTCGTGCCTATCCACCTTTAATGACACTTCAAGATTTTTCAGTTTTTTAAAAGATTAATTTCGAAATTCAGAATCATTCCCTGCGGTTGGTCTCTCCTCTACATTTCCTACGGCCCGTGCGGTCACATCGGTTCCTGGGCTTGCTACATCGGCTACATGATGTCACTCTTCGTCTACGTGATTACCGTGAGTAATTAACAAAATTAATTAGCTAGGGCCGCAATATTTACCAAAAGGGGAGAATGAGGGAGCATATTTTGAACCAAATCACAGCGTGCGGCCTCTAGCTAACGGTGATCCACATTCTAATGACGCTCAATCCTGTTTTTTTCATTGGAAAGGAACAGTATGCGCACTAGAACTATAAATTCGCGCCTGGGTAATTGAATCTGCTAAGATTGTGGTCGCGGTCTTTTTTAACCCAATGGAAAATTAAAGAATGTTTGGAAAATATATTACAAATTCACAAAAAGTTGTTTATCGTTCTATTCGCAATGAAATTCCAATTTAATTGAAACAGTCGTTTTAAATTGCACAGATGAATTTAAATTAGCGTTGTTTAATTCCAAAAATTGACTTTTATTGCAAAATAGTAAAACAAAAGTGGGGGCTTAGCTGTTTTGACTCGCGATTTCCTTTATGTGGTGTTAATATTTTTTTTGGAATTTTATTGATTACACAACTTTGAATCTAAAAGTTTAATTTTGTGAGCATTGCTTGACCAGGAGCTGAGAAATTGCGGAAATCGGAAATTGCGGGAATTCAAATCTTGACCTTTCTGAAAAAATCTCTCGAAAAAACTAACATTTTTTTATTTCCTTTTTCCAGAGATTTTTCCTAAAAACTAACACCGCATTAGGCCAGATGAACTCTCGTATCTGTTTTTAAGTATTCGGATGTCAATCAAAATATTAATGGGAATACTAGAGAAACGTGATCAATATTTTTAAGAAAATCGCAATTCTCCATCTCATTTCTTGATAATTGCTTGGATTAAAATATGATTTCTGAGCTTCTCAGTGCCAAAATAAATCAAGCTTATCCTTCTGCTGCCACTCTACCTATCTAAATTTATCTAATTAGAATGATAATGGATAATTTCTGAAACTGAAAATCGACCGGATACTTCCATCCCAATTGGTCTCATTCAATAATTTTACTGAGAGAAGTTGCCATTCCCTTATTAACTACACCTCCTCCTCAGCAGAAGGATAAGCCTGTCTTATTTTGGCACCGTGAAGCTCAGAAATCATATTTTAATCCAAGCAATTATCATGGAAAGGAGATGGAGAATTGCGATTTTCTTAAAATTATTGATCATGTTTCTCTAGTATCCCCATAATATTTTATTTGACTAAATATTCTATTACCTTAAAACTGATACGAGAGCTCTTCTGGCCTAAAGGAAAGCGCGCGTCAAATCTGCTAAGCCCCCACTTCTATTTTAATGTTTTGAAATACAACTCGATTATTGGAATGAATTGTAAATTTAATGTAAACTCATCTGCGCAATTTAAACGATTATTGCAATTGAATTTGGAATTTCGTTAAGCGTGGAACAGCAACAACTTTTCGTAAATTTGCAATAATGTCCAATCATTCATTTACTCTTCATTGGGTTAGATACAACCGCGACTGCAAGCGCAACAAATCAATCTTCAAACTTTGATCTGACACAGCGATTTTCTCAGTTCTACATCACTCTCTGGTCCTTCTTCGCTCGTCTGTACATCGTGCACCACGGAACCATCTCCAAGGTTATTAATTATATTAATATTAATTAATTTTTTTCATTAATTAATATTAAAATAATATTAATATTTATTAATATTAACATTAAGGCTCGTACTCTCCTCTACCTTGCTGCAGCTCTTCCGATCCCTCTCGCTTTCGCCGTGAGACTAAAAAAAATTATTGATAATATTAATTATTAGTTATCTGTCTCAGTTCTGCTTCCTCACCTCCAAGTCCGATGATAATGTAATGAAGGCAATCATGAACGAGACGTACCCGCACTATTTCGAGGAGGACCTGATCATCACTGGTAAAAAACAAAAAAAGTTTTTTTAGATTAATTAACATTTGCAGGCAACGAAGACATCAAGACGTGGCAAATGGGAGCTGTTATGTTCATCATCACTGGTCTGATCACGCCTCTCTATGCCGTCATTCTCCATGTCCGGTGAGGATATATATCCCCTCGGACCCCTTAATTTGTCTGACGAATACCCCCTAACCAATATTCTGCAGTGGAAAGTGTCTCGATGCAGTCAGCAAAGCGAATCTGAACATGTCGCTGAAGACGAAGGAGATGCACAAGCAATTCGTCAACGTGAGCTTAACTAAATCTTTTAAAAAATCTTTAAAAAAAATAATAAAAAATAACAATTTAAGATGCTCACCCTCCAAGCCCTGCTCCCTCTGGTCCTCATCATTGCTGTGGTCACTTTCTTCATCGGCCAATTCTTCTTCAACCATCCCGCCCTCGAATCCGCTAGCATCATCGTATGGTATATCTGTCATTATTCAGGACTCTTGATCTTTCTGAGCCCTTGAAATCAGGGAATCTCTGAAACACTAAGCTACATTTTTACTACTGCTCCCCGATTTTAATTCATTTTCTCAGATCGGTCAAACTCCCTCGATCCTCTCTCCCATCATCGTTTTCTGCCATGTGCCTACCTATCAGAGGTCGGTTATTGACCGAATCGAGCCATGTCAAAAATGTCATTTCAGAGTGCTTAAAAGGATCATTCTGAGACAGCCTGCAACTCCATCCGATAGCTCGAATCAGAATAGCCAGGTATTAAATTGACTAAATAATTAATTAAATAAATCCATGCAGGATCACGGGTCGAGGAAGGCTTCTACTGCAACGAAGACTTCTACTGCAACAAAGAAGACGTCAGTTACGACGAGAAAGACCTCAGTAACTATTCGCAGCAACCTGATCCAGACTGCTCTCTAGCCAATCGGCCCTTCTCTCTCTCCTTCAATTACTCCATTTGTATAATTCCATGTTTTCCATAATTTTTTCAACCATTTAAACAGTTCTCAGAGCATTCACTGACCGATGTAAGCCTCATTATCTTTCATTGTAACCGACTGCCCCCCTGGAATCAGAACCCACCTTTGAGCAATCATTAAATTATGTGAGCGTCGAGCCCCATTTATTGTAACCGACTATATTAGTACCGACTTTTTAGTATTCATTAACTCATGTGAGAGTCAAGCCACATATTTTGTAACCGTTTGCCCTTTTTGACTTAGTTAGTGCCCATTTCTTTGTAATTATCAAATCATGTGAGCGTGAAGCCACATATTTTGTAACCGCCTGCCTTTTTTGACTTAGTAAGTACCCAATTTTTTGTAATTATCAACGGTTGTGAACGTCAAGCCACATTCCGTTGAGTGAATTCAGCTAATAAAGTTAAGACCAGAAGACTTTGTTACTGTTTACCAAGCAGCCAATGCCTATTCGCCAAATAGTCAAAAAAATAGCCAATTCTTCACCGTAATCTCTTGAGATTCGCTCGTGAAATAATGTCAATCGAATCCCATGACGTTCCTCACTCACTTTATCTGCAGAATTTGTAAGATATGATGGAAGAAATAAGCGACGTACCTATCTTCTCAGAGAAGAGAAGAAAATAGATTGACAGGCGAAGCAGGAACCTGATACGCGATTGCAACACGGTTGATAGTTGATACGTTGACATCTTCAAAAAATTTTAAAAATAGGGGAATGAGAGCGAATTACAAATTTTTAAAATTACTAATAGAGTTACTCCACTCCATCTTCAGGACGGGCGAATAAAAAAGGGGAAACCCGTCATCCGACACTGCATTCCATCTCGTGCTGCAATCAATTGTATTTGCTTTGTTGCGTAGTCTTTTTAGCAGTTTCCAGCCTCATCTTCCTTTTTCTATAATATTTTTCCTCATTCTTCAAGTGACAAAACTACGACTCGTCCTAAAAAAAACGAGTAAAGATGATCTGCAACGGATATCAGTCCAATTTCCTCCATGATTCTAGTGTTTCGCATGAATTCCAGAACAGCATCAGGTTCGATCCCTCATTTTTGGCCATTTCCCTCACAAAATCATTCTCGAGCAGCCGTTGATTTCATGAAGCATTGAGGCGAGAAAAAGTACAGCTGTGAATATCTCTCATTGTCAGGATAGGAGAAGGATAGCTTTTTTTTCGACAAAAAGTCGCAGCTACAGTTGTTCCCCAGGTGTTTCCAGGGTAATTTCGCCGTGAGTGACTGCCGCCATGTCAACCAAGATGGAAGAACAAAAAAGAGTATCATGTCGAAAAAACTACTATCCTACTCCTATACCCTTCAATGCATAGACCATGAAGATCCGCACTATACTGTCCTTTTTTCTTGCAGAATAGTACGAATCCCGCAACTCGGCAAGGGAATCCTTCCATGAAACACGGCCTGGAATACGCCAGAACGGCGTTTTCAATCAAGCAGAGAAGCTCCTTAATCCGCGCAATCTCGTGGATAGTATGAATTTGTCACGGGCTTATCTCTTCAGATTCAGAAAATAGGGCTGCTCGGCCTCAAAGAACGAACACAGAATGTACCGATTATGCAAGTAATTTAAGAAGTTCGTGAAAGTATAGTAAATTATGGAGTGCGGCATGAATTCGGTAGAAAATGAACAAATCGAGGGCAAATTGTTTGCGAAATTAAATTTAAATAGATTGTTGGAATGCAACTGGCCTCGGTCACTCACCAGATCGAGCTTATAGTCTCTTTTAAGAATATTAAAATATTTCTCCTCTAGTATTATCGTTGCATCAATCGAAGAATGAATTCCAGTACCTTCGCTATCCATCGCTCACTTGTGCGTGCATGTCTACCAAGGATTTATCTAACGTGGAACTTTGGATTACTTCATTACATAACATCAGTCATTGGTCGGTAATGGAAGCTCAAGTCAATTCATAGTGGCTGTATTTTGGGCTCTGGCATGTTTTCGGGGAATGGAATTTTTTGTGATCGTCAAATAATTGAGTAGGTGCAACACTGGCAAAGGGGACAATACTAAAAAAGGAAATACGAGACATCAACTAATTATCTTAGAGGCTGAACTACTCAAAGGAATGGCTAGAAGGGTTGACGACTATCGTCGATATTATGGAACTCGGGAATGCGGGAAAAGAGTGAACAGGCAAAGAGACTCTCCTCTATCGATTTTGAAAGAGTCAAGCAAACAGGAAAATCGATGAGTGATCACCAAAGAGACTATGAACGATAGAAAGGAATGCGAACTACTTGTCGTCAAGGTCAAGTTCTGGGAATCTATACTGAGGAAAAAGACTCCTGATGTAGTCATTGCTTTCACGGAGCTTCCTTTTCTCCTCTTCGGTCCTCTTAGGACGAGCGGTTGTGACTCGTCGGGAAACATCGCGAGTAGTGTTGCTCAGAGCACTCGGCTCCACCTGTATTTTTTCCGTTTTTGTTGTTATTTTCATTTCATACCTCAGTTCCCGCCTTCTCATCAGCGATTTCCTCTTCTCGTTCATAGTCGGGACTGATTTCCTCATCGACACAATCGCAGCCAAGCGCCGACGCATAGGGGAACACGAAGGTCTTGACTTGAACCTATGATCAGATCATTGATCAGAACGACATCTGAGAATTTCGAGACCTCTTCGGATAGAAAAAGGCATAGATTACCTCAGTCTCGTTTCCCTTGGGTTCCGCATGTATCACCTTCTGAGTCTCCCAGCTGAAAGAGTGTTATTAATTTTGCTTAATTTGCACTGAATAAAATTGGTTTTTGATCGCAGAAAATGGATTCTCGGGAGAGTTATTGCAATATAGTTCCGATTTTCGGAGAAGAGGACTTGTTTGCCAGGAAATGGGGACTAAGGTATGCTTTTTCACGCACTCCCTCAATCTACAAGAGTGTAGAGGATTTAATAGACAGCAATGGAAGGTCAGGACATTTCGAGATAATAAGACGAAACGAAAAAACAAGGCAAACTTTGAGTCGTTTACAGAATAATCATAAAGCAATAACACGTACCTAGTAGCCCTACACTTCCCGTGCTGCGCAGGCGCAGGCAGATCCTGCAAGTATTTTTATTAATTATTTAGCTCAAACTAAAAAAATTCGTAAAATCGAGGAAATGCCACTTACATTCACAGCAATTGTTCCCTGGTAGACCTTGTCGAAGAGGATCATGTTCGGTGTGAAGGCCTCGGACACCTGGGACCATAAATGTTATAAACAACATCAAATAAAAACAACAACAACAACAACAACACTGACTCTCATGCAGTCCACGCAGCGGTAGCTGGTGTACGCCCATGGCGCGACAATCCCCGGGTAGCCGGGCTTATCCTGCAATTGATTTGGGATTTTTTTGAAAATTGAGACTACGAAGCACTAAAGTGTATTTGACATTTTTTTCAGCAAAGACGACGAAAAGCGAATGCAACACACTGGATGCTGACAAGTTTAAGAGGGTAGATTCTTACCAGGAGCTTAACAATTTGAGGAATGAGACAACACGATAATTCGCTGCATTTCGGGGGAGCGACGGGAGAAATGACGAGGACCGGGCGCTGTAATTAACTGATTAGTGTAACTAAGGAGTTTTTTGTTTACTAATTAAGCCATAAGGCTTCGAGCCATAAGGCTTAATTAGTAAACAAAAAACTGAAAAATTAACGAACCGTGGAAACCACCGACTCGACACTGGTCCATAGACCGAAATCGAGTTTGAGCAGGAATGAAACGGTCGCGTTCGGCTGGACCATCCACCTAATTGATTTTAATGAACTAATTAGTTAATTACGGTAAAAAGTTTCTCACTTGCGCATAATCTCCTGCGGAATGGGTACTTCCATGGAGATATTCATTATATTATTGGAATCGATATTATTACGGTAGTGGAACTTGGCGAATGGGGCACCCTGAGAGTTTCGAAATAAATAAATAATAACAAAAACAAATAACAAGAAAATCATACATTTCCATAGTTATTGATCTCAGACACTTCGATCGTCCATTTTCCCCTGAAGCTGCCCTCGACTCTGAATTTAGTGCTACAAATTAAATCTCTAAGCTGAGACTACCGTAATCAAGGAACTAGAGTTCCGTTCTATTCCTGTCATAAATCAATCAAGAAATCGTATAAAATTGCCGCTTCTCTAATCTGCGCACTCGTGCAATCCAACATTAATGCACTCTTTATCTGTTTCCACAATCTCTCCCATTTTCTAACCCTCCAATCTCAGCCAACCAATAATCAGAAGCCAAGAAACCAACACGGAGAGTTCGAATTTCAGTGAGATTCGCTGAGTGCCGTTGAGCGCATCACCCAAATCTTTGAGGCTGAAGGAGAAGCGCTGCCCTGAAATTAATTGGTTGACTCTCCTCAATCCGCACACTGTCTGGTCGGTCAGAGCGAGTGAGAGAGCGTGCATAATGGAGAGAGTCAAAGCATGATAATTAGGTCCTACCGTGATTCAGAGGAGTTGTCTCGAGAATGGAGTCTTTCGCAGTGAACTTCTCAGCCATAAGCTGAACATATTTTGATTTTATATTGGTCTTTGATCTCTGCTCAGTCGGACTTCTCAAAACTTTTCAGCCACTATTAATATTCATAGAAATGTTTGAACAAGAAACTCCCCACAATCTCTAATCTCCAAGTCTAGAGATTCGAGGAAGTGTTTGGGATGAAATGCGACACCAAAGGCCCCTACCAGACGCTCACAAGACGAATCCATTAACCCCACACTACGCAATCCAGCACAATGATATCTATTGCAAGATTTAATTAGTTTTATCTATCTTGAAACCCACCTCCTTGTGATTTCTCGCTGGCTTCCATGACATGTCGAAGTAACTCAGCTCCTTGTACAGCGCCTGATCTCTGCAAATGGGTTACGGTAGGGATCAGGAGCCATGGAATCTTGCTTTATTTTCCGCTCTCTCTACATCTGACGCGTTCGACTATGACTGAAAGGGAGCGCGGGGAGTGGAGAGAGGGATCAGCGGAGTCACACTGAGAAGCCACGCAGTCTCTCCATTCCGTCTGCTATCTCGGCGGTCAGAGTGAGCGAGATAGCAGGCGGAATGAATAAATTATCTTAGTCCATCACTCGTGAAACACGTAAATCCAAACGGGGGCTTCTTCGCTTTTTCATTTGGCAGAGTACCTCACAACTTTGAGATTTATGAAGCCCTACAATCTCAATTATCGCTCTATCAAGTTCGAACGCTTTCTAATTGAAAATGTAGGGAAGAGGGAGGGCCCTAGGTCGGATTTGAGGCGAACTGAAGGCTTTTAGAGGCGAACTGTTCATCCGACTTAGTGCCGTAGACAGCATCTGAGAGATTAAAAGAGTTTGAATACTATTTTATTACTTCTTTCTGGCCATCTTCAGTTCTTCGGCAGTCGGAGTGTTGATGATGGAATCGTAGAAGTAGTGAGAAAAGTAGATGAAGAGGTAGAGACTGAAGATTAGTACGCAAACAATTTTTATGATTTCTATGAAGGTTATATTTTTTCGTCAAGAAGATACTGTTTTCACTCTTTTTTATCGCTGAGCACCTGCATGTTTTGTCAGTACGTGTTACCCGGATTTTATCCATATTGGCAAACCGAGAGGAGGCTCTAGACTCAAGGACAATTTCCAAAGTACCCAACTAACTGAATGCGCTCTCTGCCACTCTCGATTAAGAAGGCGTCTGGGTTATTAGAAAGAGTTTTCGTTAAGAGAAGGACAGATGGAGCAACATGAAAATTGCAGCGACTTGTACGCAGACTTTCTCACTCTCGCACACTCTGTAGTCGGTCAGAAGGAGCGAGAGAGCAGGGAAAAGCGAGAGATCAGATGTGGTTGTTCTCTGTCAGGACACGGGGACAAGGGAAGGGTGCGAGTTAAAGAAGAGTGTGAGACAGGAATGGTCATGGATCGTATCAGACTCCTGTGTTTTTTTGCGGAGATCAAAGATCAATCCTTGGAAAGAGGAGGTGAAATCAGAGGGCTGTAATTTGCGATAGCAATCAAGAGATAATCCAAAGATATTGCTACGAAATGTGCCTGATGTTGTCCCCGAGATTGAAAACAACTGAAATTCAGAGAACGATCAGAGGCTATCATTGAGGAGCTACCGTAAGCGGGAATTTATTCACCACCTCTCTCACTCTCAAAGAAGTAATCCGTAGAATAAATCCTACCGTAATCCAGTCAAACTCAGTATTTCAGAGCTACCGTATTCCTAGAACGTGGGATCACAACTACCGTACCAGACTACAGCAGCGGTCGCACATGCCAGGAGGAACACGCGCTTGTTGACCTGCGGCTTGGCCCGATTCACCATGGTCATCGTCCCAAGCTGAAATGATGACGTCATTATTCGTCAATAACAAGGAGTCGAAAATATACACTCAAGTTGTTCGAAACGAGATGTCGAATGAGGTAACTGTGAAAAAGGCGTGAAATGGTAGCGCTCTCTCGATTGTTCTGACTGGCGAGGGCTGAGGCTACCGTAATCGCGTCTCCCTGCCGCGCCAGAGAGATAGCAAGAGGAAGCGAGAGTCTCCAGTGCTCTAACGATGGGAACGAGTGGAACTACCGTACCCTTGAATTTGTCTCTTTCCCACACACCTAAGTTTGCTTAGCAGCACAACACCAGGGGAAACACCAGGGGTTAATGCATTCATATGAATAATTCTGAGATGGCGCGATGTTTTCGAATCTCGACTCATGATATGCGTCGAGAACGAAACAAGAAGCGATTCGAAAATGAGAGAGGAGAGAAAGTTGGAAAGCAGAAGGGAAGAGATGAAAGTAACGAATTCTCGTTATTGGATGGAGAAACACCAGAATCTGTTAATTCTGCACGCGCAATTGCTTTTCAGATGAAATACCCGAGACGGGAAGCGGTTGTCTAGCTGATTATAGGCTAGGGTTTGAGCGATGAGCAAGGTGTAATTCATGCGAGCCGGAAAGAGTACGAGAGCCAGCAGGGTTACCATATTTGAGAGAGAGGAGCCAGAGTCACAAGGGCATCTTAGAATGAAGCGCAATGGGGCGCGTGTGAGAGGATCTGAGTTCGATAGATATGTGATGCGGAATGAGGAAAATGGGCATATCTGCAATGCAGCGCCAGAATCTCTCACATCTACACGTCTGCTCTCTCGATTGCGCAAGCTCCTTTATCAGTTAAAGAAGACGAGAGACAAGGGCGGAATGAGAGAGGCAGACACCCAACCGGCCACCTGGCCTCACACAAAACTGCTGCGCAGTAGACTGAGAGAAGGGGCCGAGATTCGGGAGGTAAGTGGGGATACTTTGCGTTACGACTGTTGCTAGTACGAC
Source organism: Pristionchus maxplancki (assembly GCA_900490775.1). Lineage (NCBI taxonomy): Eukaryota > Metazoa > Nematoda > Chromadorea > Rhabditida > Neodiplogasteridae > Pristionchus > Pristionchus maxplancki. Next base: position 311,387 of record LS574311.1, read on the forward strand.
TCAGTCTCTTCGTCTGGCGTGGTCTCTCTCGGGTCAGAGAAGCGAGGGAGCAATCGCAATTAAGAGGGAAGACATCGAACGACGTTGGACGAGTGCAATTAGAAATCGGGAGCGACAGGTTTACAACCACTGCTGTTGATATGATTGATGGGGAGAAGGAGTGGTGAGGACAGCAGATTGGGATTAGCTTAGAGAAAGACGCAATCAATGTTTTCGTCTCTCCATCTTCCATGAACTCTCGCGAGTCAGAGCAGCGAGAGAGTGTGCGAATGGGGGAGACTTAGACAGGATTAGATAGGTTTCTTCATCTTCATTTCGATAGAACAGGGGCTGCGATTCGGAGTGCAATAACAAGTGCGAGAAGCCCCCAGACTTCTAATAACGACTGCGAGACCCTCGATTACACCTGTCTCGGTCAGAGAGAGGCAGGGAGTGAGGACAATCGAGAGGCTTCAGGCCCTGTACGCGCTAGACGTGGCATGTGTGTGCATGTCTGTGAGTTTCGGCGAAACTTCGAGAGAAGAAAACGCAGACTTTGGCGATCAGACAGCCGACAAAGAGGAGAAAGAGAGAGAAGGGCGGTCTGAGTGTCTGGCCCTGGCGATGTCTATCCCATAGGGTACTACGGGCAACGACGCAACGTAATTCGTGCTCTCTCAATCTTTCCTGATCCCTCGCCTTGTCTGGGACAGGGATCATGGAGAACGGAGAGAGTCGAAGCCAAAACTGATGTATCAGTCTCTCCCTTTGCTCGATATTTCACCTAGTCTGCGCGAGGGAACGGAAGCTACTGAGAGAGTGATCACTCTATCTCTTCCAATTTTCAAGAGCGCAGGGCCGAACATAGACTAGATTTCGAGCGCGCATGGCTAAGATGCAAACAAGCGTGCGAAATTAAGAATCAAGGATATCCCGGCGGTTTGTAGTGGACATTTCGTGAATGAGAAGAAGAAACGAGAGAGTATGGGAAATGGAGAGAGTCAAGGCTGCGGATGGCGACAAAAACTGCGAAAGAAGGTCACGAAGGACAGAAATGCTTTCCCAATCTGACTGAGAGTGAGGTATCAGTTCATGTTTTGAGGGATTGAAGTGGTCCCTAGAGCACAGACAATTTCATATCATCAAGATGAAGCGCGCGAGAGTTTCAAGCATTCTTCTAGAGGATTGATGACGTCAGAGTCACACAGGATTCAAGAACTTCAGAGATATTGCCCGAGAAGGGGATACAATTAGGGAAATCAATAAAGGTCCTTTTCTGGGGGCGAAAGAAGTGTGAGGGAAAGTCTGCGGCATTTCAGAATGAGATGATTGGCAGTTTTCTGAGTCTCTCAATTGTCCGTGCTCTCTCGTCGATCAAACGGTGCAAAGCGATTATTTCTTCAGGATATCGACCGAAATGACGTCAGAGATAGATTTTAGGGACTTCAGAAAGATATGAAGCGCTAGAGGGAAAACGGCTTGTTTGTAAGAAGCACCTCGGGAGATTCGGAGAGTAGCGGCTTAACACTCTCTCCATTACGCACATTCTCTCGCGTCTGACAGCCTAAATAGCAGGTGCGTTGGGGATGTAAGATGCTACTTTGGAAGCAATTTCAAGGCCCTCGATCCGTTTCTGGCGGCAGGTGAACATTCTTTTTTTTCAAACATTATACTGGGAATGAGGGACAGATGTTCGAAACTCTAGAAATAGAGATGACAGAACGCAGGGGCATTCTGCATTCAGCTTAGTTTAAAGTAGAAGCTTTTTCGACAGAAATGGATGTAGAGGTGGATGTAGAGGAGAAATGGATGCATAAATGGGTGTAGAGGTGTATGTGTTTTCGAATTATTGTGAAAGCGGGTTGCTATGTGTGGGCGAGAATGAATGGAATGAAGCTTTTTCTCCGAATCACGAGACAAATACCGCGGTGCTACTGACAACGCTCCTGATCTATCCCGCATTTCCGGTTATGAATCACATTTGAATGGGGATGTGATGTATCCCATTTACGCAAACGCCCATAGCATCAATTCCATCATGGATATGGAGATGGAAAGCATAGAAAGGGAGAGAAACATGGTTTGAGTGAAAGACCGAATGCCCATTAAATCAACACCGGAATAATGAGAAATGGGCACCAATATCGCGGTCTTTTACTGCCCGCACCCGATTTTTCTGATTAGTCTGACGGAGAACTAATGGCGAATTTTGAATGGCAGTACTGAGCTGAAAATACCACAATTCTCTCTTCATTCACTCACAGAAAAACGAAACGCTAGACGAAAAATTAGACGAACAAACGCTTTAATTCTTCACCCTCCCCAACTCCCCAACATCTATTGGACGATTAACAAACAACGTAGAATTGAAGAATTAACCAAAAACGTGTATGGGCAGGCCAAACATGTGGAATGTGAATTAATGAATTCCAGGTGTGATTATCATCAGATAAAGGAATGAAAATGAATATCACGTCTTTTTCTCCGAATCACGAGACAAATACCGCGGTGCTATTGACAACGCTCCTGATCTATCCCGCGTTTCCGGTTATGAATCACATTTGTGATGTATCCCATTCCCGAAAACACGTCCATCGAAGCAATATCGTCATTGTAGCAACACGTAGCTGTGGGAAGAAAGGATCATCGATATTTCAACTTCAAAACTGGAATCGGCATAGTGAAAACAACGTCGTTTTATCTGATGTAAAAATCCATTCTCGAATAAATCCAGTCATTCACAAGAATGGGATTCAATAACACTCCTTTTTACTTCCCCGATCGGTTTTTTTGGTGATAAACTAGTTTTTGATTGGGAGTACGAAGAAGGTGATCGAATTTACGATATTCGCTTATTTTCTCGAAGCCGTGAACTACTTATTTCGCCAGAATAAGATAAAAAGGAGAATCCAATAGACGAGGGCTGTGATAATACCCCTCAACTCTTATTCCCAAACAGTTTTTGCACTTTCACTGTCCATAACACCGTATTTTCTTGGATCTCTCGATCAGGAATTTCGATCAGGAATTTTGGCCACACAATAGATTTATACGCTTTTCCTTTGGTGATTTACATTTGAACTTATTTGATGTATCCCATTTACCTAAATAAGCATCGAAGATCATGTTAATAAAGTAATCGATAATTTACTCGGCCGTTCACCTCCACCTCCTCATCCGAATCGCACGGCTTCGCTTTCCGATCGACCTTCCCATCACCTGAATTCATACAATTCGAAGGGAGGGAATCAAATACAAAAAATACTAAAATGTCTCACCCTTCATTTGCTTGGCACTCCTTCTCGAAGGAATGTCGACGACTCGGCTTCACTTTCTCTCCTCCGATCGAGACGTCCAGTTAGAGCAGCCTGACGCGTCCTCTTCGGCTCCTGAAGGGAATAATAGTTACAGTATTTTAGACATGCAGGATAGTCTAGATCCTCTCTCCTTGTCCCCCTCCTCCTCCTCAGCACCGTTCTCTTCTTCCATCTTCCTTGCTTTCCTCATGACGAATTCAGCTCCTCGATGACATTCATCGAGTATCGACAGTCGGGCGACCCGCAGCTGCAACAGTTGAGTTTCAGATAAAGTTAATTTTAGTCAGATATTATGCGTTTTGGCTAAGTAAATAGACTAAAACAACAATAACAACTGCAAATAACAACGCATAATAATGCGAATAGGTAAACTTACAAGCATCCGAGCTCAAACCTGCTCTCCACGGTCCACTCTGCGAAGAGCGATCAGCCGTGAAAATAGTCAAGGGAGAGCTCCTCTCCTGAAGTGATGTATATTGAAAATTTGACCTTGTTAAAAACAAATAAAAATAAAACATACCTGCGACTGTTGTCCGCCCTGAGTGTTGCATGGTTGAAGTACAAACCATTCCTGCATATTGTGATTTGATGGATTGTTTTAAGAGACCGGCTAGGTAAGATTCCAGGATAGGCCGGACATCGACATCTCAGATCCCCACCAAAACAACTTTGGGGATACCCCCATGGGTCCTCATCATCAAATGGGACATTATATGGCCATATCTCATTTAGCCAAAAAGGGGCGGGGCTTCAAACTTTAAAAATGAAAAATTCATAATTAAAAAATGGTGCGACC
>LS574311.1:322750-346268 GCA_900490775.1 Pristionchus maxplancki
ATGGTTCACAACTGACGGCAATGATCAATGTGTAGATTGAGGAAGCTCAACGACTTAATCTGGCCTAGCATCTCCATCCCTTCGTCTCATGCTTCTTTTGCATTCTTCATCTACCCTACCACTGTGGGTCTTCTATTCCACTACCATCACTGTGCAAAGACGTATCATTTCATATTTATCGATTTGGATACAATGCATTATTTCACGCGATCGCGATCTGAACTGAGCGTTGAACAGTGAAACTGTGCACAGCAGTTCGAGTTTCCACCGTCGGGTTTCGTCTCAGGACCGTCGCTCGAACGGTTCCGGAGAATAGCATCAGACACCTAAAATAAGTTCACTGACAAAAACTACAATAACAGCAACAAAAACAACAACAATAAACAAACCAGAACGGAGAGTGGCAGGAGAGTCCGAGGAAGAGATACTGAGAGAACGCGCACCAAACCCACTCGAATTCACGAGCGAAGTACTGAAATTGATTTATTTTTAACAAATAAAAATTTCAAAAGTTACGCAATTGACGAAGAAGACCATGTAAACAAGATATGAGACGATGCTTGTGATCATCAGACCTGCATTTTTTTAATTGTGATCGTGATTTTTAATTTCGAAACTAAGTTCAAACCTCGTTCCTGGTTTGATCTCCGTGAATTTGTCACTGCTGCAATCTCACGGCTTTTTCGAAACAAAGTCAGGGATAGAAACAGATTTGCAAGGAGCGTGAGAGCGCTAACAATCACCAAGTGCCCGTAGTTTATGTCTTTGAGAATCTGCAAAATAAGTTAGGAATCAGTGCCTTTTTGCACTTGCGAAAATCCCCGGAAGAATGGTTTAGTTTCAATCATTTTTGAAAAGTACATGTCTTTGTTGTGTCATAATGTAGCTACACTCACCGGAACAGTTCGATTAGTGTACGGTATGAACACGAACGATTCTCCGATCTCGACTATAACGTAACTGAACGTATTGAATATGGCTATATCCAAAACGGCGGGAACAGTTCCCAGAACCGTGGTGACTGTACAAGCAAGAAAGATCAATGGACTGTTCTAAAAAGGTGATGTCAATGAGGTTCATATGTATTTTCGAAACTATTTTCCTGAATATGAACGGAATCAGAGCTGCCAGACGCGTAATTGCAACGTAGAATCGAGTGTGAAGTGCGAGAATGTTGAGAAACGCACAGATCGAGCAGAGCAGCCATGGGATTTCGTATCTGAATGCCATTTTTAGCTGCCTTTAAGAACAAAAAACCTCATCAGAAATGCGTAGAATGGGAAAGCGAAAGGGAACGTCGTAAGCTGATTAGCAATAGTGAAGAAGAAACAGTTGAGGAGCTCCTGGAACAACATTCATCACCTACCGAAATATTGATCAAACTCAAAGTCAGAGATCCTGTCCCTTAGTATCAAAGTCTCACCGCGGCTCCATTCAGGGCGACCATCCATATGGAGTAATTGCTCTTGAATTGCTTCGCACTGAGCAGTCTCGAATAAGCGCAGATGGCAAGAGGAGTAGTAACGATTAGTAGAACCACAACGAATCCGGTCGTAGTGGCATCGTAAATAGCGAGGATCTGTGCCTAAATTCGCTGTAAATTTAGAAAAGAGCGACAATGGTCACGAACCTCAGTCTCGCTCATGTCGGCCATTGAAGTCGCTCGACTGGCCAAAGGCGGGCTAAGAATCGATGGGGACTGGTACTGAACGCTGAAATGCCTCCTCAAACCAGCATAATAACAACGGTCAGACGAAGCGAGAGAGCACGCATAATGGAGAGAGTCAGACGAATTTCCATCGAAAGGTTGGCACGAACGTGCGCTCCCACGATTTTGTCGCCGCTCGGAACTCACTGGCCCTTGTTTTCTGTCTGTGGGAAAGCTGGGAATAACTTGTTCAATGGTTCACATGAGTCTCTCAATCACTCATGATCTATCATGATGAGAGAAAGGAAAGAATATGTGAATTGGAAAGAGGGAGTGTGCACATGGTGCCGTTTTGTGCCGAGAGTTGTTTGAGAAATCTAATATCAAAGGTCATTTTTGCTCCTGCATTGCTAATGCAATTGAGCTCTCTAAGGGGCTTAGGCTTTCAATACAAGAAGGTATTCGACATTGATTTTTGCTTGTAGTAGGATAACTGATTGGAATTCCGCCGCATTGTCCAAAGTAGGCTCACAGAAGTAATTCGATACTGATTAAACACACAGCCCGTCTCATCAACGCGCAGGTCGGATATCTTGGGAATTTAGACAAAACCAGTCCAATCACAGGTCAGAATGCGTGTATTTACGTCGAGTTCCCTACTATTTATTTTCTTCAGCAACGACTCATTCTTTCTCGCTGCACTTGTTTGCTCCTGCGCCACATTATACATTCCCATATCACTTTCTCTAAAGTTGTAGCATCCTGAGATGTGTCGCCCTTTTCCCACTCTGAATCATTCCATTTGCACCTAGCGAAGGGGATTTCCTCGAATCTATATGTCTTGGAGATGCGGAGACTCAATACACTCCATTCAGTGAATGCTTTATCGATAATTTCGAAATTATTACAGTAATCTGCCGTTCTAATATCCGGGCGGGGTTCTGGGCGGCGGGCAGTGGTCGCACGATCCGTTCTTGCCGGCCAGTCCGAAGCCTCCCTGAGGTCCGGGGCGACCATTGCGTCCCGAGCGACCCTTGCGACCAGCCTGGAATTAGATGGTCACTTTAGGGACATGTCTATGGAAAGGAGTGGTAGTCTGTAGATCGTTTCTGGATTCAATTTCGAATAAGGAATTATATTCAGCTCATTATCCTATTCCTCACCTCTCCGACGGGTCCCTGTGGTCCGGGGATGGCGACTCCTGCTCTTCCCTTCGATCCCTTCTCTCCCTTTCTGCCCTGAGGTCCGCGCTGGCCGAGAGGGCCGGGAGGTCCGTTGACTGCGATGATACGACCGTCCTCTCCCTTTAAATTTATTGACTTTAAATAATAAAAATTAATAATTAATCAATAAAAAATAATTCAATCCCACCTTCTTGCCTCTCGCTCCCTCCGGGCCGGGCACACCCATGGGACCGGCCGGTCCGATCATACCAGGCTCTCCCCTGCGACCGTCAATGCCAGGAGCGCCAGGAGCTCCGCGGGGACCTGGAAGCCACTCCTTCACCTTATTTTCACCTTCAAAGAGCGCCCAAAGAGCAAAGAGTGAGTAAGATGAAACAGAAAATCAATTGAAATTGAGTTAATAGACTCACCCTGAGGTCCCTTGTTGCCGCCGGTGCCAGGTGGTCCAATCGGGCCGGGCGGGCAGATGACGCACGGCTCGTTGACGACGCCGTCAGAAGCTACGATCTCGCCGTCCTGAGAGGAGGAGGATGGGGTACGGTAGGATTACGGTAATCGTGCGAAAGGTGCTGCAGCAACAAAGATTGATAAATACGCAAATGAGGCGTAGATTAAAGGAGGTGACCTACCCGTCCGCTCTGTCCGGCCACTCCGACCTCTCCGTCAACGCCGTCTGCGCCGTCGTCTCCCGGCTCGCCCGGAGCGCCCATAGGGCCTGAGATAAGGCCGATTTAGCAAATTGCTTGACTCGCGAATGGGGAGCTGCGGCAATATTTGAATTTTGATTACTGCTCAATAGCAAATAAGCAAGTACGTAAGAATTCCACTGCGTTCAAGTCTACCTACCGCGGCCTACCGTACTATCAAAATGTATAACCTCCACTACCCTACCGCATCCCTACCGTACCTTGCACGCAGGTGCATCCGCACGCGGATCCGGCGTCGGCCTCAACAGCGGCGTCTCCTGAAGTCAATTGTCGATTGACTCGCTACGGCAAGACACTTACCGTAAACGGGCTGAGGAGCGTCGTAGCCCGTGTTACCGGCTCCTGAAAAATGTCTTCTTAATTGCAGATCTCTATGGCATCACTGACTATTTGCATTCAATAGTGTCAGAGATGGCGAGAGATCAGGAGATTATGAGAGAGTTAGAGAAAAGGTACCTCCTCCTCCGGCGCCTGCGTCGGGAATCCACTTGCCGAAGTCCCAGTGACCGCCCTCCTCTCTCTTCATTCTGAGGGCGGACTGGGGTTCGAGAGACACGAGTTGACTGTACATGTCACGAGTACGGACCTGAATGAATGGCAATTGCGATGAGTTGTAGGCACTATAGGCCTGCAGGGTAAGTGAAAGGGAAGGGAATGGGATGTGCCCCGTGACTGGCTCGATTAGTGGATCGCCTAATATAAGAGTTACAGGCGAGAAAGCACAAATATACCCAGTACGAAAAGCTAAGAGCTACCGTTCCTTCCAGTTCTATCAACTAGCCAGATCTAGCCTAGTCTTGCATAGGTGTCTCGCTCATATGTAAGGATATACAAGTGGAACCTCACCTTGCAGAAGTCCGTCTCCCCAATGACGTCACTGTGAATCGACTGGATCTGGATGAGTAGAAGGGGAGTGGCGATGAGGATGGAGACGAGAGAAGCAGTGGACAGCACGACAGCGCCGATGGCCATGCGACGCATCGCCCTGGATACGGTATGATTGAGAGTACGGTAAATGTCTCAGGGTAATTTGGTTATGGTTGGATTAAGGGAGCCTGAATGGGTATGACGTTGAGGCAGATTGCGTCAGTTTTAGTCTGTTGGGTTTTTTATAACTCAATGGGTAGGAAGCTAAAGATGGCATTGAATTAACGAACGTGATAAGGTACTGTAAGTTGGAGAGTTACGGTACCTTATCACTGTAGCAATGTCAGGAAATACAGGGGCAATCGTCTGAGCGCTAGGTTTAATAAGGGTGGATTCAAGTTTCAAAGTGCCTTGAGGTGAAACTCACATCTCGTAGGCGGCTTCCTTGTCCATGGTTCGAGAGTGAACTGAGCGAATCTCCCCAGATCAGTGTCTTGGCACTATTTACGCCCTCCCCATTCCCCGCCCACCCTCTCCATTTCCCCTGATCTCTCGGCACCCCTCTGACCGCTCTCTCCGTTTCCCGTTATCTTTCGTCATCCATCTTGGAGATGCAGCCACAGCCTGAGCGGCGAGAGATCATGGGAAATGGAGAGAGTGATTCCTGTCCATTTGCATACCCGTTTCGTGCCCTTTCACTCGTTCGAGTGACCTTCCCCTTTCCCGATCTAGATTCCGCCCTTATCATACCTCATCTCGATCATAATGGAGAGTGGAATGGCGAAATGGAGAGATGAAATCTCATTAGGCCACTCAAATCTGAGAATTGACTCTAGAATCGTGCAGGGAACATCGAGTGAATTAGTCCCTTAAATCTCTCGGTTTGAGTTAGATGGCCGTAACGCACTGTAGAATCCCACAAGTCCATTCCGAGAGAAGAATTGCAAGAATTGACTTGCGAGTGACGGTTGCTTGAGTCGACAGAGGGTTTTACATGAATTCATGAATATAAACCACATTTCGAAACTCCCCAGGGAACCGCAATATCAGTGCTACGCTCTATTGAATGGAGCAGCGCTTTTATTGAAATGTGGAAAGCGCGAAGAGAGGAGGAATCCTTCCATTCAATACATTATCTATTCGTTAGAGTGAGCGAGAGATCGTGCTAGATGGAGAGAGTCAGAGAAAAAGATGAATAGTGTCGTTTCCTCCTCGTAGATTGCAGTTTGCCCACGTCGTCTAACATGGAGAGGCTGTTAGCTATGGTTGTTGGCGCGCTGCTTATTTCTGGTCAGTTACGGCATCAACTTTCGTAGTTTCGAATACGGATTATTTTCGAAAATCGAGTTCGTAATTTCAGCTGTTTTCCCACACACTGAGCACGATCATGACCACAATTTCGGTGAAGCGTCGGATGTGAAGGATGAAGCGTGAGTAATCAGATATTTTGATGATTTTTGCAATTTTTCTGGTCAAAAAGTGCTCCACAGTTCGGCAAAGTAATGGAATAATTCCCGATCTCATTCCAGACACATCCGAGAGCATATGGGCAATAAAATCGATCTGCCTCCGCACATCGAGGCCGCTCGCACAAGGTAATGACAATGACAATGCGATGACAATTCCCGGGTAGTGGCTTCGGCACCGCCTTTGATCTTAGTAAAACGTTGTACGGCGCATACCACTAATTTCGAAATTCTTATGAAATTCGGACAAGTTCATTTCGCAGGTTCCTCTACTTCGAAATGTGCGATCTCAACAAGGACAGCGTAATCGACGGGATCGAGGTAGTTTTTCAATATTTTTTATGAAATATAACTGAAACTCCATGAGCGCGCTCGGTTGCAGTGCGCACAATGCGATGTTCATGGAATTCGAAATAATTTTATTTCGAAAATAAATAAAAATGCAGATTCTCAAGATGATGTCGCATGGCCACGAGAAGGGATCGAGCAGTGAGTTAATTGATTAGTCTCTCTCTCCGTTTCGCACGCAATCTCGCCGGTTAGGCGAGCCGAAGGAGAAGCCGCTAAATAAAAATAAATAAAACAATAAATAAATAAATCCTGCAGTGCCGGGCAACCCGATCGATGATGAGGACGCATTCATCAGGAGAATTGACAAAACGCTGGAGGTGGGTCTGCCTGGCTCTCTCCATTCCCCATACTCTCTCGCACTGTCTGATCAGCAGAAGATGAAATAACAACAAAGCTGACATAAATTGACTCCCGTCGACTAGTCAGCGCGAAACAGCGGTCAAATTGAGAAAATATGATAAATTTTCCAGGATATGGACTTCGATGGCAATGGTCTCATCACGTATCCGGAATTTAGCAGACACCAGGCATTTTTATTTATTAAAATGGTTTTATTTTCGAAATTCGCAGGAAATGCAAAGCTCGCACTTCACTGGACACGTTTGATTGATCAGACATGGACTGCAAATTTTTGTTGTTTTTTTTTGTTATTGTCCTTTCGTTTTTCACAATGCATTGTGAAATATAATTAATTGATAGCCCTATAAAGTTATAAACTCTCTCGTATTGGCGCATTATCGATGCAATGCAAGTATAAACAGGCAAGACCAGTGTTGACTCTAAGTGGAAAGATCAGTATCTATCTTCCTGTAACCGACTATTAGGCAAACTGCAGCTGCAATGTGATCATCAAGATTTATTGCATGTTTATAACATTCACGAGATCTTAGCAGGTCATTCGACCGTGAATGTAGAGTGTCTGGCCTCGACGAGAGGCGCGGCGTTGATCTCCTCCTTCTCGTCCGAATCGGCAAATTTACAGACTTCCATGAATAAGTCGTGTTCAGTGCAGCCTTGCTGCAAGAAATGTGATCAACAGCTGGTTAGAGCGAGTCACCATGCAATAATGAGAGAGTCAGAGAATGACTCACCGAGCAACATTTAGCGTACAGGGCCTGTCCTCGACGAGTGGCGCGGATGTGCTCAAACTTATCGTCTGGAATGGATAGAGTCAACGTTTATTCAAATACGCGTTTAGTTTAGAAGGTCAGGATTTCACGATGTGCTGATAATCAATAAGTTTCAAGCTAAATCACCGACTCATATGCAAAACATCGTGTATTATTAATGAGTTTCAGATAATAGATAAATAGCCCACCCAACATTCCTGTTAACCCATTGCAGATTTCAAGGATGAAATGCAGTTTCTCCAAGAATACATATCCACACACTCCGTTGAACTTGACTTTGGCAGCCTCACGCTCTCTTTCGATGTCTCTGCTTGCGATTTCGGACAGAATTTGAGTACCGACGAGAAGAAAAATTGCGAATCCGAAGATCAAGTGCTGACCCACGCGACGAGCGTGAGGATTAGCTTCCGGCATCGCCAAATAAAAAATTTAAATAAATAATAATTAAAACTCTAACTCTACAGACAGAAATAAGCGTGAAATTAGCAAGTCTATGGGGTGATAGCCTTTTATTGATCTCAGATAGGACTCAATTTATGAATCGCAGACTGTGAAATCTCTGGTCAGAACAAGAGCACGGTATCCTGTCAGTGAGCAAGCCGATATAATGAGATAGTTGATTACAATGGCATAGGTCCATCTTCTAAACATTCCCTTCGATCAATAGAGTAGGCTAGAGATTGATGAGAGAACACGCGTTCATCGGAGAGGCACGAGTGAAGCAGATACGATAATGTAAACTGAAACACAGCTAGAATGGTGATCTAACGTCAATCGAAGAAGGGTTGATCTTTGATCTCACAATCAGTGCATATTTTGCTTTATCACCTGACAAAATTATCAAAGTAGTATCGAAGCATAAATTAATTGTTCAAACAGGGAGGTTCAGCACAATCCAAAGAGATCAGAGGTAATCAATAACAAATGGGAGCAGATCAATCGGTCATTCAACAGGGTATGGATTGTGCTGGGGAATGGAAGAGGGGAAGGAGATGGGAGCTCAAAATCGCCTTCCGCCGCCCTGCTGTGCTCCTCCCTGTCCTCCGCCGTATCCTCCGTAGGCCTGCGCGCCTCCGGCAGCCTGGGCTCCCGCCCACGCCTGTTGGCCCTGGCCCCAGGCCTGGGCTGCCTGAGGCTGTCCACCCCACGCCTGAGAAGCGGCAGCGGGCGCGCCGTAGCCCTGACCTGCAAGGAACATCGATAGTTTGATGCAGATCAACAGAGTAGTCTCTGTATTGTCCTTCCAAAAAAAATATTCAGGGAAACTATGAAACTTATTCAATTTTTACCCAAAGTCCGGAAATTTCCACTCCAGCGAAAGACGGACTGGAATCACGGAAACGCAGTGATTTACGAAGTGATTCGAAATACGAACCTCCGTAAGCGCCCTGAGCAGCGGGGGCGGCGCCCCAGCTCTGCTGCGGCTGCGCGGCAGGCGCGCCCCATCCGCCGCCTCCGGCCGGCTGCTGACCGTAGCCGGCCCAGCCACCGCTCTGCTGCTGCTGACCACCTGGAAATGAATTTTTTTGCTTTAAAGATAAATAAAAATCATTTTTTTTGTTTTGAATCTCTTCTCAAATGAAAAGTTAAAGTTTGGAGCCAGCGACTCACCTCCATATCCTCCCCATGCTCCTCCTCCTCCAGCTCCACCTCCCATCCCACCGTCGTATCTCCCTCCTCCTCCTCCCATTCCACCTCTGCCTCCATCGCCTCTCGATCTGTTGGTGCGGTCCATGCGATCGCGTTCGTTTTGTTGAGCCTTGGCGGTTTCCTCCTGGAATTTGTTAATTAATCATAATAATTTAATTAATTAGTCGATAACTTAGTGCCCATCCGCGATCACAAACTACTGCCACTTATTTCAATAATGCGTGAAACTCATCCATTCTTCCTCTGATGTCCACCAGTTTTTGGGTTTTCGATCAACTAACCCTCTTTTATATTACCGACAATTTAAATAATTTTAAAAAGTCATTGCTCAGTACAAAACACACCTTGGACAATCCCTTCTTGACGTCACATCGATATCCGTTGATCTGATGCGACTTCAGCAGCACGCACTGATCGACGCTGTCGTAGTCAACGAAGTTGATGAAGGCGAAGCCGCGGTTCTTGTTCGTGGCCTGGAATACTATTTTTTATTAAATGTAAAATAAAATATGAATCGATTGAAGATTGTAGTTTTTACTTTGGATGAATCATGAAAGCGTGAGTGAAAAGGAAACAATGATTTCTAATAAATGTGGAACAAAGATCAAGCATCTTCATCACTCTCTCGTTCTGTCTGATTGGCTCGTGATTATGTGGTGAACGATTCGAGGCATCGCTTTTTCCGAGTTTGAAACATACCTTATCCTTGATGATGTCGACCTTCTCGATGGAGCCGAACTTTCCGAAATAATCTCCCAACTGCTCATCGTTGTGGTCCTCGCGAATGCCCGAGACGTAGAGTCTGCGAATTGAATAATTAAAATATATACGAAACAATTATTCCCGTGCACGAACATCCCATGATGGGGCTGCGTTTTCCCGTACAATTAGGTGAGTTTTAGGATAAAGTTGAGATAAAAGTTTGAATGGAAAAAAGTTTAAAATGAAAAAAGAGTGAGTTTCAGCGTTTTAGAAGAATGAGCTTCAGAAAAAACAGGAAAAAAAGAGTAATCAAATAAAAGAATAAAAAAGAGCAAAAAAAGAGTAAAAAAGAGTAATAAAAGTTTAAAAAAAGAGTAAAAGTAATTTTGGGTATTCATTCTCACCTCTTGGACGAAACATTTCCTGCTCCTCTATCATTGGCATCCCTCGGCACGGCTCTCTTAGGGTCGACTGTCTTGCCATCGATGACGTGAGGACGCGCTTCTTGACACTTGTCCACCTGATTTATTGTTTATGTTTTTTTATTGTTAATAGTTCCGTGGTTCAATGATTTCTCGCAATTCCTGTCGATGTTGTCAGAGATGTGAATAGAATGTGAATAGAAAACCTCCCTTCCCTCCATATATGTCTACATCGTTCTCCCCCCCCCCTTCTTTCTATCCCTCCCTCCCTTCGCCCTCTCGACCCCCTCATGACCTAGACCGATCTGTGTACCGGCGTGATCAGCCTCTCGTCTCCTCCTGCCTCTCCCTCTCCTCACCTTACTCCCACTGTGAGTACAGCCTCTCTCCCCTACCTGCTCGCTGACCCTTACCTAATCAATCATTCATTACACAATCATTCTAACCCTAAACTATAAAATAAAATATATAGTAAAAAAACAAAACAACCAACCATTGTCTTGGCGGAGTAGGTGACGAATCCAAATCCTCTCGTCCTCTTCGTGGTTGGATCCCTCATGACGACGACGTCGACCAGCTCGCCGAACTTCCCGTAGAACTCGCGCATCATCTGTAAAATAGGTGAAATTCGGGAGGATTTCGAGTTTGATCCATTGAAAAAATATCGTTCAAGTCACATTGACAAACACTATTCGCGCATTATCTGATGAATTTAGGTCAACGGGAGGATTTCCAGTAAGATAAATAAAAAGGTCCGCAAATGCCCTAGAGAATGGAAAGCAACGATTTCAGGATCGATTTAGCCCAAAACAACATAAACTGCACGAAATAATAAAGGAGTTGAGGAGGTTCGATGCTAGGATGAGAGTTGTGCCGATTTTCGATGCCTGAAATAAACAAAATGTACCTCTTCGGTCGTATTCGGGGTGAGTCCACCGATGAAGAGTTTGCGGGAGTGCTCCGGCTCGCCATTGGAAGAGTCCTTCGAGTAATCCTGAAAAGAAAAGCCATTTTAAAGGCTCGAGAGCGAGGTAACGACACCATATCAGTCACCTACAACTGAGGCTAAGGCTAGACTTCAACTTACATCCGTCTTAACCATTGTGCCTTAACTATTCGAGTATAGTCTTCACGGAGTAGATAACTACTAGATGAGTAGAGTTACTAAAAGCAAGAGTAGTTACTAAATACGAGTGAATGTAAGCCGCATGCACAGAGTAAGAGTAAGGCTGAGAGTCAGGACCGAGTAGAGTCAAGAGGACTGAGTAAGGACCTTAACACGAAGAAATTAAGCGCCAGCGAATCGTAAAGGAGTAATGACAATGTAGGAGAGAGTACAAGGGTAGGCGTGCAAGCACGCGCGACCCCATGCGTCGCGTGCTCTTCTGTGCGGGACCTCAAATGGTGAACGGTTGGAACCTCGAGCTATCGAGAACTGACTTTTCATAATTTGTCTGGTTGATCTACTAAATTCTCAGTCCACCGCTTACTACTTATCTTCTCTAGTACGGTATTCGCGCGTAGGTCAGAGCCGGGCTGCACGTTTTGCGTCGTGCGTCTTTACCGTACTTCTTACTTACTTTCTTTTCATTCTTTTCATTCTTACTTTTCATTGTACCGTACTTTTGACGAAAATTTTCGAATACCGTATGCGTTGCGATTTAGTTCAATCGAAGACTTTCTTTTCATTCTTACTTTTCATTGTACCGTACTTTTGACGAAAATTTTCGAATACCATATGCGTTGCGATTTAGTTCAATCTGATTGTTTTGCATTTATATTGATATATTCTTATTTTTAAATCGTCAAGAAATAATAGAATATGCGATGTTGAGAATGATTAAATTATATATTTTGAAATTATTTATTTTTAATTGTTTTGATGCCTTGTTATTGCCGGAGAGAAAAATTCACGACCGATTTCGACGATTTAAAGGTTTGACGCTGGCTCAAATGAACCATCCTTTAAAAACGCTCATAGTTCACGCTCATTCCTAATCAAGCGGGTCTTATTGATTTGTGATACATATTCAATATCTCGCTTCGGGTTCATATAATGTATTAATGGATGGGTACTTACAAAGATCTTTCCTTTCCACCTCATATTTTCAACCTTGTCAACCTGCACTAGTACAGAATCGGAGTTGAAGTCGCCAGTAATTGCTGTTCGTATCAAATGCATGCGTATTGGGTTCCATAAAGGAGTGATTAAGGCCGCTGAATGTTTTGTTGCTTCAATTACAGTCGACGTTACTATCGACGAAATGGCATAAAGCTCCATCACGATGGTTATCATACATGCAATTCTCATCATTCTCATTGTTGAGTAGTGTGACGGGTAATCAGCCAAAAACGCTTGCGATTAGGTCACAAAGAGACTATCTACTTCCAATCTAACGTCACTCTATACAACCAGCCGCGCTTTGTCCCCATCTTTTTCTTATTTTTTTGTCATTTGTAATTCCGTTTGCTTCAAATGATGTTATTTCCAGTGTTAAAATCTCCACACGATTTTGCCTATCGAACTGTCACCCGATGTAATAAAACATTAATTAATTGGTAACCAAAGGAATTCAAAGCAATGATTCTCTGCTCCGCACACCCCTCTCCACATAACCATCAGCCTTGCTTAATAAAATTTGTGGTAAATATTCCCTATTCTTCTAAAACTGAATCGTTTATAAATGCATGCAAGGATCCGTGCATTTGATCTGAGATATACTCTAGACAATGTATTATTTCTCCTTCCTTCCATCCGCATCACATCACGTGATCAGCGCTATTTCAAATAGTTGAATCTGTGGAAAACCTGAGCGCCTTTGCAAGAAAGTAAGGAAAAGCAGTTTTCAGGCTGGGTTCCTTCGCTTCATTGGGGATTGGGATAGATTGTATCAAACTTGGTCGAAATGACGCGATATGTGATCAGATTTGGCGACTATTACTTATGATGACGCAAAAATTCTTATCACTAAAAGCTGGATGAGCCTTGTGACTCGTTATCACTCAAATAAGCTGTACGTCCGTGTTAATATCACGCTCTGCCTTTGTCTTTGTTTTCAGTATTCGTGTCATTGTGATTGCTTTTGTTCCAATCTTTCGAGCCCACTTTCGATGTGATCAATCCGTTTTCATCATAAATTACGGTAAGAGCGCCCTCAGAACAATTTCTGGTTTGTATTTTGGAATTATCCGGAGGATTATCTTCAGAGTATCAGAGCTGTGATTCCGACACAAGCGACCCATCCTGAAGTAATTGAAGAGGCCAGTGTTCGTTCTCTTCCTCCTGCTGGCATCGAACCCCACAGAATGCCGGTTATTGACACGAGAAGCTGTGCGGATATTGTTTAATAAATGTTGGAAATGTTTCCTCAATTAACCTGTATTCGATTTGATATATTTTGTGTGCACTCTGTGATACCCTCGCCTAATCTCATCATCAGCATTATCAGTGAAAGTTGAAACAATCACATGTTCATCAAATGATCGGGAGAGCATGGGTTGAATGGATTCATAAAGTGGGATTCGAAAAGAGCCACTCCTTAGAATGTGCCTCTGCTACACGACGATATTCAAAATCCTGTTTAACAATAGTTCTCAAATGGCTTATTTGGGTTTTGTCTCATGAAATTGTTATCGCGAAAAACGCTGGATGAGCCTTGCGACTTCTTATCACTCTAGGAGATTGCTATAAAGATTGACTGAATACGCTATAGTCACATCATTCCATTTAATTATCACGATTTCTTCATATTTTCATTTTCGGATTTACATTGCTAAAATCATATTCATTCCAGTTCTGAAATCCCTACATGATTTCGCAAATTATCCGATGAAGACTAGCCAACGGCGACCATAATGGCGAGTATTTGAAAAAAATCTGAATTATAACTGGTTCGTTGATCCGCATGTTAATATTGCAGCCCTTGCCTTCGCACAATCGAAGCGATAAGAGAAGTGAGCATTTATTGAAATTGGAGATCTCATCGTGAGTCTCAGTTCGAATTCAAGGACGAATTAAATAGTGACATTCGTAATTGCTGGAACATATAAAAGAAATGCCAGGCTTCTGTTGCAGACTGTTCAAATTCTCATCTGGCCGTAAGTTGATTTTATCAACCTCGAAATCAAATTCATTTTCATTGCAGAGTTGTATTTTCTCGTAAATGATCTCATTTCTCTGCCGTGGTATCCCCACTTTCCTTCCTGTCAGTGACAGTCAGGCAGCAATCATTCGATCGATTATCAAACTGTATGAAATTGCTAATCTCGATCAACTTCCTGTTTGGTATTTATCGATAAATTGTGATGACTACACAGAATTGGAGGACACATCGGACATAGAACACGAGGTGCTCCTAAATGATCTCCACTATTCTCGTATTCTCGGTTCGATTATCTAAGATTATCTTTGATAATTTATCTTTGAAGTGAAACGCTCTTGGTTGCTTTGATCCGCGCATGTATGTCGCACGATGATGATTTTTGATGATTTCAATTCATTTATCTAGACGCGCACTGGCACATATTAATTACGCGATTAATGAACCCTTGTAAGAATGTGCAACATTTAAATGAAAAACGAATTCACCCACTGCACATGCCTCATCGTACCTGATCGACTGCGAGTTCTCTTTAGCCCTCACCTTCCCTCCTCAGCCCAATACTTTTCTCTCAGCTGTATTGACAGGAATAATTTCGGCTGTGAAAGTAGTGCCGAATGTACTTGTCTGCATTGATTCAAATAACCGAAAATCTTGTCGTTCGTTGAAAACCGATACGTATATTACCAGATAACAGAAAGCGATAAATAAGGCGATTCAAAGAATGGACAGTGATAAATACAATATAGCGGGACAATTTTCTTGGATTTTGCAACACATCAATGTGAAAAACTATTTGAAAACAAGGCTATTGTAAAGACAAGGAGACTGGTTTTGATAGTAAGAAGTGATTGGAAATCTTAGAATGGAAGAGAAAAAGTAAAGGGGTGGTTTAAAAAAACATGTGATAAGTAGAGAAGACGGAGATATGAGGAGAAAAGAGAATACTGAGTTTAAAAAATACTGAGGTTCCTCTCTGTTTCTCTGTAGAAATGGCTATCGATTAGAGAGGAGAGCATGATTGGATAGTTGAATCAGATGGGAAACAGAGAAATCTGTTGCTTCTCTCTTCTTCCATGTCATTATGACCGCTGTATCGATCTATACGATGTGCCAATATTTCCTTTTCTTCCTCGGAGTCTTTATGGGCCATATTTCTTGTTCCTCAGTTACGAACCATTTGGCTTTATCGCATCTGTCCATATTTATAGGAACGCTCCGAAAGAGTATTAAAGGAGAAGGTTGCCCATCTGCATCTCTTGCACCGAAGTGACTACAGTAGTCGGAACAACATGACCTATTATGACCTATTTTCATGACCTATTACAACATGACCTCGTCTTTCTGACAGGACTTGTTATCAGTTAAAACGATTGCCATAAGGGCACACGGTGTCGTACTTTTTTCATACTTTCACTGTATCACGCTCAATCCTCTTCTCGTCTTCCGCAAAAATAGAAAATCATATTGTTCTGAATTAATTTAATTATTTCCAGTGATGAAATCTCTACACGATTTCACCAATCGATCTTCTATTCGATATGATCAAATCCTGCTTCAATTGAATGATCAAACGGTGAGATCTCAATATTTCAAGAGATTTACCTCATCATATTTTTGATTCCTTTATTTACAGTTAACACATTATTTGCATTTTCAGTTAAAAGCAGTGCATCAAATACCGCCCTCTAATCAACTACTGCGAGAGGTAGGTCCCCCTTCTCTAAATGAGAGCATGGCGAAATGAGAGATACCATTTCTCGAAAATATGCAATTAATTCCGAGCCTCCCCGAAGATTACCGTGAATAGACTGGGTGAAACCGCCGGACAGAAATAATCTGAACGAGATCGAAAAGGAACCTGAACACGAGGGGACAATCCTCTTCTAACGTCCCTTCGACAATACGATCAGAAGATGGTCTACATCGCACCCATGAAGGACACCGATGCGTAATTACATCTTTTTCTATTGTTGTGACCGAAAAAATAATACCGTTTTTTTCTTTTGTGTTAATTGCAGTCATCCATAAATTAATACCTTAGTACCAATCATATTCCACTGTTATTTACATCACATGATAGTAAGCGCGAAGCTCGCGTCTTCTCAATTGGTAATGGGTTCATCTCTCCGCCATTAGTCTTGCCAGTCGGCGAAGCGAAAATAGAATGCCATGGCATCAGCGTGAAAACATCCCTGATGAACGAAGCAGCTCCGATAGTTTATTTGTGTAGACAGCACACTAAATGTTCATAACTGCGTGCAAGATGGCGCATTATGGATAGAGCAATTGAGGATACGGCGAGAAGCGGCGCAATGGGGGAAGGAAAACACAAGTGCAAAAGTTGTATTTTGCAAGGAATCTTTACGTTTGAGCAGATACAAAACATTTGCAATATAACGTACATTATCATAATTCCTTTTTAATTATCCCACAGGCGTAGGGCCACTGGCGCGCTGCTGTGTGGAAGGCGCCGCTGGGCCCACAGTGAACACAGTTGAGGTCGCCTCGATCGATTGCCCGGTATGCACATTGAACGGGAGGTGAAACAGGCGTATAACAGCGATGCGAAAGCGAGAAATGAAGAAAAGCACGAAAAATGCGTCGATTGATGGGAAAATAGAGGTTGTGGAGAAGAGAACATTGCCGAAGGCTCCCAGAGATATGTCTGGAATGGAAAATATTATCTGGATTCGAAAGACCAACGAAATCGCTGTATACGTTCGTGCAAAATTGTGGTGTGTAAATCTGATGAGAAAATGAAGAAAATAAGGATCATCAGAACGATGAGTAAGAAGGTTCGATGCTCCTGTGCTCTGCTTCCTCTTCTTACCTTGGCTATTTGACTATCGAACCAAGGGGATATCTTATAACTTTTTCCTTTTTTCATCAGCACAAAATACTATTTTACTGCAGCCAGAAAGAGAGAGTGCTAGGAAACTATAGTACTGTTTCACTGTAATTCTGTTCAAAAAATTCACCTGTGATTGCTGGAAAAACGAGAACAGTAGCCAAGGGGAGGTAGGAGAAGAACAACGGGATGGACGTCTGAACGGTAAATAATTTTTTACCAATCAATAAAAGATGCTGAAACCTGAATAAGCAGCGCTTTGAACAAGTCCATTTGCAGTTTTCTCGTAACTGTCGTTAGATGCGTCTTGGAAGATCTGAAATTACCTATTCTTGTTATCAAACATAATTTAATTCTACAAAAATTGCTGCTCAAATGGCAGTTCACTTTTTTTGTTTTTCTGCTGCTGTTGCTGCACGCCAATCACGTAATTACGCTAATCGTTTTCTCTAAAAACTAAAGATCGAACAAACCTGATAATTCCATTGGTCTGCCAGATACAGTAGAGAATGACGCTGGCCGTGCCGCCGAACATTCCCAGTAGCATGAGTAACCCGGCAACAGAAGGCGCGTGCCAGAACATCTGGCCAGTTAGGGGGTCGGGACGCTGCAATTACTAGGCAATCACGCCAATTTCTCAATCCACAAAAAAGTACTAGAAAATTCGCAGCGGACGCAACATGAATTTCGAGCGAGTGTGATAAAAAGTAATCAACTAATGCAAAGGAATGAGAAGCTAGTGAATCAATAAACATGAAACCTTACCCTTACTGCGATGACGGTAAAACCTCGTAGTGGATCGCGTAAATCGATGCCGTAGATGGCTTCGATTTCGGGCGGAACGATGGCTCTAGAAATTAATTAACAAATGAAATATTAAAGACAGAGATTTCATGGAATCCAAGGAAAATAGCACTTGTAGAGTAAGAATAAATGGTAAGAATGATTAATTTTCACTGAATGCCCAACTAACTCACCGCGTCTCAGCAGACGGGGTGAATGCGATTCCACACGTGCCTACGAAGCCGGCCGTATACAAGATGTAGATGAGAACCATCAACGATACCCACTCCTTGCGCTTCCAGTTGTGAGTGAACGAGGAGATCATGCCTCTGAAGTAATTTTTATTTATTTACGCCCTAGACATGACGAATTAATTCATCAAAACAAAACCTGGACACAGTCTTGAACCGATACACATAGTGGTAGGCAAGAACGAGAAATGTCTGGTAGTAAGTGGCAATGAAGATCAGTGCGAACGTAGTGTCGTAGGACTCTGCAAGGTTTTAAATTTAAAAAAGAATTTAAAAAATTTAAAAATACCTCCCGCAATCACCATCTTTCCGTGTCGTGGGAAGAAGTAGAAGCCACTTGTCGTCATATGCATGCTCTGATAAGTGACAGTTGCACGACAAGAGGATGCGATTGTAAACCAACCGGTTGGAACGCCGCATGCCCGCAACTTGTGATGATGTCGCATATGGAAAAGGCTGCTAGCAAGTACCTCAAAATCGACTTTTGCGACTTTTGTTGACTTTTAAACAAAAACAGAAGCATTGAACCACTTGCAAAGGGTTCTGTGTAAATGTGCAGTAATCTGGGTCGAAAAACGACAATTAAAAAAATTAAAAAATGCAAAGAATGTACCGATAAGCGCCCATGTTTCCCGAGGCCGGTGAGAAGATGATATAGAGAAGTAGTCCATTGGACAGAATGGAGATGGTGGTGGTTGTAGCGAGGAATATTGAGTGAAAAGGATCCTCGTAGAACCACGAGTAGGATGTGGACGTCATTGCTGAAGCCATTATTACAATGATATTAATTTTGCATTGCATTCGAACAAAGTTGTCTGCAATCACTGATAATATAGCATAATGCTAACAAATGTTAATATATGTTAACGAAAGATGTTAATAGAAGGAGACACATGATAGAGAAAATATTACCGGGTATCTGACAAGCTCGTGACTACAGTAGCTCGTTAATGAGATGAGATCGCGGGGGCACTGTCTGGTCGAATGAACACGCGTTTGGGCGTGAAGATCTACTGATCTGAAAGTGAAGTCAATGATCAGATACTCATCATTAGACACTGTCTCTCACTCTGTCTTACTGGTTGTAGAGCAGGGAGGAGGTAAATAGGAGAACTACGACAACAAACGGGATGACATCAGGTATTTTCGAGTCGAAATGCACTACGGACATCATGGTCGAAGATGCATTAATTGAGTCCCCGGAGAAAAGAAAAGACCTCTGCAAGAAAGGACGACACTCCTGCACTTGCCCGGGTAAGGACTAATTCCCCACTACCATCATCCATCCCCGACCACAAACTCAGTGAAAAAATGTTTTATTTAGGGGAAAAGCGTAAACCAACGTAAGATAAAGGTGACTAGTACTACTTCAAGGTAGGTCGTTTACCAATGTTTTCTAAGTACATCAGTTTCTTTTCAGGATCCGACGAGAGTCAAGGAGTACCTCGACCTCATCAAGGAGAGGCTTCCTACAGTCGTGCAAGCCAACGAGAGAATCGTGCAGTTGTAGTATACCATTCCTGCTTTCAATTCAATGATAAAATAAGATTACAAATTGGTTTCGATGTCACATAACATGGAATGGGGATTGGGAAGGGGATTGGAGTCTTCGTTCCGCGAAGTCTTCTTGGTCATCTATTTGATACTAATCTATTAATAAATTATACGTAAATTAGCAACCCACGAGAAATCTCGATAAACAACGGTCGTGTTACCACACCAGGATCAATGAAAACATCAACATTAGGTAATTTCAATGCAACTACAATTGACGAATTATCGTAACAATTATCGTAGGGTGAATCATCGCAAAACAGGCTCATTCAAACAACAACAACAAGCTCAATCAATTCAACAACAAACGGCTTAATCAAAGAACTATAGCAGAGTCAATACTCTCTTTATTCGACGCCTTTTCGACGCCACTCTCATTGTATTCCGCTTCTCCTCAATTCCTAAACTTCTTGACATTAAAACAAAGTTATTATTGATGGCATTACACCACAAAACATGCCTGAAACAACCCTAATGTTCCCTCCAAAGAAACGCAAAACTCGAGTTGAGGAGGGAGAAGGGTAGAGGAGACTGTAAGGGAAGGTTGAAGGGGGGATTGATAGGCTATTTGGATTGGATCTTTCGCTACATAGTCGGTACAAAGGGAAGAATATTCAAAGATCTGCAAGAATACATCAATAATACAGCGAAAGCAGCATTCGTTTAGAATTCATATTTTCCTCGTCTCACAATGTTTATAATTAACTTAATTAACAATTATTATTATTATATTAAAGTTAAATGCTATTAAATTATTATGAATGTTTGGCCAAATTACGCGCAAGGCACTGCAAAATACAAAAAAAATAATTTTTTCTGAGGAAAATTACATTTTTAAAAATATTTATATAAATTATAATTATTAAAATAAAATATAATTAAAATATTAATTAAATTCAAAGTAAAAACCAGAATTCAATTCTAATCACACTGGTCAAGTTACACTTCTCTCACCGCGATTGTAAGCATACGGTAATGTAGTTTGTAGTCTGCGGAGGTTTTGGGGCGCGCGAGTTTGAGGCGCGCATCTCCTGTTTTCTCTCTTTTTGAGTGTTTTTGTTATTAAATATGTTTTAATTTTGTGCAAATCTAGTTTACAACCTGTCTCCTACTCGTTTATCACTCATTTTACCCATTTGTTAGTCAAATTCATCCACAATCGCATCTTTTTCAATGCAAACTTGTTCTCAATCCTTTTCGCTTGTTTTTCGACGTGTATGCGTGCTCGAATACGACTGTTGTCCACTTCAGATGACCGTCTGAGGCGCGCCAACAACACAATCGCTGGAAATGGCAAGGGAATCGCGCGACGAGGAACTCGAGTTCGTCCTCGCCTATTAGCAGTCAGTTTTCTCCCTATTTTGGCTTCTTTTTACAATCATTTCACGTTGTTTACTTCAATTTCGTTTACAAAACAGTGTGTGTATCAGAACTGACGTTCTTTTAACTAATGGGGATCGGCCATCGAGATTGTAGTCTTGGTCGAAAAATATTCTCGATTCCAGGCAGTGGCGGGCGAATTCGGCGTGCCGATCGTGCAGCTGGCAGTGACTGAGCTGGTGTCGGGAGAGATGGAGGAGAGGATCAGAAGTCTGTTCGAGACAGCGAAGAAGAACGCGCCATGCATTGTGGTTAGTGGTTTTTAAGAAACAAATGGTAGTTGAAGAGATTGTGTAAGGTAAAATGAGTTAGTTTGAAAAGGGCTTGGACTCTGTTCGAGGCAGCGAATAAGATTGGGCCGTGCATTGTGGTTAGAGGATTTTTTCAGAAAAAAAGGTATCGATCCAATTAGTAAACCCGGAAACCTTGACAGTTGTATAGATGGCATAACGCAAAATGGGCTAGTGTGAAATGTGGATGGGAATCTGTTAAAGACTGTGAAGAAGAATATAGCCTGTATGTCAGTGAGTTTTTTTATCGGCACAATGCTTCTTGTGAATAGTGTGCTCGGAAACTTCGACAGTTGTATAGGTTGCGCAGCTCAAATTTGCTAGTGTGAAAAGGGGTTGGGATTTATTCGAGAACGCGAGTAAGAATTTTTTTTGAGATGCTACAGTTTATATAATAATAATATTTTTATACTACCATTGCTGTCAAAGAAATTAGAAAGTTATGGTTCTGTTGATGCCTGAACCTCACAAGATGATCAATTTCGAAACATCATGAATTCAGATTCTGGACGACATCGACGCGATCGCTCCGAAGAAGGAGACGGCGACGAGGGAGATGGAGAGGAGGGTCGTGTCCCAGATATGCTCCTCCCTCGATGGTACGGTGGGGATGAATTCTGAATCACCGAGTAGATATGAGATGGGGCGCGTGAATAGTATCCCAGAGACCTTTGATGATGATGAGACAAGGAGGGATTGGGTTGCAGGGGTTATACTAGATGGGGAGTGTTGAGAAATTAGTGATGCTATGTGGTCATATTCCTCAAAATAATTTAAAAATTTATTTAACAGCGACGTTTGCGCCGCTGCCATTTTAGGAGTTCAGAAAATGCTGGGAAAAAATTAGGCAAAACTTGGCAAAAAAGTTGGCAGGGGTGGGATTCGAACTCACGACCTCGCGATCATACCTTAGGCGCGCCTTAGACCACTAGGCCACGGCTCCATGGCTAGATTTTAGGCACCCTTTTCAACTGTGGACCAAGTGCTTTTGAGTCTCGGGGTTGGCACTAGAAGTGGATGCTTGGGATGTGAGCAACTCCTTCTTCGTTTTCGAGAATAAGAAATCAATTCACAGAACTCTTTGGAACGTGCTCGAAGAAGGAACCTGAGCTGAAGTTTGGAGCGAACGGAGATGTCTCATTCAAGAATGAGGATCAGGAAGAGGAGGAGAATGAGTACGAAGGAAGTGAGTGGATAATGGAAAGATTGAGTACGGTTGCAGAAATGAAGTACCTTCTATTATTGCTAGTGCAGTGACAATTAGATAATGGCAGTTATGATAACAGTGAAACACGAAAAGCATGGGAAACGAATTGCAGAATTCCGTCCCGTGCTCGTGATCGGCACGACGTCGCGCATCGAGAGCGTCGATGGAGGACTGAGGAGGTGTGGTTATTGTTGTGGTTATTGTTGGTGTTGTTGTTACTATTAGAGGACAGATTGAGATGAGCACATTACAACAATTGTCCCAATATTAGTGTCTGGCAGCACCCCCAATCCCCCTACTCAGTCTTTAATTTTTTGAACTTGTTCTGACGGAAATATTGTCCAAATACAATCTGATAGCTGAAGGTGGTACCCTGAAACCTCCTGGCCACAACATTTTTGATATTTGTTGATATCTCATTTCGCTTTCGCCAGAAGCTAATTGCATTCTTATTCTGTTAGTTATTTTTCGGAGCCACAGCCGCGTTCATTAATGTATCCAGTTGCCCAACATTATCATTTATCTCCGCATCTTCAATCCTCCTTTCTTCAGAGCGGGTCGTTTCGACTGCGAGATCTCCATTGACATTCCCGACGAGGCAGCCCGATTCGAGATCCTCACCTCCCTGTGCAATTCAGTTTGCGATTGAATGTAGATTTGAAAGATTACGGTAGCTGAAAAGTACGGTAAACTTATTAGCTCCTGCATCATTGCTCGGGTTTCAAGTGGTATACAAGATTGAGAGTGTTGGTTTCTAACATTGTGTATCCGATATTCATAGGTGTCCAGCACTGGCGGCTGCACGGTGCCCTACAAGATTTTTCGTGTAGGGCACCGTGCAACCATGACCCGGGGTACATGGTCGGAAATGAGGTTGGGGTCGACCAAACTTTAATCGATATACAGTAACCCAATGTGGGTTACAGTAACCCAGCATGCTACCGTAACCCAGGTACGGTATTGCGGTTATCGCGA
>LS574311.1:349038-363634 GCA_900490775.1 Pristionchus maxplancki
CTCGACCAAAGAAAATATTTTTAAAATACATTTTGGAAAAAAAGTCAGTTCGCGATAACCGCAATACCGTACCTGGGTTACGGTAGCATGCTGGGTTACTGTAACCCACATTGGGTTACTGTATATCGATTAAAGTTTGGTCGACCCCAACCTCATTTCCGACCATGTACCCCGGGTCATGGTTGCACGGTGCCCTACATGTAGGGCACCGTGCAGTGCCGGCGGCGTGGACACCTATGCCGATATTGATCAAAATAAAAATCAATAAATACATATTCCCTGCTTTCCAGAGTGCCCCTTGACGACACGGTCTCGCTGGCGACGGTGGCCCATCTCACTCCCGGCTACGTCGGCGCTGATCTCAACGCG
This sequence comes from Pristionchus maxplancki, assembly GCA_900490775.1. Taxonomy (NCBI): domain Eukaryota; kingdom Metazoa; phylum Nematoda; class Chromadorea; order Rhabditida; family Neodiplogasteridae; genus Pristionchus; species Pristionchus maxplancki. The sequence goes on from LS574311.1 coordinate 349,408, forward strand.
CTCGTGAGAGAGGCAGCGAAGTGCGCCGTGAACAGGATATTCGACAATCTGGTGAAACGAGAGAGGACCGACTCGTTCAAGAGACTCACCAAGGAACAGACGAAGGAGGAGTTGGATAAGGGTGAGTGGAGGAGTCGGTTGGGGCTTCGAGTGGTATTGAATAGTGAATTCGTCATAAGGGACTTGGTGTCCAGCGGCTGGTTCGAGTTTCAATGTGAGATCAGTAGTGTTATTGCCTGTTTTTTCGTTAAGAGGGAGATGGGAAGCTCACATAAATGTTGATCGTAGATCCATGGGTTGTATTAACCGAATTTAAAGAAATGAATGTAAGAGTACGTGGGGATTGGTTTTTGGGTTTCAAGAATACTAGAATAGTTAGAGTCACGATTCTTCCACGATTTGTTCTCACAATCCTATGGTAAAAATCGTATCATGTGCATGGGTCAGTGGGTACACTACATTGCGCACTAGTCACCACCAACCACCATTTATATCTGCAGTACAATCTAAACTATTCTCTGCTTCACTGCAGGTATTTCCAACTATGTCAAGATCATACTCCTAATCCCCTCCATCTTTCAGTGCTTGCGTGGCTCTCTTCCGAGGACGATCCCTCCTCTCTGGCAGACCAGGGCGGATTACTGGTGGGATTGGACGACTTCCATCGAGCACTACTCAATGTACAGCCATCCGCCAAGAGGTATGGTAGATTGGAGGGGATATTGATTTGTGATGAAACACGGTGGTAGATATTCCACGGAATCATTATTTTCTCAAAGGAGCCAGCATGGACAATTGGTGAAATGAATATAACCAGTTTAAAAGCGACTATAATAATTCAAATCATGCGATTTATACTCTATATTTCAGTAATAATTCCTGTTCCATTCCAGAGAAGGGTTCGCCACGGTGCCCGACGTCTCGTGGGACGACATCGGAGCACTGAAGAGGATCAGAGATGAGCTGGAGTGGAGCATTCTCGTGAGTGGTTCATAGGTGGGCGCGGTCCAACGGCATATGCCTGCATTTTTCCAAACAAAAAAAAAATTTTTGGCCCTGCTGGCAAATTTTTTTTGGGTGGACACGTGGCTGCAATTTTTTGCCTTCCTCTTGCCTGCAAAAATATTTTCGATAGGCCCCTGCCCACGTATGGAGTGGTTATTGATTGGTTACGGTGGAATGGGGGGGGGGGGATACAGTACGCGGTGAAGTAAATGGGTTTATTGATTGGGCGTTGTAAATTATGGAAGACGTGAAGGAGTAAACGAGGTTGTTAAGTGAATATTGAAGATTACTGTACCTCTTGAAGTAATTTATTTGCAGAACCCAGTTCGTAATCCGGGTGACTTCGCAGCCATTGGTCTGTCGCTGCGGGCACAGGGCATCCTGCTGTGCGGACCGCCTGGTGAGTGATTTAGTTTTGCTGTTTGGAATACCGATTTGAGTCAATGAAATTATCTTGGTGGCTCGGTGGTGGATCAACAAAAGGGTGTTCGATTGTTTAATATACTCGATACTTTCGTAGGAACATTAACAATTAGGACTGCGCTAGACCCTCGATGCTAAAAGTTTTGATATTATCACTTTGTATTTCTCTGTTTCACCAATAGGTGATGTTTTCTTGTTTGCTTGCGCATTGATTCTCCCTTTGGTGGTTATCATAAAAAATATTATTCTCCTAGATGCGGATGCTAATATAATTTCTCACTTTGTATTTCAATGCTTCCCTCATGAGCCATAACTACACCGTTCTCGGGGCTTTCAATTCTGACGTCGTTCAGTCACCAAACAACAATACTACTCATACAGGCTGCGGCAAGACACTCGTCGCGAAGGCAGTGGCGAACGAGAGCGGGCTCAACTTCATCTCCGTCAAGGGACCCGAACTGCTCAATATGGTTAGTCGTTGGGGGGGGGGGGGGGTGTTTGGGTTTCATGGAGGGGCCTCGAACAATGTATTCTCGCGAATGCAGTATTCCAGCCTCTAGTAGTTGAATGATTACACAACTGTTATGGTTGACGAATAGGGAGCATTAGGGTTTCGGGTAAAGTTCTAGTTCTACTGAATTCCGTAAATGCAATTCATCCTTGAACCGCAATGATCAAAATCCCTATTTTGTTGATTTGGCACGTTCGGGTTTCGTATCCGAGTTTTGTTTCATTAAATTTTTCAATTGTAATGCTCGCGCAAGTCCCTTTTCTGAATACATATCCCTGAACTTAATCCTCCCTCCTCTACAGTACGTGGGCGAGAGCGAGCGGGCGGTGCGGACAGTGTTCCAGCGGGCGAGAGATTCCTCCCCGTGCGTCATCTTCTTCGACGAGATCGACGCGTTGTGCGCGAAGAGGAGCAGCCATGAGGTGAGGGAGGAGGGGAAGAATGAAGAAAGGTGGCTTGGGAAATAGAGAAGTTGAATTTTTTACATGGCTTAAGAAGTCCAGCTACATTGTTTCGGTAGCGACCGAAGGGAGATGTAGGTCAGGCGTAGCACAGAAGTGCGTGGACACGAGATGTTTTTGACAGAAGCGACTGGAACGTAGTTTTAAGTTTTTTGAGATGAACACAGCGAAATTGTGAAGGCAGTGGACATGCTGGTAATACCAGCCTGGTATGGGAGAAGCGCGTAGCAGAAAAACGCCTTCCTTCTAAAGTGACCTAGGATGCTGTTGTACATTTTTTAAGTTGCTAATTCGAGACACCTCTAGGATTCACTTTCGTAGGTGGTGATGGTGGATTATCTAGGTTACGTGTAGCACGGAACTGCGTGGAATTTAAATCAGCATGTTCAGATAATTCATACATTGTTAGCGGAACCCCTTTCTATTAAAGGCAATATTTATAAACCGTAGTTGTAAGTGTGGCGTAGCACAGAATATCCTGGAATCGAAAATTGTTCCGGCGGGGTGGTAAAGGGTTGCTGAACATGCCAAACCACCTCCATTCTCCAGGGCAGCGGCAGCGCTCGTCTGGTGAATCAATTCCTGACGGAGATGGATGGAGTGGAGGGACGGAAGCAAGTGTTCATCATCGGAGCCACCAATAGACCCGGTGAGGGAGCGGCGGTGCATGAACAAATTGGTTCTGTATATTTCCAAGAAGAATTGTTCTCTACGCCCTCTTTCTGCTATGAAAAATAGCCGTTGCGGCAATCCTCCGGGATAATCTTAGTTTTTTAACCACATAAGTGGATGATTGGAGAAAAAAAATCAATCAAGATAACATTCCATAATAACCAATTTTCCTTATAGACATGGTGGACGCTGCGATCCTCCGGCCGGGTCGACTCGACAAGATTCTCTTCGTCGATCTGCCCAATCACGAGGACAGAGCAGATATCATCAGGAAGAGCACCAAGGTGAGACATATGATCTTTGATATTTTAACTATTAAATTGATTACAGCGGCGCGGACATCGTGCAAGTGGTGCACCAGGCGGGAATCCTCGCGTTGAAGGAGCGAAGGTGAGGGACTGGTTCATTTCTGTTTCATACTATCTACCAGTACCTTGGAAATCTTGTTGATTCAATGTTTGGACCGCGTCTCTCAGCAAAAAAATCATTATTTGGTTCCCGCGGATTTGTGTATCGCCGATATTACAATTCTCCTAGTTTGTTTGTGCGTTCGATATCACGGAACTTTTGTCGATAAAAATCGAATCCATTTTAGCGGGGCGGGTTTGTGTATCACTGATTTTATAAGTCTCCGGGGTTCCTCGTATGTCCAATTTTTTGTGCCGCCCTGCCCAACAATCCCCAAATCAGAGACCGTGGCGAGGCAGTGGATGCAGTTACTGCAGCCCATCTGGCTCGTGCCGTCGAGGAGACTCGTCCCTCGGTGACTCCCGAAGAGATCAAGAAGTATATGGTAATGAAGGAGCGATTCACGAAGCAAATGAAGAAATGATTACGGTAGTAGTTATGTTGAGTTCTGTATTGTGTCGTTATGGTCACTTTTCTAGTTCCGTGCCCCGCCCCTCGACTCCTCTCTTGTAGCAAGGGGCAAACCCTGAAAAACAACAGGGCATGGATTTTAGAAATCTCATCCGTATGTAGCTTGGCGTAAGCCCTGAAGCTATTTATGTTTGAGCTTGTTTTTTTTCTAAGCATTAGCCTGTCTTGGCCTGTCAAAGGCCCGCCTCTATCCAAGGGGAGTAGCCGAGGGGACGGGGACTGACACAGAAATAGAACAGTTCCCGACCATTGCTATATCAATTGTTGTTGATTTGTTATGTTCAATTGTTGATAGATAAATATTGAAAATCAACAAATATTTGATTGTAATGTGTTGGAAGATCACAGATATATCTGATCCTGTCTTTCAAATCGTGATTTGTTTGTACCCGTGACCTTCAGGCTTCCGCAAAAAGATGAAAGGCGCGGCGAAGAATGAGAAAGGAGGAGCGAGTCCGGCTGTGAAAAAGGAGGCCACTGTGGAGAAAGGGAGTCCTGCCAAGGGCAAGGTAGTGATTCTATGAATAGAAATGTGACAATCACTTCCCAACTGAAAAAGGCTATTCCAATTGGCTGTCCTGGTGGATAGAAGTTACTGGAGTTCATGTGTTTCTATCTTCATTGAATCTTGAATTTCGCAGGAGGATCTCGGTTTCGGTGCGGCACTTGGTGCGAAGGGAAGTCCCGCCAAGGGCAAGGTACCGTAACACACTCTTATTTTCGCTTTTTCATTAGAGTTCTTGCGCTCATATTTCGAAATAATGAAGTCAGCATTGTTGGTGGTTATTTAGACATCCTAGTTATGAAGAAGCTGTGAAACCTGAACGGGAAATGAAAACTGTTGAGCACCCAATATAGCCACTTTTTGCTAGAAATCCCCAAGATTAGTATTCATAGTTCCATTGTATCTCCTATCTCACAGGCGCTCAACGGATGCAGTGCGGCGGTGAGTGCCAAGGGAAGTCCCGTCAAGGAGGCGAAGGGCAGCACCACCAAGGACACGGTATGGCAGGCTTGGTGGTATTGTAGAATACAATATCTCCGATGCGATTGATAACTAATTTTTCTGAGGAGCTCGACGGTCTGTGCGAGGCACTGAACAAGGTGCATGTGAAGAGAGCCGAGGAGGGTGGAAAGGTAGGGAGGTCTTTTTTATGTTGGTAAATAGTGTGAAAACGTGGAACGTATTTTAAAGAACTTACATGAAAAATGCAATACTTTGAAAAAGTACATCATTATTCAGCCCTTCCGTGTCGTCGATGATATCGAGAAGGTGGAATTTGAGAAGGAGAAGAAGGAAGAGGTGAAGAAAGTGAGGAATGTGAAGGACGTCAAGGAAGTGGTGAGATTTCTTTCATTGAAAACATTGGCTCATCCTATCATCATTTTTACGACATAACGTGGATAACGATGTGAGTATCCGAAGTGTTGATATGAGGCTGTTCGCCTAACATTCGAGCAGATTCGATAATATCTGGCACAGTTCAAAAATGTCAATCCTCTGAAATTCCGTGTTTTGGGGTTCTCGGGGGTGCTTATGACGATGGGCATACTCATTTTCCATATTAGGCTTCCGTCGGCTCCAGACGACGTCACGTCGAAAACGGTTTTTGTACAATTTCTCCGTCCACGAAATCGCTAAAATTAAGAGAAAATGTTTCCCGGGCTAGAGTTTGATGCTGATCACGCCTATCTAATTCATTTTTCAATATTTTTTTCAATGGAGCTTTGAAAAGCTAACTTTTGATGTGATCATTTGTACCCCCCGCACTTTGTCTAGATCGGACCGGAATCGCGAGGTCATTCCAAATATCAATTTTCATACTTCAAAACGGTGCCGATCGCTTGCAATTCAACTTATAGTGAACCGTCTTGTAAGTAAATTCAGCCATCGTTTTCCCTGTGTTCACTCCTTGATCTACCCTCGAGTCTCTCGCATTGATCGTGTCTGCACTCTCTTCCCCTCCCACATTCTCATGTCTCTATGAAGCAAGAGAGTGTGGGAGGGGAAGAGAGTGCAGACACGATCAATGCGAGAGACTCGAGGGTAGATCAAGGAGTGAAAACAGGGGAAATGATGGCTGAATTTACTTACAAGACGGTTCACTATAAGTTGAATTGCAAGCGATCGGCACCGTTTTGAAAGATGAAAATTGATATTTGGAATAACCTCGCGATTCCGGTCCGATCTAGACAAAGTGCGGGGGGTACAAATGATCACATCAAAAGTTAGCTTTTCTGAGCTCCATTGAAAAAATACTAAAAATGAATTAGATAGGCGTGATCAGCATCAAATTCTAGCCCGGGAAACATTTTCTCTTAATTTTAGCGATTTCGTGGACGGAGAAATTGTACAAAAACCGTTTTCGACGTGACGTCGTCTGGAGTCGACGGAAGCCTAATATGGAAAATGAGTATGCCCATCGTCATCAGCACCCCCGAGAACCTCAAAACACGGAATTTCAGAGAATTAACATTTTTGAACTGTGCCAGCCCTTGCTCGATTCTTATGCAAACGGCCTCATATGTTTTTCCCAAGTGAAATGCACAACGAAATTGGTGATTACTGGTTACCTTGCCGAGATAAAGAAGTGGTGAAACTTGGATGGGCAATGACAACTGAATCACCGTATTTCCAATTCCAGGCTCCCTCCGAGCTGCCCCCGCAAGTGAGGATGCCCACGAAGAAGGACTACAAGGTGACCTCTCTTCGTTTTTATTTGTTCTTGCTGGTAGCGTGAGAGAGTTAGAAAAATGCTCGATGCAATTTTATATCTGCGTTAGAATGCTACGAGCTGATTCCTGGATAGGTTAAGCGTCGAAATTAGAAATTTTGTGAACTTTAGAAACTTGTTGAGTTGGGGTTTTCGAGATTCTTCATTGCCTTCATTGATTCCGATCTACCAATTCTTCAAATACTTTCTCCGGGTGAACGATAACTGATAACGTATTACTCCCTTACAGATACCCCGCGAGTGGGACAGCTACACGAAGTGCGGCGAGGTCGTTCCCACCACGCCCTTCCTGCCCTTCAAGGTACGGTAGAGAGATCGAGAACTGAGATTGATGAGTGGTTCTGTAGATCCGTCATCTAAATCGTTCACATATTATTATGACACAGAATATGCGGATATATTGAACTGGGTCGCCAATTCAAGGCATGATGTGCTGTTGAAACCCAATAATATTTGTTGATTTTTGCTTTATTTGAAACTAGTAGATTATGAACTGTTCTGAGCTCTTACGGTAGACAATCGCCAACTGCTGTTCTTTGCAGTCTCCCCTATCGGAGGAGCGATTCGCCCGCCATCCCGAGCTGGAGGAGCACACGATCGTCTCCCTTATTCAGGTTAGTTGGTTTATTTTCTGCATTGCACATCTCGCGCCATTCGCTGACTGAGAACGATATTGTTTTTTTAGCAGATACGTATCTGCTGGATCAAGGCGTTTTTATAAACGCAGCTCTATAGTTGTGGTGGAACCGAAACTAACCTATCTAAGCTTTGATTTTGCCACACCCTCTAGCTCACGTTCATCGAAGTCTCTGTTCTCAACACAACTTTATGATCATGCTGAAATTCAAAACCTTCCTATCATATCTGATTGTATGTGTTGTCTGCTCCGAAATAAAGTTCACGGTTTTAACTAATTGTAAGGAAAAAAAGAATGTAAACCTCTCAGGATCTCTCGGAGCGCGGCATCCGACTAACGACGGTGATCGACCTCACGCTGCCATTCTTCTACGAGACGGAGTTCCTCGAGTCAGTAGTTGTTTTTTTTTGTAAGGAAAATGGAGTACTAACGGAAAATAAACGTAGACAAATGGCAAGAAGTAATTGGGAAACCTAGATGTGACAATGCGTTGTAGAGATTGCTTGATTTTTTATTAAGTGGGATTTTTAAACACGAATGATGCTGAAATTGGATGTTTTCCGTCATCGGTGAATACGAAGTAGAAGTGAAACATAGATGTGGCATCTCGAATTTCGCCTATCATTCTCGATCTCATTGCATCTGAGAAATTTGCTGTAATTATATGAACCTCTACATCACCAATCATCCTTTCTCTTCGCAGGGCCTTCGACATTCGCTACGAGAAGATTCGAATAGACAATCAGGAACCTCGTTGGCATCAGGTCAAGAGATTCCTCGAGATCTGCGATGACTTCGCCGATCAGCAGTCAAAGTCAGTTGGCGATTAGTCTTCGAAGAGTACTGTAGGATTTATTATTGAAGATGGAAAGCGAATCAGGATTGAATGTCCTCTCCCCCGCATTGTTTATAGTGGTTTGCTGAAACGTAAATAGTTCTTGTGCGTTTCCCCAGACATCGTTATTAGTTTATAATTCTTTTATTTTTTGGAATTCATGCTCAGCCGACTGAAATAATTCATTTGCATGCGGCGATAGACACATGTTGAACCTTACAAACTGTCAGTTCTTCTGAAATCATTGTATTATATTTAAGTACCAAACTACAATTATTCGGATCATCCACCGCGTAATCTAACTGCTCTATTGAAACTCGGATGCTCCCAGTTCCTGATCCTCTCGCTATCTTAAACCAGATCCATTGCAGGCGCAAGCGTGAGTGGGACGCGCGTCAGAAGGAGCGAAAGGAGGCGGGCGAGCCGGAGGAGTACTACATGTACGAAGTGATTGGAGTGCACTGCACCAGAGGAGTCAATCGAACCGGGTACGGATGGGGCTTGGCAAGAGTTGTGGGTTTTTTTTGTTTTAACGCGGTCCGCCTAAGAACGTCGAAGGGGTGGCACAGTAGCTCAAAATGGTCTCCGGAGGTTCAAACTTGGTGGTTAGACTCCCTAGGGGTGGGATACACTTCAGCCATAAATTTGGCCCGAAAAGTTGATCTTTGAACTTTGAGATCGAAAATTTTCATCATGATTTTAACCCCACAAATCATATACCATTCGATAGAGCATCAAAAGTTATGCATAAGCTCAAATTTTCAAAGGTTTTGAACATCAACTTTTCGAGAAAATTGAGAAAATGTCTAAAAATGACGATTTGATTTTTTTTCAAAAAAATAGTTCGCAATGTTCCTATGATTTGCACCTCCTGGAAAATTGATATTATATGCAAAAATGTATGAGGAATTCATAAAAAAATACCTCGAGGTGGTTAGACATGCCCGGACATGACTTTTTCTCTAAAATATAGCATGCAATCGTCGACGCAGGTTCGTATCCGCCTCCCTACATCAATCTTTTGCAAAAAAAAATAAATTTGGATTTGATCATGTTCGATTTTAGGTCTGAAAAGAAGTCAACGAATGTTGAAACAACGTATAATGATATGAAAAGTGCCTTCATGTCGAAAAATCATCATTTGGAGCATGAAAAAGGCTGGCAAAAGATTGATGTATGGAGGCGGATTCGAACCTGCGTCGACGATTGCATGCTAGATTTTAGAGAAAAAGTCATGTCCGGGCATGTCTAACCACCTCGAGGTATTTTTTTATGAATTCCTCATACATTTTTACACATAATATCAATTTTCCAGGAGGTGCAAATCATAGGAACATTGCGAACTATTTTTTTGAAAAAAATCAAATCGTCATTTTTAGACATTTTCTCAATTTTCTCGAAAAGTTGATGTTCAAAACCTTTGAAAATTTGAGCTTATGCATAACTTTTGATGCTCTATCGAATGGTATATGATTTGTGGGGTTAAAATCATGATGAAAATTTTCGATCTCAAAGATCAAAGATCAACTTTTCGGGCCAAATTTATGGCTGAAGTGTATCCCACCCCTAGGGAGTCTAACCACCAAGTCTGAACCTCCGGAGACCATTTTGAGCTACTGTGCCACTTCCCCTCTCGATTTCGACGTTCTTACGGAGACCGCGTTTTAACTTGTGAATCTACGGACCATTGCAATACGATTTGCTCCAAGACTATAGTGATATGCTGAAACCTGCATGTAGAAGGTGTTGGTATTGAAGTATTTTGGGGTACGGTATTGGATCAATAATAAAGATAATCGATTTGCAGCTACATGATCTGCCGCGCGATGATCGAGCGGATGAACTACACGGCCGAACACGCCATCGAGTTGTTCAACAAGGTACGGTAGATGGGGATGTTGTAGACGGGTTAGTATCGATTGGTTACAATACCATAGTTAGTACAATCGCCTAGTACACTAACCGGAACTAATATAGGGCAGTCATCAACTACTGTAGCGTAGGGAATATTGATTCTCGGAATTCTGTAGTGTCATATCGATTGTAGGCTCGTGGTCATGACATGACCGAATTCTTCCCTGAATTGAAGAGGGCCGAGGAGAAGAAGAGATCCTTCGATAGAAGAAATCAGAATGGAGGAGGAAGAGGAAGAGGAGGTGGGGACAGAGGCAGAGGAGGTTGAGGAGGATACACTCCCAGAGGAAGAGGACAGTAGGATTACTGTACCACCATTACTGTCTAAATAGGATGAGCTTTACAACAAGTGTAATCCGGTTCGTTATTTCTCAGGGATTTCTCTCTTATCATATCATTTTTATGAACATCCCACCGTCCATTCTTTCTCGTTTACGAGTTATTGTCTATTAATTATCGCTAATTGTTGTTGAAGTGGTGTTGAGTGCGATTGGCACTGCTGATAAATGATTCTGTTTATTAGCGATCGAGTACAGTAATTGCGGGGTGACGAGTAGACAACCGGTATGGGACGCGAGAGGGGGGAGGTGTGAGGTCAATCTAGTGTGTGGGTTGGGGGTACGGTATCTCTTTGGTTAGATGAGGGTACGGTAGTCTAGATGGAGACGCAGAACTTGGGCGCTTCGGGAGCCTCGAGGGGCTTCTCGGTGGTCGTCGACTGAGCAGCGACAGCTTGCGTGGTGGTCTCGGTGTCGTCCTGTAGAGATCAAAGATCAGTTTGGGGCCGGGACTAGAGTGTAGTCTCGAGTGGTCTTACCTGCACCTTTCCTCCGAAGAGCGAGGCGAAGAAGTCGTTGCCACCGAACATTCCCTTCACCTGAAACACAGCTGGTTTCAGGGAGTCTTCGAAGTTGGCGACGTCTTGATCTTTGATCTCTCACCTGCTTGTGGATCTGGTCCTGCACCTGCTTCTGGTACGCCGTCATCTTCGTGTCGAACGTCTGCAAAGATCAAAGATCAACCCAGTGCCGGCTATTCCGATCAGCCGGTCAACTAGTGAGCGAATGCGATGTGTTTCATGTAGGCTAGGAGAGGAGATGGGGACGCTAGTAGATGATTATAGCCACTGATCATGTACCATTATGATAAATTTTGTATCCATAGCGCTATTGCTTAATGGAGAAGAGGTGATAAGAGGCCATGGATCTAAGATCAAAGACCAAAGACCAACGACCAACCTGCAGCTGGGAGATCTCGTCGGCGGACAGGTCGCGCGCGAACGTCTTGCCCACGTACACCTTGTTGTTCTGCAAAAATCGATATTACCGTAATCCCAATCAATCGATAGATACCGTACTCCTCTCCTACCGTACCTGGACCATGCATCCGTCGAAGTAGTACTGCGTCGTGGTCGCTTCGGTGCAGAACGAGGGACGCGCGGGCGCCTCGATGTTCTTGAAAATCGATAATCAGTCTTTCGACCTACCGTACTGCCTACCGTACCTCATCTCCGTCCTGGGCGGCCAGCTGGTTGTTCTGGTTCTCGCCCTGGTTCTGCATCATGCTCATCATCTGCTTCTTGATCGTCTCGCGGTGCGACTCGACGGCCGCCTGAATCGATAATCCAATACAGTACCCCAAAGATACCGTAATCAATCAATCGATATTACCGTACCTTGACCTTCTTCTTGTAGTCTCCGAAGGCGGTCTCGTAGGTGGTCAGCTCGCTCTGCTCGGCGGCAGTCAGCTCACGCAGAGGGAACCCATTGGCGTACAGCATGTTGCCCTGCAAGGGTTACGGTAGGTTTGGGCTACGGTATCGATCGATAACTTCTTTACCGTGACGACGCATCCGGCGGATCCTCCGATGGAGGAGGCGAGGGCGGCGAATAGCTTGGCGCGCGTCGCCTCGAGCGCGAACTGTTGTAGTATACCATTCCTGCTTTCAATTCAATGATAAAATAAGATTACAAATTGTTTTCGATGTCACATAACATGGAATGGGGATTGGGAAGGGGATTGGAGTCTTCGTTCCGCGATGTCTTCTTGGTCATCTATTTGATACTAATTTATTAATAAATTATACGTAAATTAGCAATCCACGAGAAATCTCGATAAACAACGGTCGTGTTACCACACCAGGATCAATGAAAACATCAACATTAGGTAATTTCAATGCAACTACAATTGACGAATTATCGTAACAATTATCGTAGGGTGAATCATCGCAAAACAGGCTCATTCAAACAACAACAACAAGCTCAATCAATTCAACAACAAACGGCTTAATCAAAGAACTATAACAGAGTCAATACTCTCTTTATTCGACGCCTTTTCGACGCCACTCTCATTGTATTCCGCTTCTCCTCAATTCCTAAACTTCTTGACATTAAAACAAAGTTATTATTGATGGCATTACACCACAAAACATGCCTGAAACAACCCTAATGTTCCCTCCAAAGAAACGCAAAACTCGAGTTGAGGAGGGAGAAGGGTAGAGGAGACTGTAAGGGAAGGTTGAAGGGGGGATTGATAGGCTATTTGGATTGGATCTTTCGCTACATAGTCGGTACAAAGGGAAGAATATCAAAGATCTGCAAGAGTACATCAATAATACTGCGAAAGCAGCATTCGTTTTGAATTCATATTTTCCTCGTCTCACAATGTTTATAAATAACTTAATTAACAATTATTATTATATTAAAGTTAAATGCTATTAAATTATTATGAATGTTTGGCCAAATTACGCGCAAGGCACTGCAAAATACGAAAAAAAAAAATTTTCTGAGGAAAATTACATTTTTAAAAATATTTATATAAATTATAATTATTAAAATAAAATATAATTAAAATATTAATTAAATTCAAAGTAAAAACCAGAATTCAATTCTAATCACACTGGTCAAGTCACACTTCTCTCACCGCGATTGTAAGCATACGGTAATGTAGTTTATAGTCTGCGGAGGTTTTGGGGCGAGCGAGTTTGAGGCGCGCATCTCCTGTTTTCTCTCTTTTTGAGTGTTTTTGTTATTAAATATGTTTTAATTTTGTGCAAATCTAGTTTACAACCTGTCTCCTACTCGTTTATCACTCATTTTACCCATTTGTTAGTCAAATTCATCCACAATCGCATCTTTTTCAATGCAAACTTGTTCTCAATCCTTTTCGCTTGTTTTTCGACGTGTATGCGTGCTCGAATACGACTGTTGTCCACTTCAGATGACCGTCTGAGGCGCGCCAACAACACAATCGCTGGAAATGGCAAGGGAATCGCGCGACGAGGAACTCGAGTTCGTCCTCGCCTATCAGCAGTCAGTTTTCTCCCTATTTTGGCTTCTTTTTACAATCATTTCACGTTGTTTACTTCAATTTCGTTTACAAAACAGTGTGTGTATCAGAACTGACGTTCTTTTAACAGGAGTAACGCCAAATTCGACAATTCAAACCGTAATTGAGCGAGAAAACGTGATTGCTCCCATTTGCTTGTTGTTTTTGCTCACAGTTCGCCGTGTTTGACTTGCGCACTTTTAGTAATGCCCAGCATCCAAATGAGAGGATAATTATATGAATAGTTATTCATTTGATAATATTGTTGTTAATTAATGCTGATTGCTTTCAGGAAGACCGCGTTCGAGGAGGGACAACGCCGTATCGCAAACGACAACGACCTCATCCATCTGGAAGGCGGAGATCTACAAGTGAGTACTAATTAGGGCTTTAATTAATACACTAACTGGTGCTAATTTAGTTAATTATTGATCCAAAATCGACGAAAATGGTAGTAAATGTCTCATTTCATGTTGCTTTTAGCTATAATACGATGTCGCAGTGTTAGATGCCTAGTTGTTCATCCAATCAGTTCATGCGTTGTTTCGAAAATACGTTGTTTACTTTTATGTCCGTTGCGTCAGTCGACTCGAGAATGAATCGGTTAGAGTGAATATCTTTCGAAACCGACGGTATCGTGCGTTTCGAATGCTCAGCAAAGTCACTACGGTGTTTAGCGCACATTACGGAACATTTTATTTTCTATTTGATTATTGATTATTTCTAAAATTCCGTTCTTCTCCATGCGTTCAATTAAAGGCCATAGGTACCGATTGAGCACATAAACGAGACTCTGAGACCTCGTAATCAACGATAACATTCGACAGA
>LS574311.1:363734-412128 GCA_900490775.1 Pristionchus maxplancki
CTCAAAATAAACGGAACGATTTATTCTTTTGCGATAGTCATCATGAACTGTCAATCGGTAACTGACTCTTTTCAGTCGGAGGACCCTCTTCGTTCTACCCGATCGCCGGCCCCTCCGTGCCTCTTCCCACCAATTCTGGCGCCCCTCCACTCGATCCGCGGATCAAGAGGACCAGTGAATCGGCGACGCATCACATACAACCGAACTGTGAGTGGAATGATCATTTTGTTGTTCGATCAGCGAATGAAAATAAGGGATAGGGACTTCCCGGAGCAGTTTTGTTTCACGCAACCCTCTAGCATCTGGGTCAGGGTACACCGCGGTAAACAGGGTGAATACATAAAAACAAAAAACAACTCTAATCTCTGACCTTTGATCTTTTTACCTCTGATCTCTGATCTTTGATATCTAATTTTTTCAGAGCTCTATCTACTGATTCTTCCGTACTGATTGATCGGGACGCCGCGAATGGTGAACGGCGATCTGGTCGACATTGGAAGAGCGAGAACGACGAGTGAGGATGAGAGAACGAACTGCTTTTGGATTGATTCCCAAATAAATCAGCAATCCTAAATTATCGCAGCCTTTGCCATCGACTCTTCCTGGAGTGGCCTCGAGCAGCAGCTGCAGCCAGTCGAGATGTAGCGCGTCCACTCACTCCCGTCGTGATCAGATAAGTAATTTTTACGAATTTTTCGTCCGAATTCCACTTTTTTTCGTTCTTGCATTTACAACTTTTGAACGGTGACTGGTGTAGTAGTAACCCAGAAGAGGTATTGATCACCCTCTTCTAGGTTGCTCGGATACAGTAGTCGGGTACGTTTTTTCAACCATAAATTTATGTTTGTGTTCTTGTGCTGCATGTGCATGTGCTTGCTTGTGTTACTAATACTTGTTTTATTGCTGTTGTTTTGATTATTTTAATAAACTAATTAATTATCATTAATTGAGTGACACGGCGCGCTCCTCGTGGACACAACTGGCTCGAGCTTCAGCAACGAAGGCTACGGTAACAGCAGGTTTGGCGCTCCCGTTCCCATCTACTCCGATCTATTTCAGTGAGCGACGTGCAGTAGACTGACGACGTCGTTGAAGACTAATCGACTCTCTTTCAGCTGGCTTTTAATGCGCTTACTGACGCGATGGGGCTAGGAACGGGTTTTCTCGACGTCTCGTTCCTAAACCAACCCATTCCAGTACCGTAGCGCCGTCTCGTTCGAGCCCAACTACAGCGTCTTCGGCGGCTGGTCGAGGAGTTTGTGAGTGGGTAGAGGGAGAGGGATGGGGTAGGGGGGACTGGGGGGGGGGGTTAATACTTATTTATTTCATCGTCGTCACTCCACGCCGTCGTGTTCGAGCCCAACGACAGCGTCGTCGGCGGCTGGTCGAGGAGTTTGTGAGTGGGTAGAGGGAGAGGGATGGGGTAGAGGGAGAGGGGGGGGGTTAATTATTATTTGTTTCATCTTCGTCGCGTCACGTCGTCTCGAGGAGAGATGGAGCGTCAGCGAGGAGTGAAGAGGAACCGCGCCCGAAGAAGGAAGAAAGGTAGTGTAGATTGACCTCGTGTCAAGCTAGGAGTAGTCGTATAGTCCACTAGGGTGGCGTACAATGCACATAGATCGAGTGAAAATGTGTAAAGGTGTGGAAACTGGCTCGGAGTACGGTAGGAAGGAAGGTACCGATTGAAAAACGAAGGTCGACTGTATTAGTAGGGTTGATCATTCAATCGAATGGAGGAAAGAGGGTGAGCTCTAGTAGTACGGTAGATCAGTGAGGTCAATCGATTAGGGATCGAGGGGGTGGAGCGTGCCCTCGCAACGAGAGGGAGGGAGGGGGCGGAGCGTGCCCTCGCAACGAGAGTGAGGGAGGGGGCGGAGCGTGCCCTCGCAACGAGAGTGAGGGAGGGGGCGGAGCGTGCCCTCGCAACGAGAGTGAGGGAGGGGCGGAGCGTGCCCTCGCAACGAGAGTGAGGGAGGGGCGGAGCGTGCCCTCGCAACGAGAGGGAGGGAGGGGGCGGAGCGTGCCCTCGCAACGAGAGGGAGGGAGGGGGCGGAGCGTGCCCTCGCAACGAGAGGGAGGGAGGGGGCGGAGCGTGCCCTCGCAACGAGAGTGAGGGATCCGTCACGGTGTGACTTTCTGCTTTTTCCCAGATTACGGTAGTACATCAAGAATCCGTCACGGTGTGACTTTCTGCCTTTTCCCAGATTACGGTAGTACACAAAGAATCTGTCACGGTATGACTTTCTGCTTTTTCCCAGATTGCGGTAATACACAACGAATCTGTGACGGTGTGACTTTCTGCCTTTCCCCGATTACGGTAGTACACAAAAAAACTGTCACGGTGTGACTTTCTGCTTTTCCCAGATTACGGTAGTACACAACGAATCTGTGACGGTGTGACTTTCTGCCTTTCCTCGATTACGGTAGTACACAAAAAAACTGTCACGGTGTGACTTTCTGCTTTTCCCAGATTACGGTAGTACACAACAAATCTGTCACGGTGTGACTTTCTGCTTTTCCCCAGATTACGGTAATACACAACGAATCTGTCACGGTGTGACTTTCTGCCCTTTCCCAGATTACGGTAATACACCAAGAATCTGTCACGGTGTGACTTTCTGCTTTTTCCCAGATTACGGTAATACACAACAAATCTGTGAAGGTGACTTTCTGACTTTTCCCAGATTCCACAACAAATCTCAGATCCTTGGTGTATTCTGGGACAAAGCAGAAAGTCACACCGTGACAGATTCGATGTGTACTACCGTAAAAAGCAACGTCGAGCAAAAAGCAAAAAGCAACGATACTACTGCAGATACTGCAATAATGAAGAAAAAATAAACAAATAAAGGAATATTTATACTTTTCTGGAGCAAGGTTTTGGCACATTCAAAAGCGAGACGGCATTGTGACTATAACCGATTTGTTGAAGATTCACACTAAGCACCCACCACAAGACTATATGACCACTAGATGGTGGAAAAACAACTCGATAAATCTGCTAAATGCGTTGGGTACAGTGGACAAGATCTAAGAAAACAAATACAGGGTACTGCTGAGGCTAGACAGTAATACAAGTTATTACAAGTTAGAGATTCGATCTGAGTATGAAAAAAGGCAGATTTTGAGGGGAAAACGCACAGTTACCAATTGAACCAGTTAAAATGGGAAGCAATCGCGGCTAAAACACGCTCAGACATACAGGTAAGCATAATAATCTCTCTAATTCTCTGATACTTGTACAAATCTCTATGGTGATAGTGGGACTAAGCTCAAAAATAAGTAATTACGAATAAGCTCTGTATATCATGCAATAAATAGGGGAAAAGGGGATGGATGGTGTAAGTAGGTATCGAGTGGGGGGAGATGGTAGGTGAGATCTCAGACGACATCTCCAATCTTCGTTCTCCATTGTTCTGCCTCGGCGACTGAATTGGCCATGAGAGAGTAGGAGCGACGAGACGTTCGAATCTAAAATTACAAAAATAACACAATCTCACACATTCTCTCTAATGAACTCATACAGTATCACCATCCACCGTACTCCTCCAACAATGTACTTTCCTACCGTACCTCAAGCACTGCTGCTCCCTTCTTCTGCACGCCAACATTCGTGGAGATATCGATCGATTCGAGGTCCATCAGCTCGATCTCGCCCTTGACCACCGGGTCTTGAGGCGAATCGTAGTACAGCATCTGCGATTATCGATTGATTAGCAAACTTTATTAGGAACGCTGGGCTATTACTATACTGCAGCCCTTTATTATGGTCCGAAACGAAAATAATGAATAATCGATACCGTACCCTGATTCCTCTCTGGTCGAGGACGAACCAGCGCAGCTTCCAGAACTTGAACGTGGCGCCCTTCTTGTAGAGCAGACCCGAGTGCGCGTATGGTAGGTCCTCCTGAGCAGATAGATGATTGGATTACGGTAGGGGTACGGTGGGTAGGATTACAGTGACAGTAGTAGCAAAAGCATCGCAAGAATATCTATCCTAGTTTGTACTCAGTTTCTGTGGCCTACAGTAGGTCTAGACAACGGTATTTCTGAGCTACGATACATCTCTGAGCTACGGCATCCCTGAGCTACGGTATCGCTGAGCGGCAAATCAATAACCCAAAAATCGATAACTGCTCACCTTCCTGATGGCGGGCGAGTACATGGGCGTGCTGGTCTTGAAGGCGTTCTCGTCGATGGAGACGGGCGTGAAGCCGTTGAGCGTCGTCGTCTTCGAGGCCGGAGTCGGCGTCTCGGTGAGGGTGTCAGAAGAGTCCACAGATTGAGACTTGGAGGGAGCGGAAGGCGTCTGCAATTAGTTTGACTACTTTCTAACCATCAAAATTCGTTTATAATACAAAGAAAAAGAGAAAAACGCCTAATGCTAATAGCTTTTGTACTATAGTGTGCAAAGGCTATTCACATTCGACCTCCATACCCGTTCGATTAAGAAGATCTTATTTAGGAAATTAGGAAGTCTTATTTAGGAAATTAGGAAGATCTAGGCAAAAAAAAGTCCGAACACACACCCTCACGGCATCTCCATTGCTCATCGCCGCGTGCCCGTTGCTCCTCGTGTAGTCGACGGGCGTCGCCCTCCGCTCTTCCGGCTCCTGCCAATTATTAATTAGTATTTATTTATTATTTATTTTTAACTACGGTACTTCACTCGCTATTTCGCCTATTTTTTCGCTAACTTACCGGTTGCTCGAGTGCCGGACTGAGTATGGCGGCGGTGGACACTGCCGTGGACGGGAATCGATCCGCGATCGAAGACGTGATCGGATTCTTGCCCTGGATAATAATAATAATAATAACAACAATAACAAAACAATAACAACAACAAAGCACCTTCATAAGGTGCTTCATCACGGCGCGGCGCGTGTGAGTGCACAGCGAACGACGAGGAAGACGCTGTAAATAGATTAATAATTATGTACTAAAGTAACAGAGAGGCAAAGAATAATAATAAAAAAATTCTTACTCCTAATCTAGGAGAAGTTTTCTCACCTCATCGATGCACGATCCCTCCATGCCCTCCGCGTCCAGTCCCTCCACTTGTCGTCTCCACTCGACGAACGAATCGGCGTACACGTCCCGGCCTTGTAGCGAGCAGACCTGAACGGATTTAAGAAGATAACTAATGTCACTCCTTGAAATCACAAGAATCAAAGTAGGCGAATACTCTGACTACGGCCTAGTTCAGTTAGAGGCGAGCCAGAAAAGGGGGCACAAATGACTCTGGCCCCATAACAAGTCTCTGACCTCTCTCAATCGCTCCAATGCGACGATGAAGGCGTTCTGCCCGTCGAGATCACTGCACACCGCCGAACTCAGCGCGATTTCCTGCACAATTTCGAAAATTATTGTCTTATTTTCCAAATTTTACAGCGATTTCATGAAATTAACGTCATTTTCGAAACTCCAGGGACCATTCCAGACTCCATAAATGCAATCACGAACCACTTTCTCCGGTTGGACGGTGGTTTTCGATTCGGTGAGACGCGCGCGCTCCTCCGCTTGCTTCGCCGTCTCCCGCAGGCAGGCGTCTACAAATCTTGTTTACTGTTGTTTTGTTTTTGTTTTCGTAATTATTGTTTTCGTTATTATTTGTTTATCTTACCGATGTCATAGGGCGGTCCGTGTGCGAGGAAGTCCTCCGTGTAGTACGACCACACGTGCAGGTTGGGCAGCGACCATCTGTGGGGATTTTGAATGAATTACTCTCTCATTCTTCACTCTTTGGCCACTCAGAGAATCGAACTCGCTCTATCTGATTGAGGGTCGCGAAGCGAAGAATCGAGAGAGAAAACCAATTGAAAAGACGGAACTTTCTCACCTCGGCTCCAGCTCGACATCGTGGTTGTGGTTGTACTCGAAGTTGGAGAAGAGCGGCGAGCGAGACTGCTGCTCCTGCAAGTTGTGCCCTACATTACTTCCATTACTGCATATGGTTTGATTTAGTGATAGAACAATTGCGGAAGCTCACCTTGATGAACCTCCAGATGCAGTGGGCGTCCTTCAAATCGGGCACGTTCTTCTCTACGGCGCATCGCTCAGATTCGCTGTCGAGCAGGAAGGTCCGGAAGAAGGTCGACTGGAATGAAATTATGAAATTCTAGAACTAAAAAAGTGCAATCAACCGCGCCTTCTCACACAAACTGCGTCATCTCATACAAGCAGCACCATCAATGCGCTCTTCATTTCCATTACCGTACCTGTGAGTGGTAGGCGAGGAATCGCAGCAGGAACTCGTTGTACTCGAAGGCCGACGGGTACTGTCGCATCAGCTGGAAGAACGTTTTATTGATTTAGATTATCGTATGTTAAGATCGGATTTGTGGTAGTCAGGGGTACAGTTTCAAAACGAATCGGTGCTAACGTTGGTTGTTTATTGATAGAATTATCGTTTGACAGTGGCGCAGTTTCGAAACGGATCAAAGGCTCATTCAGAGGTATTCAGACACTTACTATTCCAACGTTAGTGTCAGCTAGTGAAATGGACTACAGAAGTGTTATCAATAAAAAAGATTTATTTCACCTGATGCACGCAGTCGAGGAACATGATGAAGATGGGCGCGAAGCCGCTCTTCTGCGAGGCGAGCGAGTGATTGGATCGATAGGAGAAGCGGTGCCCGAACGCCAGCCATTCCTTGCTGATCAGCCGCTGCAAGGCGGTCGGATTTATTTATTAATTATTTTTTTATTTGTCAGGCTCTCGCTCGTAAGTGAGCTCTATGTTATTCCCTCTATGGGAGGTTGTGGAACATGCCCGCTAGCTAGATGGTATTACCACTGTCGAATGACAACTTCTAGTTACATGCAAATATCTGCAAGGCACTAAGAATGCAAGATAAACAAACGAGATCCGTAGAGATAGTGCGATCTGTATTTGAAATACGCTATATTGAGCTTTATCTTGCGTATTTACGCATATAAATATCCTAATTATGTCATATTGTGTACCAGCAACTCGTGCTCATTCTCAGATACGACCCACCTGCAGTCCCTCGAAGGTCCGGTAGTGCGGGTCGGCGATGATCTGCACGAGCGAGGCGAACTGACATGTGGCATCCCTGCAATTGGGCGAGAATCCTAGACTGACACACAAACCGCGCCAGCTCATTTTAACTGCGCCATCAAAGCATAACAATTACAGAACAAAGCTCTTCTTCGCTTCTGAGACTAGATGTGAGAAATATTCACAAAATAATCATATCAATGATCAAAGATCAAATCAATAACCCACCGTCCATCCTCGATGGCCAGTACGACAGATGAGTTGTAGTGCGAGAGGAGCGCCGCCATGACGGAGGACGTCTGCAGCAGCTGACCGATCTGGAACAGTATTGTTATTTCATATTGATCTTTGAACCTTGATGTCATCAGCTCACTCGTTACAATTTGACACTAGGCTCAAGTGTTTGGCTGACTATCGCACAGCTTTCATACAGAAATCATACAGCTTTCCTCTTTCAGAATTTTGGCGAATAAATATCATTTGGGCTGGAAAACAAACGCTCACATGCTCCATCCACTGTGTCTCCTCCAGCTGGATGAGATAGCCCTTGCCGCCGTGCGAGGAAGAACCAGCACTCGGCTTCATCACCTTGAGGAAGCGCTTGAAGGACTCCTGTAAGGAATTATTAGCCACTATCGGACTTCAGAAGGAGCATTGGAAGCATAGGTGGGCGCGGTCCAACGGCATGTGCCTGCATTTTTTCAAACAAGGTGGCACGAGGCTGCAGGATTGCGAAAATAGGGCGTGACGTCACGGGTTTTGACAGATTACTGGTTCAACAGCCTGGGATTTGGCCACTAGGCTGCTGCTGACGTCACGGCGACCGGGGGGGGGGTGAAAAAAATTTTTTGGCCCTGCTGGCAAAAATTTTCTGGTGGACGCGTGGTTGCAATTTTTTGCCTTCCTCTTGCCTGCAAAATTATTTTCGATGGGCCCCTACCCACATATGATTGGAAGCTTGTCAATGAAGTTTCACATCGCTCATTTCGACTACGCGGACGAGATAACAAGAGATAACATAGGTAGCTAGGTCCTTTACGTGTTAAAAACAATAATAACAAAAAAAACAGCAAAAAAACAACAAAAACTCGCCTTGACATCGTGCGAGGTGGGGAACTGAACAGGGATGAACTCGATGTTCTTGTCAAGACGCAGCAGTTTGTTCGCGCCCTGTAACAAATTAAAATTACAACGGAAGGATAAAGATCAAAGATCTGCCCATTTCTTTGTCTGGTGTGCTAGGAGACAGGATAAGGACCAACCCGTGAAGCTACTAGAGTTCTCTCCTAATCCCCGTGAATTCCATCCCTCCGCTCACCATCTCTACGAGTTCTCTTTGAATACGCACCCAGTAATAACATTAGATTTCTATCCTAACGCTGTACTACATACTGTAGGGGACGCCAAAGATCATACCAGATCAAAGATCAAAGATCACAGACTCCCCCTCACCTTCTCTCCGAAGATGTACATGCTCCTCTGCGGGATCGGCCCGCTCCTCGATCGATTCTCGCTCTCCTCCGACGATCGAATAGACGTCGTCACTTGACTCACTGCAATTATTCCTTCTTTATGGATGGATTTAGCGTCCGCAAAGTCAATTAATTGGGTACTGGAATTGTTCGGGCAACCCTACTTCGAACCCACTCACATCTCAAAGACGCCCTTGCGGTGTTGCTCCTCACGAAATTGGCCGCAGTGCTGCTCGGTTTGCGACCCTTGTCGTAGCTGCTGCCCTGCAATATGTTTCACACTCTGTTGAGATCTGCTTGTCATCCCTCCGCATTTCAGAGGTCAGTTTCGAAATAGTTAATAAATAAATAAACGAAAACGTACCGGCAGTACGCTGCCCGTCCAGGACGACTTGAGCGACTCCTGTGAGTGAGAGTACGAGGAGCAGAAGGAGCCGGAGAGCACCTGCGAATTGTTATTTAATGGCAGTTTTGTGGAACCGCTGATCAAAGCTCACCCAACTCATTCAGTTATGTTTCACGCTCGCAATATGTGAGCAGTCACTGACAACTGCAGCTTATAAATTATGTTTCACACTCACAACTCCGACCTCAGATACGAAAAAAACAAATCTTTAAAAACCTCGTTTAGTTATGTTTCATACTCACCTCCCCATTAGTCGTTGGCGAGCAGGCGACCAATCGTCGCAGGTACGTCTCCTGCTGCAAATATTCGTATTCATTTCCTGTTATTCACCAGACGCGTCGCGGTCATCGTACCTGATGGGCGCTGCTCATCAGCGGCGTCAGTGGCGCCGGCTTCCGCAGCGACGCAGGCGTGCCTGCATGTGCGTTTTTATTGATTTTCAGCCATTTTATTTTCCAAAATGCTGGAGTCTTTTCGAAATACCTCCTCCAGTCATCGCCAGCGTGTCGCTGCCGATCTCCTTCGAGATCTGATTCGCCTGCTTCTTGAAGCGTTTTACCACCTGCAATTTGATTTATTTAGATCAAAGATCAATTCGATCTACCCTCTAACTGCACTCACCAACTGCTGACTTTTTACTATGTCATAGCGATTTAATCAGAGATGAAATAGGTAGAGTCGGATCCATGGCCTAGAGGTCTAAGGCGCTTGCATTTTGTACACATGGGGCAACACATGGTGGGTGGATCGAATCCCACCCCTTGCAATTATTTTTGCCAAGCTATGAGGGATTAAACATGATGTATCAAATGCCCTAGTTACTGGGCAAAAATGTTTGATGGCTTGGCAAAAACTTTTGCGGGGGGTGGGATTCGATCCACCCACCATGTGTTGCCCCATGTGCACAAAATGCAAGCGCCTTAGACCACTAGACCATGGATTCATGCGTCGGTTTGACGTATGTATTTCATCTCTGCATTTAATATTGAATTTAGTACACATCCACTGGAAAGCAACTCCCTGTAACCAGAACTCACGTTGGGCGTGGAAAAGGCGGCTCCTCTGATGAGCATGGCTCCTCTCTCGTGGGTCCACGTGACGACAGGCAGACGATTCGACTTGAATCCCTGCAAGGAATATTGTTTTTGAATTAACTTTTGTCTTTGTTTTTTTCCTATGCAGGATCAAGATCGTGGATCGCTATAGAATTCTCAAAATAATGTGAATTTCGAAAATCGTTCAAACCTTGGCGATCTTGGGCAGAATCTCGTCCGCGGTGCTGGATGGAACGACGATCGAGGAGGGGTAACTGGAAATTAATTTATTATTGTTGAATAATCATGTATGGAGGCAGTTGGCAATTATTGTTAATCTCAAAATTTCAAATTAAATTCTAGACCGGAAATGAAACCTGATATCTCACCTCGCAACCAATTCGTAGTTCTTGTTCGCCTTCGACACCCTCAGCAGGCCACTCTCAGCGTCGAATCGAAGACGACGCAGGTCAGCAGAGTAGTCGGAGAGACGAGACTGCACCAGATGGCCTGGAATTTATTATTTTTTAAATTATTTATTTCGCCCGACACATCCCCGACGAAACCCGGTTCTATTTTTCTGACTACTCGTTGACTATTTGCTTGCTTAGTGAATTCACTCCATTATCAAGAGTGGTTACTCATGGAAAGTCTGGCAAAAACAATGTCCCCTTGAAGATTCCGTACCCTTGTAGTAGCTGCACTAGTCTAACATCTCCCGGATGGCAGAAACCCGGTTCTGGTCCTGGTTCTGATTACTGACCAGTGATGTCGAGGAAGTCCTCGTGTCCTCCCTTGTCCATCGATGCGGATCGAATGTCGCGCAGCAGGTGCTCCTTCTTGCGGATCGAATCTGGAAAATATTGACTTTCGCAAATAAAATACGGTTTATTATCTGACCAGCATCTCGATCTGGTGGCTTTACGAGAGAGGTAGCGCAACTATATCAAAAACTACGAGCGAAAATGGGTTCATCGACGTAGATTTCAACTAATCTTATACTTCTATGACCAAATAGCACGCGTCTCTCTATTACGGTGTGAACAAGTGAGTGGAAATGAGCACGAGCTCAATTCGACTCAATTATTGACTTATTATAAATTATTTTTATTTATAATTCGATTCAACGACAAAACTCACGATTATCGGGCAGCAGCGTGGAGAAGGGCGTGCTCATCTTATTGGGCAGTCGAGTGATCGCCCGCTTGAGATCGCCCATCGTCGACGATCCGCCGTGCTTCTCCGTCGTCGTCAGATGCTGCAATGAGGGACGTCATCGTCAAGAAAATATCTATTCTTATCAGCTTCTTATCTGCTTATAACGATGTAAGAAAATGTTTCACTGAACCAATTCAGAAAAGACATATCCTAGCCTGAAGATCTATCAGTGGCCTAAACAATAACCAACCGCGAATAGATGCGCCTGATTGGCATAGCAGATGAGCGTGGAGGGCAGGTGGACGGGCCAGCGAACGGCCTTGAGGGCGACTGCGAACTCGGCGATGCGATCGGTCGTCGACTGCAAAAAGCAAAGATCAGAAATCAGATATCAGAGATCAAAGATAAGACATCAGTCCTGTCCATCAGTTTTGATCACTAGTGAAAACCTGCGGTGAGTATGAGCAGTGTCTAGTATCGTGGGTACGTTAGATCAAAGATCAAAGACCAATCTCACCTCCTCATCGAAGATAACGGTGATGCAGGCGAACGTCGACGTCCGAATCTGGATGCAGTGGTGCAAGGTGCGGGCCGTCTGGAATTATTAATTATTAATAATTTTATTGATCCTTATTTTATGCTCCTACTATGTAGATCCCTCTCACCTTATTGGGTATGTCCCTGAGCAGCGCCGAGCTGCCACCGATATCGTCCATGTTCTTCTCCTTCACGATGGACATCACGGGCGCCGATCGGATCACCGTTTCGTCGGCGTCTGAAGAACAAAGAAATAAGAATAATTTTGAAAATAATAAACATACTACTCTGGTAAAAAAAATTTTTTTTAAATAAACATACTACTCTGGTAAAGTAAATCCAAGCTAAATGGTAGCATTTGTAGTACGCTAACGATATATTTTGTTTGCCTTATAGTGAGAAATGCTTCAAACTGACAGTATGGATCTACGGGATGTCCCTTGAATATGACGCGGTAGTTGGTGAGGAAGAGCGCGCCCTCGGCCGGAAGACGAAGACCGCCGGATAGTTCTGAAACATATTTGAATTTGAAAATCAATACATATTTCTGTTCATTTTTCATCCCTTTTCGTCATCTGATAGAACTCACAAAGAATGTTCTATGGTGCGAGAGTATTTATGAATCATTTTTGAATGCATTAAATGAGTCATTTTGGAACTCAAAATCATGGATCCTAAAGAGGGGCCCAAACCGTGCAACTACCATGTTCTATCCTTACCTCGATCATTTTCGTTGAGCAGGAAGCATCGCAGTCCGCCCGTCACGAGTCGCTCGTCGTCACACAGTTCCGGATCGGAGATAGTTAGCTGGAATATATCAGTTGCATTTCACAGAATTGATGCTCAAGCACACGCTACTTACACGCTAACTTGTGGCTCCGGCTTATTTTCGAAAATACTACAACCATCTGGGAGCTCGAATGTTCTAAATCCGGAAAACAAAAACAAACCTTGGGCGGCGGCGGCAGCTTGCTGCTCTCGATGTACACCTGTTCGAGCGTGTCCACGTGCATCTCGATGCACTCCGGAATCACCTAATTAGGTTATTTTATTAATCAGCTAATTAATTAAATAATTATTACCTTGGTCAGCTGGTTGACTTGCTGCGAGGAGAGATTCGTCGCGGAGCTAAGCCTACAATTGTTAAATTGGCGGCATAACCTTGGTGCAACAAGTGACCTCAGGGCGGAACTGCCCTTTATTTATATCGGCAGGTCCGGGGCGCCACAATGTCACTGAGCGAAAGAATGGTTACCATGCAAGCTCGTTCCGCGAGTCAATAAACGCAATGAGGTGCGTGTCTCCTTAGCATGTTCAACGTGCTCATTGTGAGGATAATGGGGTGGTTTTGCGCTGGGTCGTATAGTAAGAAGAGTAAGCTGCGTATATTTGCTAAGGTCGTATTTCAATCTCATTTCTTGGACCCCGAACGGCTTTTGGACCTACATTTTGCATTTATTCACTCAGTTTCTCACCGTTCGACGACGTTCTGGATGCTCTTGGTGACTTCGGCCGTGATGCCGCCCATTCTCCCGTCGTCGACGTAGCCCTCGTCCTCGGACGACTCGTCGCTCGACGTCTGAATCGACGTCATTAAAAGTCTTTCCAGTCTCGA
Organism: Pristionchus maxplancki; assembly: GCA_900490775.1. NCBI lineage: Eukaryota > Metazoa > Nematoda > Chromadorea > Rhabditida > Neodiplogasteridae > Pristionchus > Pristionchus maxplancki. The sequence continues at coordinate 376,978 of LS574311.1, forward strand.
TCATTTGACCACGATAACCACTCGTTCTGCAGAGGATTGAAGTCGAACGACAGGCTGGATAAATGGGTGGATAGGGAGAGAATCTCGCTTACCAAATTCGCGCCCTCAATCAGCCTCCATTCTAATCATTCCTCACTCATCGTCACTCACTTGGGTAAATAAAATCACCCTACGAGGTACTCGTTCCAACACAAAAGAGAGTCGCATAGGTGAGATAAGTGGGTTTTCCACTGAAAGCTATCACCTAGTCTGTGGAACTATAACTGACCGTGCCATGCCTCCTCAGCTTCTCCTTCTGCTTCTCGATCGCCCTTAGTCGGGAGGTGTCCAGGGGGATCCGCAGGTAGATCATCAGATTGATGTAGTGCTTCGCCGCCCCGAAGATGATCGACTCCTCCTCGATACCCAGGCTGGAAATATCAATGTTTATTGTATTTTCGAAAATTGGATCTTGCACTAATCGTGCCAGTCATCAACTATGATCATCAACCACCCAACACCCTTACTTTCTTCTATCCCAGCAGTCCTTTCTAGTGTGCCCTAATACTGGAATATCTGTTAATATAATTGGGATAAAGCGGTTTCTCACCGTATCCTCTCCTCCTTGTCAATGTCCTTCCACTGCATGAGCCGCTTCGCAACTAGCTCCATGGCTGAAGGTTCCTTGAAGAGACCCCACGTGTCCTCGCGACCTGGGAATGTCTTTGTTTTTGTTTTGTTATATTTGTTTCGTATATTTTGATAGTAATAGATGGTATCGAGTACCAGAGAGTTCAGTTTGTGCTTACCTTCAATTTTGTAGACGTCCTCTTCCTTGTTCTTCTCACTGATGTACTGCCTCCTCAACGCGCGGTGTACGTCGTGGAAGAAGGCCGACTCCCAGAATCTGTAAGTCATTTTTTATTAATATATTTTCTTTAATAATAGCTCAATACAGTATCCCACTTTTTGATTTATTTTTAGGCATAAAATTTCACTCACCGCTCGTTCTTCCACACTGGGTGGTCTTGAATGCACGTGAAGAGGTACTGCTGCACGCCCTGGCTCAGCGACTGCAATGGGGGAGTTTTTTGTATTTATCGAAACAATCGAACAAAGACCACCCTCGAAGATCGAATACTCACCCTCAGAGATCAAATACCACATTCAGAGATCAAAGACCATCCTCAGAGTTCAAAGACCATCCTCATAGATCAAAGACCACCCTCGAAGATCGGATTCTCACCCTGCTGTAGACCCAGGCAAAGTGCAGACAGGCGTAGGCGATGCCGTGCTCGTCGTGCTGCGACTCGTGAGACAAAGCGCAGTTGACGAGACGGACGATCAGCTCGAATTGCTGAGGTTGCAGAGTGGCCCTGGGATATTATTGGCTTAGATCGAATCGATACTTAGAAGATTTTCCTACAATTTTGATATGCTACTCGGCAAGGAACTGCACTAAGTTCTACATTTTAGCTGAACTGCGGCTGCAGGGTCGAAATGAGAGAGAAATGTGGATCAGCTGACCGCCAATTATACGCTTGACAGAATCAGAGACTCAATGGATAATTTCTACTTTGTTCATTTTTCAGGAAATGAAAGCTTCCTTGAGATGACTCAAACGAGTCCCATCTAGCCGTTCTACCGTCCCATATCCCTCTCACCTCTGCACCGGGTACAGCCCGTCGACGAGCAGCGCGCACAGTTTGACGCGCACGTACCGGTTCCTGCAATTAATAATTAATTATTAATAACTTTTAATTATTAATTATTATTATTAAGTATCAATAATAACCTTAGCGTGATCTCCGCGGATGGTAGCTTCTTCCTTGCCTCGGCGATGCGACCATCGCGAATGGCCGAGTAGCAGTCCTCCAGGGCCTGAGGATGGTGATCTTTGATCTTTCATCTTTCAACTCTCGAATCCTCAAGGAGTATATTGCGTTGGGGACCTGACTACTACTCGAGAGGGATGCAATGGTGATCATTGAACTCAGCAGTTTTACATTTTTTCAACCTTTTTTTGTCAAGCAACTCAGAGATCAAAAATCAAACTGCCCTCTCACCTTCTTCTGCTTCGTCAACAACTCCTCGTTGATGGGCATGCGAGCGGCGAAGGGAGTATTCGGCACGATCCTGAAAATTTCGAAAATATAATTATCTATTTATATTTACAGTCCGGGTAGAATCCGTACTGTAATCAGTTCGTTTTTATTCTCGCTTTGCTTGAATATACCTTAAAAAATCATCGTACTTATACCCAATGGAAACATTACGCACCTGCACTGCGGCTTGGACGTGTCCGGTATGGCGTGGAAGCGGAGATTCGCCGACAGCTCGTCGATCTGTCAATTTTTGCTATTTTTTTATTTATTATTTCTTTTTCCCGATTCAAGCATCCCCAATCGTCAAACACTTTCGTCGGGCGAGAGAGGAGCCGAGTCATTTCCAATCAGCGCTGACATTTGCGCTGTGCGCACACGCATCAGCAAATTTTTGAGAAGAGAAGTGCGTGAATTCGCTCTAGGTCAAATCGCAATCCCGTCATTTTCGATGCTGTTCTCACCCGATTCACGTCGAATAGCTCCTTGGTTTGGCGCTCTTTCTCTAATATCCGTATCTATTTTCTTCTCGCAATAGTGCCCGTTTTCCTCCATGACTCACTCGATTCTCATCAAATTGCTCGGGAACGGCGAGTGGATCGGACGTCGTCTTCTGTAGCAGTCGAGAGTGCCAGAGGAGGTCGTCCTGTCGCTCCTACAGAGATCACAGATCAGAGATCAGAGATCAGAGATCAAAGAACACACTAGTGCAGTTGACAGGTTATGTTGAAAATCACTCACATTCTGGTAGATTTCATCGGCGAGTTCCTTCAGGTCGTCCTGTCGATTCAGTCCCTCCGAATAAGTGCGCGTCGAGCGAGATATTTCCTAAAAATCGATAATTTGGATAGATAATTTGTCTAACTCTCTCCATTTCACACGCTCTCTCGCGCTGTCTGACAGGTAAAAATCCCCAGATGGATTGTAAAATCATGACATTAGCAGGAGAATCGTACAGAGTGTTGACTCAGCTGCCGAAACTGCGGAGACACAAAAGGACATGCCTTTCTGGCAGGGCGCAACTGATCAAATGGATGGAAGAGGCAAATATTCGACTTGATTGTTCAATCTGGCCTCGGATCTGGCCCAACTTGCTGTGGCATAACAGTTATAGGCTCAATCATAACCAAACAACTAAAAAAGAAAAAAAACACAACAACAAAACAAACAACCTAACCCGTTCTCACCTGATCGAAGGTGTCGCAGGGTCGGAATGGGAGTCCTCTGCTAGCGACGAACAACTGGAAGAGATGCGAGTTGAGAAGCGACTCGGTGAACGCGTGCCGATTGATGTTCCTGCAATAAACTAACATAATATCTTATTTTTTTACGCTAGAAGCGGTTGCATTCATAATTTAGTTTTCATGTATCCATAATTTTAATAAATCGTGAAACCCACCCTTTAATTCAGGAATGTACAGAACTAGACATACTGTATGTACTCGAGCCGCCATTTATAATTGTTAAAAAAATTATTTTTAATAATAATCACCTGAACCCGAGGAAGGCGGCGTGATGGAAGTCGATGTGTGGATGAGGGTAGACTCGCACTAGGAGAAGCGCGTTGCTGGAATGTTGATTGTTTATTATTTTTGTTTATATTGTTTATTATTATCGTATTAATTATTTATATTTCTCTGTCGACCAAGTACAGAAGCATGTTCAGAGTGACGTTAATGTACTGAGTTGTTCCTCTACGCTTTACCCACTACATTATCCTACAGTAGCCCTCTACGCTACCGTATTACCGTACTCTACCGTACTCACCGGTATCCCTCGAGGATGTCGGCGTAGAATCGGACGAATGCCGCACGTATCAGTGAATCGGTGACGGCGTCGTCGCGTTGAGGAGCGATAGGAGGAGGAGAAACCATGTCGATCACGCGCAGCTCGGGGTACATCACCTGAAATGAATAACAATAACAATAACAACAACAATTATTATGCTCTACTACTCCTGCCATTCTACCGATTTTTCCCTCAATATTTAGCTCTCAAAACCAACGAATCACTCAATCATCACTCACCGCCTGCAGTCCGGTGGCGAGTGGTTGCTCGAACTTCTCGGGCAGGGAAGGAATGGAGACGCCAGTGGGGATGGAGATGCGGCCAGTGTCCAGATCGACGATCACCGTGTCGGAACTGGAAAAGTTTATTGGAAACGCGGAAAATCAGAGATCAGAGTTCAAAGATCAAAGAACATAGCCTATCACTCACATCTCGCTGGGTTCGAACGCTTCTCGCATGATTCCCATGAGGAACGGCGTCGGGCTCTCAAGGTACTCAAGAAGATGCGAAGGAAGGATCGTGATTTGGGTGAACCTGCAATCCGAATATTATATTAATAATTTGCAAATTTGTCTACGGATGATCTGGCCAGACTATCAGTGTTCCCATCGGTATGGTAGGTTACGGTAGAGGTATGGTAGGGAGATACGATAAGGAGATACGGTAGAAAGTACGGTGGTAGTGATTGCAGTGTTCAGGGAATAAATCAAGGACTCACGAGTAATCGAACGGGTAGAGCAGGGAGTTGATGGCCCACGTGGCCGCAGAGAGCATTCGCATGTAGGACGAGACGAGTAGAACCTGAATTATCATTATTAATTTTTTTTATTTATCGGATTATTTCGAAATTCCCATTCCACCTACCTTCTGCTCCGATAGTACAGCACGCATGCACAGGATGAGGCCGTGGATGCCTGGGAGTTATTATTTTACTTTGTTTATATTAGCACCATCTACTGCAATCACTACTTTCTAGCCTACCCCCCTACAGTATCTCTACCGTAACCTACCGTACCCTCCACTCACCCAGACTCCTCGCCAGGAGGGCGACACAACCATCCGACACGGGAACCATCCTGCTGGCCGCTGCTCTCACCGACAATCGCGCGTCCCCGAGTGTAAAGGAGACGGGGATATCCACGCGGAGGGGCACTCCCTCGAGGAGAGTCGCCATCTGATATTAATTAATTAATACTTAGTTATTAGTCCTTAAATTAGACAAAAACACCAAGAGCCGTAAGTCCAATGGTCGGATAAGTTTCACAAAATCACTAATGAATGCACCTAGACATTTAAATGATCTTTGATCTCTCTGGACTAATACTTTTTTCAATTGTTGGGGATGCTGGACACTTACCATGACTTCTGCAGCCGCGTTGTCGCCGTGGCAATGAGCAGTGGCGACCTTGTGAAGACACACCTGAGAGGATTTACGATTAGACCTCATTTTATCTCGATTTTATTCGTCAAATCTACCGCCTTACTAAAAATGCGGGGAAAAGGCAAATATAGTCAGAGCAGCTAACTCACGGCAAATAGTCGGAAGAAGGAGTGTCTGGACACGAGAAAGAAGATCTTCGGCTTGTAGAGAGTCGAGGGAGCGGATTCGATGTCGATCACATCGGAAGATGTGCATTTCTCTTGAACCTGAACCGCGTTTTGTTAGCTAACCATTTTCAAATGCAAATTGTGCTCCATTCTATCGCTAACTGAACGTTTCGGGGCTGATACGGGGCATGTGGTGACCTAGAGGATACTGTAGTTTTTGTTATCACAAACTGAGCCCACACGCCCAATGTAATCGAAAACTGACCTCGAGGAAGCAGGCGTACTGATGTCTTCCACTCAGATCGGTGAGAATTTCGACGTGGTAGAGTGCTGGACGCTTCTCGTTCGTCAACCGCCACTCTTGAGGACGCGAGAACTGAATGAGCAATCAGTAAATCGGTATTTCGAAACTAGCTGTTAATAGTATTCTGTGCAGTGGGTATTATTTACCGGGTTCCCTTATCGTGCCCTAGGTCGATTACTCATTGCATGATTCACCATTTCACGAACGTCGCAATTTCCGCGGTCTTTGGCACTGCGTCATTTCAAACTCGAGGAAAAGCGCGAGAAGGTGATGACTAAAGAAGCAAAAGAGGGGAGAAAACGGCAAACAATCTATGTCGAAACATGGAAGAATTATTCGCACTTAGGAGACCCAAAATCAAACGGAAATCTGAATTAGCTGCCCAAGTATTGGTTGACTATTCAAACCGTAAAATAGGAAGAAATACTCACGGCAACGAGCGAGGGCGGGAAGGCGATGTCCTCTCTGTCCACTCGCGGGAATCGTTGAGTGATTATGCCCGCTCCGATGTTGTCGTCGGCTAGAAAGTAGAAATTATCAGTCACTGATCTTTGACCTTTTAATGTCGAGGTCCAGATATCGCCTGATAGGAAAAGCAGCATACTTCTTCGAATGCCGGATGCACTAACAAGGGGTCAAAACAGCCGAAATACTGCCATTACTGTCTCAAAAGCACGCGAAACGCGCGATTTGCACCCTCTCCTAATCGATGATTCAAATCGGAAACGCGACCCAACCCTCGACATTTGTGGTAAATGCTACATTCGTGAAATTAGCGGGAAAGAATGCGGATGGAAGCCGTAATCTACCCAGTATAACGTTTGACTGCTTCAATCGCCATTGCAAAATGACATTATTTTCACTTAACAGTTCAACTTGACCGCCTTTGACGGGATTGAAAGCGAGGAATGAATCACTCACCGAGTCGTTCCTTGTCAAATTCGACGACTGCGAGGTAGTCGACCAGTCTTGGAAGAGGGGAGAGAAGAGAAGTGACCGGTTCCTCCATTATCGCGCTTACTGCAATGCAAAAATCATGATTTTCCAACAAATAGGCATCAACTTTGCAATTTGGCATTATATGCAATCAAGCTAGCTCCCTATTACACCTATGCGTTTACTTTGCAAACGGTTGGGTCGAAGAAATCGCGCAAATCAAGCGAAATGATTGAAAAACTCAGGTTTGGCGCGCAAACAGGCGCTTCCCCATCTGCGCCAAACGGACTGGGGCCATCAATTGAATGATTTGCAACTAAATAGTGAAATAACTGTGCCCAATAAACACTAAACAAGCCACAATGAAGGTCTAAATCAAGCGAAAACAAAGTAGGTTTCGAAACAAAAGAGCATACCTGACTGAATAGGCGCCTAATCGCATCCACCGATCGTCCTGGCGAGGGAGCTACCCTGCAAGGATAGAATTTAACATATTAAACACAAATTAAAAAAGAAAGAACAAAAATACGGGCAAAACAAGAGGGAAACAAGAGCGAATGACCAGTGCGGCGAATCGCAAACTGAAATTTGCACCGCGCAACCGTCGCAACAATCGATTACAATCGTGGTGAGACCATGATCGGCTGCGATCAATTCGCTACTATTTCAAATTAGCTTTATTTTGTTTAATATTTTTAGTTTTATTATTTATTTTACATTTTTTTAAAAATGTAAAATAAAAAATAATAAAAAATAATATTTTTAAAAATTGTCAAAAAAATTCAACTTCATTTTCAGGCATTGTTTTGTGCTTTTTCGAGAGCGCTTTATAAATTAGTAATTTACTCACTGGGAGCTCCTACAAAACGTCGCATGCATTATAATGGCAGTGGTTGGCACAGAAAGCGGCTCGGAGGAGAAGAAATCGCGCTTGACCGGCAATACATCTGCAGTTCCCCTTCTGTGGAGACTACTGTAAACCCTTCCATCCAGCTTTATCAATTGTTCTACTACGGAAATCTAGTTTCATCCCCTTTATGTTACCGATTCATCGGCTACCGTAATCCTTTCGATAGGGCCTTCTCTTTTGTATAATTTGATCGACTACCGACAAGTGGGATGTGTAGTACTATGTGTTGTATACATCAGTCAATCCACGATTAACATTGTGTGTAACTACCGTATTCTGGGCTACCGTAATAGCCAGAATACGGTAATATCACTACCGAATGCGCTGAATACAGTCAGTTAGTGTATTTTTCCAGACCGTTTCTTCACAATTCACGCATTTGTGCTTTTACATCGCATAGCTAATTTGGGAGTGACCTTCTCGCCGGAACTCACTCGGATCTTCCTGGCCCAGTTATGTACCGTTTCCACCTGCTCTTCTAGATTTGTTATCTTTGGATGGTTCCCTCCCAAATAGGAACCACGATTTTGTAATCTTGCACTTTGAAACGCAATTATGGAAATCGTCGGTTTGGAATGGGCGAATTGGAACCCGACGTTTGGGAACCGACGAAATGCACGTAGGCGGGTGGGAATCGTTATGTAAAAGGGATCGGGTTGAGAAAGGATCAATTGGATTAGTCAATGCAAAACCAACTTATTATAATCGCCAATATGGACTGCACGGATTGGAACGTGACATTCTGGAACCATCTAATTACCATCAGATCACGGCTGGACTACGACGGAGAGACATAGGGAAATTGAGAGACTGACTATGATAATCTCGTTCTCACGTGACCATTATAATTCGTCCTTTCCATAACGACACTTTTTTTACATAACGATTCTCACTTGCATACGTGCATATCGTCGGTTCCCAAACGACGGGTTTCAATTCGATCATTCCGAGCCAGCAGATTCGAAAAAACGGTTCTCAACATTTGCGTTTCGTAACCAATGTTTTGCATAGACTGTTTTCAAAGCGACGTTTTGAAATGTAAGTTCCGACATCCCCGGTTATTATTTTATGATTCCAATTTGGGAGGGAACCTCTTTGGATTTTGTGGATAAACTACTGAATTTACTCCATATCACGGGATCAAGCACAACAGAGAGAGAAGGAGAGAAAACATTATGTTTCATTCCGTGCTTCAGATACAAAAGAACCAAAGATAGCAATAAAATAATATGAATTTAGAACTATTTTAGGCATCAAAAATAAGATGTCATTCAACTAATTGGAAAAAATAAGCCATTCCACCACCTAGATCCAAAAGATATATCTTTTCCAGGTAAATATTGTATAATAATAAATATTATGAAGCAATTACTTATCTGACTCAAATCCTGTGATTCCTCCTCGAAGTGAGGGGAACGGAGAGAATGCGGTGAGGACGGAGAGGAGAGGAGCTCTGACCTGAACAGCGAGAACAAAAAAAATATTTATGGTAAACACGAAACAACACATTTTCTGGATAAAATGGAGACTGAATTTAAGGGTACTCGCATGGTAATTTAAGTAGCTTTTACTTAATAGTTAGTTATCTCGAGAGAAGCGAGGCGGGAGACGCAAGAGCGGGAGAGACGGCCACTCGACGAGCAGCACTGAGAATAAAATTATGTGAATTGCCATCTCGTTTTGAATCTCAAACTCGTTTTGAAAGAGATGAAACTTTCAGAAACTTTCAACTCTGAACAGTTGAAAACGAAATGTATGATATAATATTAGTTTTGCCCTGGGGCGGAATAAAGACTATTGTTGGTATGTCTTTGGTTTGAGCACAAACATGGCTTGTTCTTCTCGCGCAACATTGTCAACCATCTGATTCAATTCGTACAGTCGCTCTTCATCCTAATTCACTCCTCTGTGATTCATCTTGCACTGCAATTAAGGGTGTGCCTGCCTGATTACAGAGTCTGGCAAACTCAATTGCGTGCTCTCTGTCATGGCCAGGATTATAGCAGTCAAGTTTATCAAGAAACATATTCAAAACTGGTTGAATGATTACCCATTGACCTACTACTACTGGCGAGGTTACCTGTGACTTACGACGGCTTACAATCATGACATACACACGTTAGAGGGACCTGGTAGATCAGGGCAGAGTGTGAAACTCAATTACGTGAAAAGAAAGAGCTCAAAATCCGAATGAATACAACATAAGCTCAAAAATGCTACAAACGGGCAATATAATGAAATCGTGATCAATTAGTAGTCCATTTCATCTTTGTAGTCGGCTTCCCAAATACGACGGAGACTCATCGCAAATAGTTGCTTCTTCTCGCTCACTTTGGCGCAATCCGCAGCGGTTGTTCCCTGACATTATATAATAATTTTTAAAATATCTAATAATTATTCACACGGAAAACATTTCGGAAATATGCAAACCTTGTAGAAAACGTCCGAGCTCTGGTCTCCTCTCCAGTACACTGTTTGATCATCGACAAGGCAAGTGGGAAGGGGAGTTGCGTCGACGATTCTGTTGCCTTCCTGTAACGATGAAAATTATATGATGATGTTTCAATTATCCTTATTGTTCCTTACTGCTCACGTCTTTCGTGCAAATACCTTGGTGATTTTGCTCAGGTCGCAAAAGTTTTGGAAATCACAGCTGATGTTGTAGCCGCGTCGCCTATTATGCACTTGATCGACGATGAATTGATGATTCGATCCCTCATGGGCTGAAATAAAGCGATAGTCGATTCGTCGATATTGCAACACTTCCTAAGACTATTGGGTGGGAATTATTGCGGTTTTTTAGTGCAATTCGAAACGCAAACTATCTAAGCAAATTCTAAGAAAGTGCTACAAGTTCCTATAGTTAGCAGGTTCCCGTTTCTGATCTCTTTGGTTCCACTCTAGTTCCCTTCTCTTCTCCCACGAGTCAGTGATTTGCGTCAGGTTTCTTCTCGGAATGTGATCCGCACCGGAAAAGCGAAGGGGTCACTCAACTCTATCGCGTCAATTTGTGACAGCTAGCGCCAGAGCTCAGCGCCTCGACCTTGCTCAAAACAGCGAGGGTGAGTCATCGGAAGGCTGTTTTAGGCTGCTAATAGTCAACCTGATCTCATCGTTTCATTGTATCACAACGACGAGCCAGCTATTCTAAACCCTGATCGAAAGATGAAGAAAGACTTCTGCAATCCTCCTACTCACGCATTCGATTATAAAAATAAAGATGAAAGATGAAAGATTTATTCTTGACTTTCGAAATAGCTACCTTCACATTCGGCCTCCGTAATGCATCTTTCCATCGAGTGATCGAACAACGAACCCGGTCCACAGACGCAGCCTGCAAATTCAGAGTTCTTGTAACATCAACAACTCTGTTGAGTCGACAAGTTTTCCAGCAAAGCTGATCGCTCATTCTCTTTGGGACTGAGATTTTCGAACAACTTGATCCCGAACGAAACCTCGGAAGTGAGTCCTACGTGTCTCAAGGAATGATACTCGACACAACGGCAAAACATCTTTGTTCCGGGCCGCTCGTTCCGGAATGTTTTTGAGTGGAACGAATCGAAAGAGCAACAGGCTCTCCATCCTGCCTGCTGTCTCGCCGGTCAGACAGTGGCTAGAGAGCAGGCGAAAGTAAGAGACGCAGACAAATCGGGTCTTCTTACCGCTGAACAGCTGGCTCTCCTCGAGGCAGTGCGTGTAGAGAAACTGGCAACGAGAAGGGCAAGGAGTTGCCGAGTCCTGGAATTTATTGAATTAGTTTTGCGCTATAAGATAAGATACAACCGCGACCCGACGATCAATCAATCTAATGATGTACTCATGGGGCAGAACCTGTGTACCGGGCAAACGAAATGCTATGATTCTGGTTGCAACCTTTACCTCATAGGGGTCAGCACTATCAAAGCATATTGATGGCTCATTGTCTTGGAATGTACAAGATGAGTTCAGAATTGGTAAAAAGAACCTGGTAATCCATGCTGAAGGATCGGCACTTGAAGATGCTCTTCACGCGCGAGAAGAAACCGGCACTGACGAGGGGAACAAGAAGAGCGAAAGCCAGGGAAACGCGCATCCTGTTGCTAATTCGTTGCTATGTCCTCCAATACGAGGGCTCATGCGAATGTAAGGCGAGAAACAACAGTGCGAAGGGAATGAAATAAGCAATACAGTTTTGCAGTAAAGAATCAGTCAATAGATGAACCTATGCGTTTGAGAGACTCGGAAGCATTCAAAACACTGTTCCTAGAAGTCGACGTTTCTCCATTTGCAATCCGAGAACGAGCCTCGAGGGCAGAGAGGAGTCACAACAGAAGTTCTTGAGAGGGAGTGTCTTTCCCTCTCTCGAGCGACAGGCATTACATCGTGAAGGGAAGGAAGAAGAGGCAACCAGCGGGAATGAGACCAACCTTGCCTGGCTCTCTCCATTTCCCCTGCTCTCTCGTCTTCTCTGACTGCTAACAGATCATAAGTTGGAGCATCATAAGATGTCTGGTTCTCCTCATTCCCAGTGCTCTCTCGCTCTGTCTGATATAGATGATGAGCCAGGATGATTGGTGGTTGACAGGCAGAGCTTTATTCGATGACACGTGAGTTAAATATCGAGAGCAGGCTAGATTGTGGTCTAGTTCTTGTCGCCGAATCGAGTCAGGACTCTGTTACTGTCCGCATCGTCCATCGTCTCGTTGCGCCTGAAATTGAAGAATTGAGAACCATAAAATTGCCTTGGGCCCGCTAAATTCAGATAATTTAGAAACTCGCTTCATCTGAGCACTAACTGGTCATAAATTGCATCACAATAGCTGTCTGGTCCATTTTCTCTGTCTCACTTGCAGCAGTAGAACTTCTTGCCGTACCAGCACTCCTTGCCGAAGGTCTCGTCGTACGGCTTCGCCTCGGCGCTGAATAGTCATCATCTCAATGATTTTTACACTTATTCACGCTGATTACCACCGTTTTACGCCTATTCTTGGCTCATATAATACGATACTGATCCATCCCACGTAATGTTTGATGATTTACCTATATTTCGAGCATGCTTTGACAGCTATTTACATCATCCGACAATCATTTCCTTGTTTTCTCTAATTTGCACGTATTTCCTTGTTATTCTCTAAGTGCTGTGTGACACTGGGGAAGAAACGCAAAGAGGAGAAGACAAATGACACTCTTCGAAAGTGAGGCTGACTCATCGGGATTTCCCTCCCAATCCCATCAATTATGTTCCCTCTCTTTCCCCCGATCCGCAAAGCTTCGCTCCCCGATATTTCACAAAAAGTGATTGAATCACCCTTCCAAACCGATACAGCATGCCTGGAATCTCAGGGTACTTTTCGAAACAGTACCATCACATCACCACTTCGCTACAGTAACAGTAACAGCAACAGACTATCGTACTCTAGGATGTTGTTTCGGCAGGTAACCGTACCCAAGTCAGCGATAAATCAATAAACTCACGCGGTCGCGGCCTCCTTCACTTTGTGCTCGCCCTCCTCGCACGCTCCAACGCACACTGGAGCCGATCCACGCCATTCGCACTGTTTCTGAAGGGGGTAAACGAGATTTCTCGGAGACGAAAACACGTTTTCCTAGCGGAAACGGCTATTTTTCTGTAAAAATCCGTTATCTTACTACATTCAATACAAACGCCTGCTACGCTGTCTCTGAAACTAGAATTTCCGGCAACAAAAACGTTTCGAAAATAAAATCACCTCGCAGTTCGGTCCATCGCAGTCGCCGTTGATCAATGAGACGGAGATGATGAGGAGAAGAGCGACGAGGTAAGAACGCATCTGGAACTATTTTATCCTATTCGAAACTCTAATTCTCGATAAAATGAGCAAACAGCAACACAACAAGTAGAAGATAGTGGAACCAATAGCTCAGAAAATGTGATCAAATGCCCCACAAACGCAAACAAGATGTAAAGAAGCAGGGCCCAGGCTCGCAGAAAATCGATCAGACGTCAGAGGCGAGCTTGTCAGAGAGTTAGCTCGGGACTAAAGATTGAGGGATCGATGATTGATTAGGGGGGGAGGGGACGCGGGCAAAAATATGTGGAGGCTGCAGTAAAGTGCAGGATGCCAACAGGCGCGTGCCAGGTGGAGACTGGGGGGTGTCTGAGTCTCTCCAATCTGCTTGCTCTCTCGCGCTGTCTAACCAGCAGAATGTTGGGTTTGGAGTGTGGAAGACCAGAGAGATAGCGGGGGAGAGCAGCCGACAAACACATCCGCTTTCGAAAATCGAATGGCAGAGCGGGTCGAGATTATCCGTGTGTTGTGGCTGCTTGGGAGACGATACATCATAGCGCGATGGAAAACAGAAAAATGATGAAAGCGACCAAGGTTATCTAGTTATGGAGGGTTGTGTGGAGGTGATTAGACTATTGAAAACAGAATCAATAAAATGTCAGACATTATGAAAATATTGCTGGTAGAGCCGATACACCATAGAGGAAAACAGCCAAAAATGACGATGGAGGCGCTTTATTTGGCGGAAAGATCGACGAGTCACCTGTAGATGCGTATACAAGGAAACAACAAACGTTTCGGACTAATGACTCTCTCATTTTCACGTGTTCTCTCGCTTCTGTGACGGCAAGAAAACATTTCGAAATGAGAGATTCAGACAATTGTGGATAGTCACAAGTGACCTGTATAGACGTACACATCAACAAACGTTTGGCTTTGGGATCAGAGGAACAATCATTTCGCAATGCTCCCTCTTCAATCAGAGTAACGAGAGCTTGGGAGAGTCAGACCGAGCTAGATGAGGACAACAGATCGGGGGATCAGTGAGCAAAGAAACAGTGGGGGCAGGGAACGGTTTCTTCTATATTACACACTATCCTGCTCTGCTATATAGGCTAGGGGGCAGGGTCAAGATGGAGAAAAGGGAAGGGTTTCCTGAGGTCGAGAGCAAGGCTACTACAATAAGGAATGCATCTCCATTCAACGTTGGCTCTGAAGAGAGCCTGTTATAGGCCTCAGTGGTGTCGAGGAGGATTCTCTACGGGTCAGAGAAAAGTCACATTACACAGGGAGAGGAGGGACTGTAGTGTCACCTGTTCTCAGGCGGAGTGGGGAGTGGGGAGGGTTTCCCTAGTAATAAAGGGTCAGAGGGGTAGAATAGCGAAGGCGACTGAGATCGAGAAGTGATTGGGATTCTCTAGTTGGAGAGAATCTACACCGACGGGGTCTCCTCCTTTTCCTTCTCGCGGGGTCCATCACTCCAGTACTGTTGCTCCGCTGTAAAAGAGTGTATGAATGATGATAGAGATGACAAAGAACCCTCCCCTCTGACTCTCTTCTTTTCGCATGCTCTCTCGCTTTCTCTGACTGGCTAGAGAGCGTGAGCAATGGAGAGATCGGTAGACAGATATTGGGAAAGGTTATTGGCATTTCTGATGTGAGTCAGTCTATTTACCTTCTCTCCCGCAGATAAAATCGTACAGTGCAAAATAACGTGAGTCAGTACATTGCACAATGACTGTTTTTTTCTTTATCGATGGTCTAGAGGAAAGATAGTCAGTTCATCAAATCATTGTTTGCTCATTTTATTCATCCGTAATACAATTGCTTGCTCAAGTATGATGCATACAAACACGTCATTTCTGCTGATTACTTTGCGGACACTTTCTGACAGTTAACAATATTGAAATCGTCAATGACTCACTTGATCCGCAGAATAGGTAGTGCGCCCCGGCTCCGGCTTGCAGTAAGGAAGCACATCCGAAGACGATCGGCCATTTGAAGGGCGTTTCCTGAAGTAGACAAATGTATTTCGAAAACACCCAAAATCCTTCTATAACGTACCATAGACGTGAGTGTCGTCACGAGTGTCGAGGAAGCAATGCAGGCCAGCATGGAGAATAGTTGAGAGAGGGCAGAGAGAGTGCCTACAACAATGTTCCGATTCTTGAAAAGTGAAGTATTCATTGAATTCCTAAGCATCGTGATTGCTGTGAATGCACTTGCTCATATCAGAGCCCGTTCGCGTAAGAATCGGATAGGGGTCGGCACATCATCAAAAGTTCGATTCAATGAAACTGTGCTCTAAGGGGTTCTCGAGTGTGCTGATGACGATGGGCATGGTCATTTTCCATATTAAGCCTCCGTTGGCTCCAGATGACGTCACGTCGAAAACGGATTTTCTGGAATTTCTCAGTCTACGAGGTCGCTAAAATTAAGAGAAAATGTTTCCCGGGGCAGAATTTGATGCTGATCACGCCTGTCTAGTTTATTTTTCATGAATTTTTTTCATAATTTTAAAAAATGAAACTTTTCGCACAGTCCGTTGCAAGAGGAGCGACCTACCTAGATCGGACCGGCATGAGGAGAGGATTCCAAATATATAATATGAGCCAATAAAAAGATGAAGTTTTTGAATGATCCTCAAGAAAGTGAACTGGAATATCAGTGAAATGGTCGTTCCTCCCTTGTTTACTCTCTCACCTCTCCTCTTTTTCTCTGCGCTCTATCGATTTCGCATGCTCTCTCGCTCGTCGCCAGGGGGGAGGAAGGGATGAGGGGAGAGTGCGCAACTTTTACTAACATTTCAGTTCACTTTCTTGAGGATCATTCAAAAACTTCATCTTTTTATTGGCTCATATTATATATTTGGAATCCTCTCCTCATGCCGGTCCGATCTAGGTAGGTCGCTCCTCTTGCAACCGACTGTGCGAAAAGTTTCATTTTTAAAAATAATGAAAACAATTCATGAAAAATAAACTAGACAGGCGTGATCAGCATCAAATTCTGCCCCCGGAAACATTTTCTCTTAATTTTAGCGACCTCGTAGGCGGAGAAATTCCACAAAATCCGTTTTCGACGTGACGGCGTCCGGAGCCAACGGAGGCTCAATATGGAAAATGAGTATGCCCATCGTCATCAGCATCCTCGAGAACCCCAAAACACAGATTTTCAGAAAATTGACCATTTTTCATTGTGCCAGATCCAGCAAGATTTGTCCGATTCTTACGCGAACGGGCTCATCAAAATGTTTGGCGTGTCTAAGATCACGCGGAAGCAATCACTATTCGGATAGTAAACAATGTTAGTAGAGTATACCTACTCAAAGATGACTACTGTCACTGACAATGATTCATCAACGAGGATTTGCTGATATATTTTAGTAATTCAAATAAAAAATTCCTTCGAAAATCAGTTTTTACCTGTGTACTTGGGCGCAATGGTGAGCAGACTCGTGTAGAAACCGCACACTCCTCCGGCATATACAGCACCTCAAAAGCATTGCTACTCGACAAGTTACAATACATCTATTCCTTGTCTCATCGACGAGTGATGGTCACTCTATCGGAGAAGAACAACACAGGTACTGAATACCTTACCATAGATAATCAGAATCGGCAACGCGCTGCCCGGATTCTCGCATGTTGGGAAGTACGCAAAGGCCATGAGGGCTCCAGAAGCACCGAATGAACCTGAAAGGAACCATTTATCTCGTGAATATTCGCTCCGCACACTTTGCTCTGGACAGATTGAACACAGTCTCACCGAGTGACTGCGCGATCTTGGTCGCAGTCGTCAGTGACACGATTCCCTTCATTGCCACGTAGTCTGTGAGTGGACCACAGATGGTCTTGGCGATGATCTGTGCGACGAAGGGGGCGAGTGTGTAGAGACCGATCTGGAAAATTCGAATTTTTTTATAAAAAACATTTTCGAAAATATTATGGCGGACTAGGCACGGTATAGAGTGCGACTCTCGCAATTAGGATTATAATCTGCGTATTTCATATTAGGTGGTATAACCAGGGACTAGCGTGACAGGATATAGATGATACAGTATCAGACAGCTCACCTTGTCCACCGGAAGCGCAAGTTGCTCTCTCAGATAGGTCGGAAGGTACGCCTGCATTGTTGAAGTGGAGAAACCGAATGCAAAAGAGCACAACAGGATGGAGTGAACAGGAATGGATGTGGCAAGGGCACGCCAGGGAGAGGTGCGGAGGGAGGGCTTCTGGAATGGATTCGCACTTCGCTAATAGGGAACTGGAAACTCATCAACACCTTTTGGGAGTTCAGTAGACTTGCTAGAACAAGGGGGATATTCGTATTCGTTCAATAAAAAAGATGGCCTCAAAATCCCACTAACCAAACACGGCCGAGTGTAACTATGACAGAGGTACAAGCAAGTGACTGCGCGCTCGTCTGCCATCTTTACAACAGGTCATACACTCACCTTCTTATTCGCCACGATGTGCTCCTCCAGGTACTTCTTCTCTGTCTCACTCGTCCATCGACTGGCTGATGGTCGATCATTGACGAAGATGAACCAGACGACGACGAAGATGAGGGTGACGGCGCCTGGAATTAAATTTTAAATTTGTCAGCGTCCCTTTCTGGATATTTTCGAAATGCGCATGATATACAATGGAAATAAAGCTTACCGAATATGTAGAAGATGGCGGGCCATCCCTGAAGCGTCGTTGACCTACAGATCTGAGCAGCGAGAAGAGATGCACCACCAGCGGCGAACTGAAATTTTCTTTTAATTTTATTTTCTCCTGCATCTGTCTGAGGATTAATGATGAAAATCGAGTAAAAAGTGCTTCAGTTATGCTTCACAGAAAGCTTACATGATTCGAATCTCAGATGCCTTTCCTCGACCGAACACGAGCCAACAAATACCTGCAGTCCGGAAGTGTACAGTGCCGCGAGCGTCGTCTTCTCTGAGGTAGGGAACCAGCGAGTGGCGAGCATGTTAATAGCGGGGTTGATGAAGCTCTGAATATCATTTTGCTCATTTTCCCGCTGCTCGTAAGCCGCCCGCTGCTCTAGGACAGCTATCTGAGATTAGATTAGTACAACAATTGTGTTCCTTTCTTGATGCTCAGAATTCGACTCTGATCAAGTACCTCAGCCATGCCGATGACGACTCTCGACCCGACGAGCACTTCATAGGAGATCTCAGCGAGGAAAGGGGCGACGACGGTGAAAATGGCGGAGATGATGAGACCGACTGCAATGATTGACTGACTCTCTCCATCTGACACGCTCTCTCGCTTCTCTTATGGGCGAGTTAGCATTCTCAAATAATACGTTCGATTTAAGCGATATCACACCAATCAATATCCTAATATTAGCAAAAATTGAAGGTAACAAGGCAATTAAAAGTGTGAAACATACCCGAAAGAATCTTGGAAGGGCTGAACTGATCGATGATCGCGCCCGAGACGAAGATTGTGATGAAACTGCCGTAGAAAGATGACGAAAGAAGGAACGACTGCTGAGATGGCGTCCAGTTGAGGTGGCCCTGGAATATAGGAATAGAATGGCCTTATTCGCCCACCAGACCGATAAGGTCAAACTAGGCAATGCAGAACACAAAATACAATGTTTGTCATGCAACAGACTCCGGAATAATCCGCACGAAATCAAATTCTCAAAAAAGAGCGACCAATATCGGATGAAAACGGGCAAAAATAGGAGTTCTTTCACCTGCTGCGTCATTGTTTTTGCCGACAGCAGGATCTAGTTGCCTACAATGCCGTAAATCGCCGGGCAGATCCTCTGACTTCCCATCTAAATCAGTAATATGAAAGCCCACCTCCACAGCCAATTCATCATCGATGCTTTTCGATCCCGGGCGCACGCATTGTGAGGAATACGAGGAGTTTGAGTCGTGATGGGCAGCAGAGGAGATATTGACCATGCACACTATGCCCGTACCTGAAAAGGTTGAAATAGGCATGATTATTTTCGGATTTCGCCCAAAATGTCGTTGATTTATAAGAAACAACTATGAAGTTAAAATAAAGGACTGACTCAACGCCATGCGATTCGCACTACCCATGTAGAGTGCGAGCAGTAGAAAAAGGCAGATTCGTAGTCGATGCGACTTGAGGGAGAAGAGGGAAGAGTGAGTCCCTGCCTCGGCACTCTGGTCGGATATCTTGCTGCTGGTCATCTACAAATCGAAAAATGACTCATGAAACGTGATAGATACAGCAAAAAAAGACTCATGAAACGTGATAGATACAGCAAAAAAAGACTCATGAAACGTGATAGATACAGCAATAGAGTGCTTCGATGTATATATCAACGATCAATGGAATAATTTATCTATAACTGAGAGAGAAGGGGCTCTGGAGAGAAGAGATAAGATCTGCTCAAGGAATAATTGTTTTGTCGGACGATACACAAGGGCTCGAAGAAAGCAACACAGAACGTTAAGAAAAACACCCATTACCTCGGACACAAACGGCAAACATGAACCGGTCAACAGCCAAAATTAGTCATTGCACTATGTAAGCAACATTCTGCCTTTCACATCCAACAAGGCAGGTCGGAAAGTAGCAGAGCCTAGCACCGATAGTGGAGCCACAATGAGTGATAATGCACCTTTCCACCCCTTCCCGCTGTCTTTCGGGCGTCGATTTAATAGGATTTTCGCCCCTTGTTGTGCGACTTTGCTCACGCCAAAGTTCGACCAACTGCGCCATTTCATGACTAAATTTATGCGTTTGACCGCCAACTTCAGTGATCGCGCCGCTTCGGATGCACTGATTCCACACTCTCCCATTTGCATAATCTCTCGTCGTCTCTGACTGGCGAGAGAGTACGGCGGATGACGAGAGCCGGTCGATTGCTCCCGGTGTTCTCAAATCGAACTTTGTGTGGGGAATCAGAGTGATGAAAGAGGCGTGATGTCAGATTTATGCTATTTCAATGAACAAGGGATGGTTGATTTCGTAATTCAATTATACAGTAATCCCCGCGGCGGAAATTACTCGTTTGAAGAGACAGCTCAGTAGGTAGTACTCGAGAAGGAAAGCAAGGATACAGATGACGATACATCCTAAATAGGTGACGAAAGGGAGAGCGAGATTCATCAATGATAGCGATCGGAATCTCTTCGCATCGACGGCAAATTTCCGCTCTTCCTGCATCTGTTTTAGTTGCTTCATGGGAGCATAGCGACGGACGTAAAACCCGTCACGCTGCAATTACAAATTTTTCTTTCTTTTTCTTTTTTTGTATGTAAACGAACCATATCCGCATTGAAAACAGTCCGGATCAGCCTGTTTAGCCTCACTACTTCCCTTCTGGGCGTTGACTTGTTCAGAATGATGAAGAATGAGAAGGGAAGAGCCGCGTGTGCTGGTAGATTCAGAGTGGCGGATGCGGGTTCTTTGAGAATCCTGCAATGATCATTTCGATCGATAATTATTGTCATTTCCCACTTCTTGAACAGACAGTCTTGCGGCAAATCGAATGCGTGGAATTGAACATATTTCTGATTCGTCATCGACGTGAAATAGTGGTCGTATCTCGCACACATTCGATCGGTGACTTCGTGCAGGAATGGGACAATCTCGTAGTTGGAAGTGTAGACCTGAAGGGAGAATCGTCTGGCTCTCTCAATTTCCCATGCTCTCTCGCTGCTCTGACCGACAAGAGTATTACGAAATGCAAGACACACATGTGTTATAATTCGCACAATCTGCTTTCTCACCCAAAGAGTGTATTCAAATCGGACAGTCGAAGCATAGCTCCATATCAAGTGACTGCATTAGAGAGGGAGCAATCACATTTCACACACGTTTTTGTCACACCCAACCGAGAGGCTGGGTGATCTATCAATGAATCTGAATTGTTCTTCTAGCGGTAGGGATCAAGGTGGCTACTCATTCGGATCATGTCCGATTACATGAAAATGGAAAATATACTACCTCAGCCACACTGCTCTCCGTAGCGATGAACTTGCTCTTTCCCTTGCTGAGCAGAACTTGCATTTCGTCGAGATTGCTGAAATGTTGCTTGCTTTTCCACGTATAACCTCTGTTTTCCTCCCAATCTTTGACTAGTTAGTTGCACAATATCACAGCTCTCTCCGGGTTTCCAAGGTGGCCTGGTTAGGGTTTGTGAACAAGATGACAAGATGGTTTGACAGAGTGAGAGAGTGTGTGGAAGTGAGAGAGTCATTTCCAAACTCGCACATTGGAGGTGGTTCATGGTACACGTAATGCGCCTCCTTGAAGGCTGAAGAGTAGGCAAAGATGAGAGTCGTGAAGCCAAGCAAGAAGATTATCACACTGCAATGCAATACTGACCATTTTCGTGCATTTTTAGAGATATTCTAGGGCAGAATTCTACTAGAAGCAGGATGAGTCCACGAACCAGACTCTCTTCGCGAAATCGAAGAGCGGAGTGGTGTGTCGAAATCGACTCGTCAGAACAGTGACCACCAATTGGAGGCAGATGACGAATATGAAGGCTGTAATGCATCAAGTGAGCAACTTCTCTAATATTCCTTCTCTTCTCGAGTCTCGAGCTCCTCGCCGTTGTGAGAGGGGAGAAACTAAGAGACCAATCGCACCTTGAGGAGTGAATACAATGTAGTGCTTCACTGGCTCGTACGTTTCCGAGTGAGAAGAGGCAGTGGTGGTGTAGAAATTGACCTGAAAAGTGAATTCTAGGCTAGAGTGGAGGCACAGATCAAGTGATCAACTCAAACTATAAAGATATCCGAGGATCCAGCCTACTGCACGGAGCTGGAATATTGAGCATTGAGCTACATTTAATTTGCTCCAAATGTTATTGTTGTTGAACATATTGTGACGAACCTCCTCGAAAGCAATGACAGCCGAGTGCTTGAAGTATTTCAATCTCGATGGATTCATCAGTGTCCCCCAAGCATCGGTGAATAGTCGACCAGCGTAGATCTCACCCAAGTGACCCTCAGTCGGGGGTTCATTGAGCACCAGTTGAGCTGCAAAAACGTAATCACTTCCAGAACATGATAATAACTCACTGTAATTCTCGATCTTCACGAATTCGGCACTGCTACAACCCGAAACATGTGCGAACGTTCGCCAGAGGTCCACTATGAAACCTGTAAACTCTTCTGTTCAAACACTCTCAGGTTGAAATTGAACAGAATACGAACCTTGCCACTCTTTGTGGTCGTTGATGTAGAACTTGGGGAACACGTCTTCGACATATCCAATGCGGACGATGGAATCAGGACAGGCGAAGGGAAGCATGCACTGAAAAGGTTTTCAGTTTCTATTTGATGACTAAACGCGTACAGAAGCGAAATAGGCGCACATGGGCAGTATATTGGACTTCTTTTGTCCTTGAGGGAAAAAGAAGAGGAAGGGGAAACTGAGTCCCCGCGAGTAGGTGAGAAACTCTAGGGAGCATGTTTGCGCACTATTTACCATTCCCACATGTTCACACAGTAGAGCGAGTGGTCGGCTCTGATCGTCAGAGGAGAAATCTGATCCCAGTGAATCTAAGAGTGGATTGTTTTCTCGATTCCGAGGGATAAAACGCAGTTGAGATGAGATGATCTCTTGGAAAGTTGGTTGTTTTGCGAACCTTTCCTTCCGCTCCTGCATAGCTACTAGGCACAGATTCTCACAAGTGAAGTTTGGTGAAATCACCCCAGGCGACACCCTCGTGCTTGCTTTATCTCTGCTATTCGCTCACTCTCTCCAATACCCATCAACGAGAGAGTTCATGGAGTGAAGAGAGTCATGCCTTCTCCCTGCTCGGAAAGTTGTCAAGCGGAGTCATCAGCACCCACATTCTTCCTCCCATCTGACTCCACCGGGTGTAAGGATGCTGAAGATAACTACGGTCCTGGTCGATTTCTGTTCGTGGTCGACAGTTGCGTGTGTGAGGAATGTCGCCTTCTCCAAGTCGAAATGGCTCAGATTCATCTGGTTTCTGGTTTTCCTTGCGATGTGAGTGATAGTTCTGACCAGTGAGATGTGAAAGACTACAATAAAAGCTTCAGGGTGGCTGCATTCATCGCTCAATTTGTGATGATCATTCAAAAGTATCTTTCCTATCCAGCTGATACCTCAACAACGATCGTATTCTCTTCACAAGTGAGACAATTTTTTATGTTTTTTTATTTCTAAAATATTTCCAGCCGTTCCCCGATGTCACCATCTGCAGTTTCAATCCATTCAAACTGAGCGAGGTCTCGAAGAATGCCGATTTCGCAGAGATAAAGAAGATGCTGGATGAGTATACAGCAGCAGAACAAGGAACGACCGGAGGAAACGTATACGGGTTCCAGGTATCTGGGTTTTATTCCAAGACTAAGGTAGTTTTTATCTGATAAATTTCCGAACGGTCACGATATATTCCTGCTATATTCCTGAGCGCCTTTCTCATGACTAAAGACTTATTCGAAGTCTTATTTTCGTCAGAATCCATAATCGTCGTCATCTTCCAGGGACTCGACCGCTTCGCTCGACTGGACAAGGCGAATGATCTGCTCGTCTTTTTCGCTGCAAAACTGACTGAGGCCCAGAAGGCGCCTGCCCTGTACAAAGTCGAGGAGCTCGTGACTGAGTGTCTCTTTGCCGGCAATACGTGCGATCCGTGAGTGGCATTTACTTCACGCGATTTTAGTTTGAAGGGGTAACTGTGAAATTCTCGTGGTACGTAGTGCACAGTTGCCGCATACACAGCTATTCAGAGTATATTTATACTTGGAAAGTGACAATGAATTGGGCGCCTAAAACTGCAATATTCTCCTTTCCAGTGACATATTCGAGGCCGTTCCCGACCCAGTGTATGGCCGCTGCTTCGTATATAGAGGCAGCACGCAGACCATCACACGGTTCCTAATTAAAAATAAATTTAAAAAAAAAAATTTTATTTTACAGACCCGGACTCGCCCATGGACTGCGACTGATCGTCACTGCTAATGTGGGGCTTCTCGATTTTTATTATTTTTTATTCTATTCTGCTTGCCTGAAATGTTAATCAGTAACAGAGATGAATACGTGAAACTCATCCGAGTTCCATTTCCGGCTCATTCATTCTGCAACCCTTTCAGCTCGCCGACTCGCTCACTTTCGTCTCTGACTATTTGCCGACGACGTCGCGCGTCGGCGTCAGAATGACCATCAACGAGAACAATTCCATCGTCGAACTGGACAATCGTGGCTTCAACGTCGGCGTCGGATACCAGACGTCGATTGCGTTGTCGAAGGTGGGTTCGCCCATGTTTTCTTCGCCTTTTCATTATCCGCTTGATCCTTGAAGACTCATTCCAGTCCCGCACCGAGCGCATCCAGGCCCCGTACGGTGACTGTGTCAAATCGGTCGATCCCTCAATGAACCACTACTCCGAGCTACCGTACACGATCGATTCCTGTTTCACAACGTGTATGCAGAAGCGATTCGTCGAGGTTTGCATCAATTATTAACGAAGAAGAAGTGAAGTGTCGCTAGGTGGGCTATGTTGTGCTCAAGTTATGCTCAAGTCACGCTGTGATCCCTTCAGCATGGCGTTTGCTCTGCATAAACTTCGAAAAGCGCTTATTTCCTGCAATTTGCACGCACAAAATGGGAGCAGACCAACAAATAAAAAAAGATTTATATTTATCTCAGAGATGCGGATGCGCTCATCCCACCTATCGCAAGGCCGACAACGAGACATGGTGCAGCACGGCCGAGCATGGTCTGACTCTCTTCATTTCACGCACTCCCTCGCTTTCTCTGACTCATTAGAGATCATGGGAAATGGAGAGACGTAAAATACAAAAACATAATTGATTACAGCCACTTGCATTGCCACTCATCGCGGTGATCAATTGAACTCGACGGATATCAATCTGGATATGATGAGGGATTGCGGCTGCAAGAACCCATGCACTGAGAGCTACTTTAGCTCGACACTATCGGTAAAATAAAAATAAACAAAAAAATCCAGCTCACTTCATTATTCCCCAGCTTTCTCATCAGACCTATTGCACAGGAGTACTTGAAATGTGGATATAAAAGATTGTTTCAGGTCCTCACCTACCCTGCGTTCGGCTACACTGTCGGCGTCGGAACCACGCAGCAGAACCAGAACCAGCAGCAAGAACAGGTTTTCTAAACCTGAAACACATTTCGAAATCAACATTCCAGAAAAAAACGACGACCACCACGACTACCACTGTGTCAACTACAACCAATACTGAATCTACTACTACCGGATCAACATCGTCAACATCTACCTCGACAACGACTAAGCCGTCCACGTCGACAACAACAAAGCCGTCCACCACGACAACGACCAGACCGTCTACCACAACATCAACGACATCTACCACGACGACGACGACGGGTGCTCCAACGACGACAACGACCAACTGCGGATCCAAGGACTACAGGAACAATCCTGCCTATCTGGCTGCTTACGTGAGTGAACTGTGTTGACCACACGTTTTCCTAATTATCCGAGCGATTTGATCCTGTTGCAGACTGAAATCGTCGCTTCCGGCATGTTCAAACTGAATCCCGAGGAGGATCCTTGCACGTGAGAATATCACATTGGCACTATATATGGTTGTCATCAGCAACTAGATTGAAATACATTACGACATAGTATTTCCAACTACAGTATCCAAATTCCAGTCCCCGTTTCGAGTGCGATCCAGCGTACTCGAAGCAGTGGTGGAAGTGTTGGCCGTGCTACTACGAGTGCAATGATGGTGCGAGATTGCCGCCGTCGCCCTGGACTACGCCTAATGTGAAGTGCTCGGTGGTCAGTGGCTTCGCTAACAACAATAACAATAATAAATAACAATATCAATAATAAATAATATTTTCAGTTCTTCAAATTCGCACAAATCGAGATGGGCTGGGCTACGCAGAATGATAATCCGACAACCAGGCCGGGTTGGAACAACTGGTTCGATGCGAATCAAAGCCCGAGCAACGGCAATTGCAACTCAGAGAGGAATACTATCAACAACCCGGTTTGGAGTGAGTTTCAGCCATTAAAAATCATTACAAATACTCCTTTTCTAGTCCAAGACTGCTCAACGATTCGAAACTACGCGTCGACTTCATCAGTGTTCGATTGGAACAGTGGATCGACGACTGTGTGAGTTTTCTACATGAAACCGTCGATGTCAGTTGAGGGATATCCTTCCAGCATATCGGCCCATCTAAAAAATTATTATTAGTGTAAACATTATTACTATTTTTTAAATCTTTTTTTTCAGCACGAAGAAAACGCCGACAGCCAATTGGTACGATGGCTGGCCGTGCAGTTATCCCTGCACTGATGGCACTCGATTTCCGACCAAACCCGTCTTCAGCAATGTCCGATGCTATGACGTCAGTACCTTTTCTTACCTGTCCATTAGATCAGGCAGAGCGAGAGAGTACGTCAAATGAAGAGAGTATCTACTCATTTCAGTTCTTCCGGTGTGCCTCGGTCGACCTCTCTCCCTACGTTGTCGTTCCCACATTCAACGGTTGGCCAGATGGCAACAGCAATGGGTACAACTGCGCGGCAATGAAGGTACTTGTGAAGAGGAATGATCTCGCTCTCTTATTTTTTTGTATGCTCTCTCTCTTCTCTAACCGACGAGAGAGCATTGCGAAATGAGAGAGTCAGACGATTGTTCCTTGTGAACTTCCTCTATTCATCATCCATCACCGATCAACAATGATTGAAACTCATCCATTCGAAAAAATTATCTTCTTTATCTATCAACCCACCCTTGCTTTCTATATTCCAAACGATTAATTGATTAAGGTTCCTGGTTCCTCGGGAGGCTCTGGACCCATCTCTGGACGCAAGAAGAGAGCCGCCGTTGTGGTCAATCCCACTGCTCTCCCCTCCTCCTCCTCTACCACGAGCGCGCCGACCGTCAAGTCAATGGGAATGCCAGGAGTGAGTTTCCTCTTTTATTTACGTTTTTATAGTGAAATTCCCATTGCAGAAAGGCTCCTGCGAATCATGGAACACCAACTTCAAGAGTGTCGATGACTGCAAGAGCTGGTTAGGATTTATCGGTTTCTTTGTAATTTAATGGGACTAAATCGCGCTTTGCAGGTACAAGAAGAACGGGATGATTGTGAACGTCTACTATGAATCGCTTGAGTACCAAGTCCTTACTGAGGAGGCGGCATATTCGGTACATACGTCGTGATTCTTGCTATAAGTTCTGTTTAGTTTCACAACGTGAAACTCAACTGAATGGGTACGCGCAGCACACAAAACACAGAAGAATTATGTTTCAGGTTTCTCAAGCCGTGAACGATCTCGGTGGCCAGGCGGGTCTCTGGCTCGGTCTCTCCGTCATTTCCATCGTTGAGTGCATCGGATTGCTGTGCCTTATTCTCCTCTTCTGTGTAACGGGCAAGAGCGTCTCGATGCGGATGGAGAAGGAGGTAAACCTGATCTGGAAATCTTTTAAAATCGATTTTTTCATATTTTAAAAATAATTTTAGGCGCGCTACGACGATGACGACATAATGCCACCGAGAAAGTAAAGAGTCTCACCAATTCGAGCACTTGTAAATAATATTATTCGCTGTGTGGTAGTTGCATACTGTGTTACTCGATTTATGGGAATTATGATCGGGATAAACACTTTGTTGAATCTCTGCTTTGAATACTGACATCATCGAACATACATTTAGTTCCTCAGCTGATGAAACCGGAAAGCGATCACTCATGCGGTGATCAAAGCCGGAGATCTCTCTGCATTCGCTAGTAGAACGTTTTCCGATGTTTCCGTTGCCGATCATTCTCCACTTTGTCGCTAACAAAGAGAGGAATCACGAGTTTGCGTCGCCCTGGCGTCTCCAAGTGACCGTGTCACAAGTGCCAAAGTCCGTGCGGCGAAAACATCCAGTCGGGCAGAGGCCTGGAGGGACGTCGCTTCATCTTTCATTTTCCTTGTTTTCTTATAATTTTTATTTTATTTTTCTATTATTATTTATTATTATAGGGCGACCTCTGGGGTAAGGATGCTGAAAGTGACCACAATCTTGGTCGATTTTGCCTGCTGGTCAACAGTCGCGTGCGTGAGAAATGTCGCTCTGTCGGGAACGAAGCTGCTGCGCCTCTTCTGGTTCCTCGTCTTCGTCGCGATGTGAGAATATCAATAGTACCCTAGTTATCCTTCGTTTACTTTCGAAATTGCATAAATGCTCACACTATTGAAGAGAAATCTGCTGAAATCTGCAAAAATAATTTCGAAAATATGCCTGTTTTCGGTGAAAATTTCCCTTTTTCTTCTAGGGTGGTCGCATTCGTCGCTCAACTCGTCATGATCATCCTCAAGTACATCTCCTTCCCGGCTGATGTCTCGACAACGATCGTCTTCTCTTCTCAGGTACGCCACTTCTTCCTCACCACCACTCTTCTAATTGTTGCGCGCTGATCTTGTACTATGAGGGTTACAAAACAGCCTGAAGATGATGAACTAACAATGAAAAATAGGGGGAAATAATCAAATCTTTCCAGCCCTTCCCCGACGTCACCTTTTGTAACTACAACCCCTACAAGTGGAGTGTCGTCTCGACCAATCCTGATTTCAACGATATCAAAAGGATGTTGATCGAGTATAGAGACGCTGATGATGACGTTACTAGTGGATCGAACGAGTTCGGGTTTGAGGTGAGCTCATCTTATTTTTTAATTTTTTAATTTTTTTTTAATTCAGGGCCTGTCTCGCTTCGAGCGGCAAGATCGAGCGAACGATCTACTGGTGTTTCTCGCTGCGCAGTTGACTGATGATCAGAAGGAGCCCGCACTATATCATCTAGAGGAACTCGTGACTGAATGCCTCTTCGCTGGCAATACCTGCGATCCGTGAGTGAAACATAACTTTACATCAATTCATGTTCTTTGGACGATCGATATTTCAGAGATTTGATCGAAGAAGTGTCCGATCCTGTCTACGGCCGTTGCTTTGTCTACAGAGGTGCCAATCAGACCATCACTCGGTACTTTTTTCCATTTATTTTCAATCTAACCTTTTAATTTTCAGTTCCGGACTAGCCCATGGCCTGCGACTCATCCTCACTGCTAATGTGAGAATATTTTTGTTTTTAAATCTTCATTTTTTGAATTTTCGAAAATAAATTCAGCTCGCGGACTCCTTCACGTTCGTCTCGGACTATCTGCCGACGACGTTGCGCGTCGGGGTGAGGATGACCGTCAACGAGGAGGATGCCCTGGTCTCCCTCGACAACCACGGCTTCAACGTCGGCGTCGGGTTCCAGACGTCCATAGCTATCTCCAAGGTTAGCTTTTGTTGTCGAATCCCTGTTATCTTCCAATACGCTAACCTCGAGCAACTTTCAGTCGCGCACTGAGCGCATCCAGGAACCTTATGGTCACTGCCTATTCGAACTCGCCCCCGAGATGAATTACTACTCGGATCTGCCATACACCATCGATTCCTGCTTCATTTCCTGCTTGCAGAAGAGAATCGTTGAGGTTCGCATCATTTATTTATCTTGAAATTGTATCCCTAGGACGCTCTCTCGCTTCTCTGACTGGTGCGAGATTCTGAGAAACGTAGAAACGAAAACATTGTTTGTGTACAAGGGAATCTAGTGCTCTCTTAACGTGTGTACGATCCTCCAATTCTCAGAAATTAGCGCAAGAAGCCAGTATTCTAGAGATGCGGCTGTGCTCATCCGCAGTATCGGCAAGCAGGCAACGACACATGGTGCAGCACACCGACCGATGGTGAGGAAGCACAACGTTTCAATGATGATAGGATGATTCATGCCCCAAGCCTGCTATACTCGAGAACAAATTGAAATTTTTTAAATGAGAAATGTATGGGATAAATGGAGCTTTCCAGCCTCTTGTGTTGCCCGTCTACGAGGTGACCAACTGAACTCCACCGATCCCAATCTGAGCCCGATCGGTGATTGCGGCTGCCAGCCCCCATGCAGGGAAAGCTACTTCAGCTCGACGCTATCGGTATTGTTGACAGAATGCTACTCGCTGTTATTCGACCTGCATGTCTACCATGAAGTCAAGTACACTGGGGTCTAGATGAACAAACTGTTCAGGTGCTGAGATACCCGGCGTTCGGGTACACTGTCGGCGTCGGAACCACGACGCAGTTGAAGGATCTGAAGAAGGACCAAGTAGAGATATCTTAGCACTCTCCTGAGCACAAAACTAGTTCAAAATACCACCAATGATTCCAGGAAACGAAGACGACGCAGTATTGGACTCCGAAGTCCACGACGACAGGCTCAACGACAACGAGAGTGACGACGACAAAGGCATCTACTACTGTCGCTCCATCGACAACGAAGATAACGACACCAGTATCCATTCCAGTCACGACGGGTTGCGACTATACGACCAGTCCATTCTATGTGCGATGCAATTTCGAAAATACAAAAAAATGTGAGCAATTGCAGCAACAAATCGTTCTATTCAACTTGACATCAACCAAGAAGTTCAAGGTTTATCCAGCCTCTTCAAATCCGTGCATGTGAGTTGAGATCTAGTCTAGTCTTTATCATTGCTCAGTTGCCTGAGAACATACAAGAGCTTACGATGCCGTTCAGACCCGTCTTCGAGTGCGATCCGAAATACGCCGACGATTGGTGGACTTGCTGGCCTTGTTTCTACGAGTGCTCCAACTACCGCCTCCCTACTTCTCAATATTCCACACCCAATGTCAATTGCCGAGACGTCAGTCGACCTCATGATCCGATGCATTTTCGGGCCTTTCATAACCTATTTTTCAAATTAAACCTTAATTTGCAGTACTTCGCATTCGCAAAAGTGGCCACGGGCTGGGGTGACAGCAGTAGCAGCCCTACGGCGCGACCCGACTGGAACAACTGGAATGTGGCTGGGAACCCGCCCCAACCCGGGTGCAATGCCGAGAGGGACAAGATGAATGCTGCCACGACGGGCCCTTCTTCTCCTCCGATCACTTCCCCGGCCGGCACGTCGCCTATGGTGAAGACAACGACGCCTGTAACGACGTCAACGACTTCTACAACGACCACGAAGGCGTCGACGACCACTACGGGTGGATGGAGTGAGTAAACTCTTTTGACTCTTTTTTTTAGTCATATCTGCTCGTTGAATCACCCTAATCCTAATGTATTCCAGTCAGCGACTGTGATGATATGAAGACGCTAATGTCGGGTTGGGGAGCCAGCTGGTTCGCTATTCCCACGGGCGGGTAAGCTCCACCATTCTCACCATTATAACCATTGATCAGTATCGTCTAGGAAGTTGTTCATTGTTTCTTCAATAGTGAATTCGCAGAGGGAAGCCGACCGCCTTCACTACTGTTACTACCGAGAACTGGTTCAACTACTGGCCGTGCAGTTACAAGTGCGCCGACAGCACGCGATTCCCTACCAATGCCACTCTAGGCAATGTCCGATGCGTGGATGTGAGTGTGAAACATAAGTAACCCGAGTAAACAATGGGTTTGCAGTTCTTCAACTGCTTCAAGATCAACACTGACAAGTTCACCAACAAGCCGACGTTCAACGACTGGGATCAAGGTATTCTGAAATTATTGCACTTACCGGGAGTTGAACCCGGGGCTTACGCTTACCGGGCGGGAGTTTTACCAACGAGCTACTTGTGCACCTTCTTCAGGCGGATCGGGCAACGATGACTGCGCTGCGATGAAGAATGTTGGGTCTTCTGGTGGATTGAACGACAATGGAGGAGGAGGAGGACCCGTCGGGGGAGGAGGAGGAGGAGGAATGGGAGGAGGATCGATGGGGCCAGGAGGAAGGAGAAAGAGGAGCACTAGCACTAACTCAAATGCCACAACTCCGCAGCAGTTGGGAATGCCAGGAGTGAGGTTCTCATAAAATGTACAAAATTACCTCTTCGTTCAGAAAGGTTCATGCGAATCGTGGAACTCGAATTTTAAGACTGTGGACGATTGTCAGGAATGGTGAACTGTTTTGGGAAGAATACTTTCGAAAATGGGCTTGTCAGGTACAAGAAGAACGGAATGATCGTGAACGTCTACTATGAGACACTCGAGTATCAAGTGCTTACCGAAAGTGCGGCTTATTCGGTGAGAAAGACTGTTTGACCCTCTTCTTTTGCCATGCTCTCTCACTGCTCTAGCTAAAGAAGCAGTAACAGATGTTGGGATGATTTGTTCGTGTTTGTCTTCGATATGAAGTGATTGGCAACAATGCTACAGCTCTCCGCGGCCGTGAATGATCTCGGTGGCCAGGCGGGTCTCTGGCTCGGTCTCTCCGTCGTTTCCGTCGTCGAGTGCATCGGACTCTTTTTCATGATCCTTCTTTTCTGCATTACGGGCAAAAGAATGACTGTGACGCCGAACAGAGATGTGAGTCGAATAGCAAAACAGAAATGGACGTTTATTGTTCTCATTCGTACCGCAAAATAATCCAATCGATTGCTTATTTGTGGTTCACAGAGAACGTCTTCCCTAATACCGCGCGGGTTTCAGAAGCATCTCCAAAAAACTCCAATTGGTTCTGTGTTGTTTTGGGTTTGTGGCCCTCGAAGCTACAAAATGAGGTCATTTCAGAAGCCAATGCCTGACCTCGGGCATATATAGGAAGCAGCGATAAAGTAATCACTCATACTCCTCGATGAATACCCTCATATTATGTGATACTCGATTGCCACTGTTCAACGAAAATAAACACTTTGTTGATTGACAATGCCCGTAAGCACAATGAATTTGCGACCACGCCTACTAAAAAGATCATCGGAAGCGGGGTTGACGGAATGTACAGTGGGAAATTCGGAGGATAGGTAAAAAAAGATTAAGTCAAGCGATAGTGAATTGCAATGGGGGATGGACAAGTGTTTACATTCAGTTGTGATTAGAGAGCTCAGCAACGGGACAGACAATTTGAGTTTGCAGGAAAGCAGGACAGGGTGACATTCGGGCAAGGTTCTAGTGATGAGAGAAGCATAGATAGTGGACGTTTTCGTTGAGGGGGAATAGTGATACATTAGAACAGGTCTGCTTGGTTCCGAGTTAGACCTGGACGCGTGATCCGACAGTCTTCGATACACTCTTCTCCGATACTCTCTTCACTCGCATCTTCATGCCGAACATCTCATAGAGCTTGATCCGTATCCTTTTATTGTAGATGAAGAGGAGGATGGGAGGAAGGAGACCTGGCGAATAATGAAGGTAAATCAAAGACTTCCTTTACGAAAGCAAGGAAGTCACACGAACAAAAACAAACTTTTGACATCGACGAGGAACGGCAGGCATTTGTACGCAAAGAAGAGGTTCTCGATCGTCGGGCCGAGCAAAAAGAGGGTAATCTGAATATCAAAATTTGTTCAAAACGCGTTGTTTCGAAATTCATTTCGAGCAAAACGCTCCCGTTTCCGGAAGTGCGCGTGAAACATAACGTCAGAGAAAAAGTAATAATGTTGTAATAGCAAGAGATGTTGTAATAAATCTGCAAACCTGAAGTGCAGCACAAGGAATATTCAGGACGAAGAGAGTGGAGCCAAAGTAGAAGAGTCTCTTGTCCACGTCGACCTGAAATAATCCACTCTCAAACGTTGGAATTTTCTCATCAGTAAGAGAATCGCGTTGCAAGAGAAGTTACATGTCCTAACGTCTGTCTGTCCGTCTGTGTGTTTGTTTGTCTGTCACGCTCCAAAAAAAATGCCTGAAAAACCACTTTAACGTCGTCGCACAGGTCCAGGACCGGTACCAATCAACTTGTCATGAAAAGTTACACTTAAAAAATCAATACATATTTCGTCATCATTACGTCATCTTGCGTCATCCCTATGCAATAATCCGTTTTTCACGCCGTTTTCAGCGCTAACTCAACCAAAATGGTCGTGCAAGCAACCAAACAACTCGACGTGATCAAAATTTTCATTTTTTGCACATATTTCATCATCACTACGCAATATGACGAAATTCGTATTTCGCGCCGTTTTCAGCGCTATCTCAACCAAATCACACGTGCAATACACCAAACAACTCCACGTGATAAAAACTTTCAATTTTTACACATATTTCATCATCACTACGCAATATGACGAAATGCTTTTTTTCGCCGTTTTCAGCGTTTTCTCGGTTATTTCTTTAATATTTTTGCATGGGGGAGCACTCCAAAACACGCGAAGCCTGCGATGCGCTTGTGAAAGGCTCGTGAGGCCGAGAGCGATCCGAAAAAGTTGCGATGTAGCCACGAAGTGGCGGAATCGCAACTTTTTCGGATCGCTCGAGGCCTCACGAGCCTTTTACAAGGGAAGATGCCAATGCGCATCCGCAGCATTTGACAGCCTAACCTTCAATGCACTTGTTGAAAAAAATCGCTCGAGGACTCACGAGCCTACTTTTCATGTGAGTAAAAAGAAAAGGGAAGTCGGGAGCACATGTGGAGAGCACGCCAAAATACGCGAAGCCTGCGATGCGCTTGTGAAAGGCTCGTGAGGCCGAGAGCGATCCGAAAAAGTTGCGATGTAGCCACGAAGTGGCGGAATCGCAACTTTTTCGGATCGCTCGAGGCCTCACGAGCCTTTTACAAGGGAAGATGCCAATGCGCATTCGCAGCATTTGACAGCCTAACCTTCAATGCACTTGTTGAAAAAAATCGCTCGAGGACTCACGAGCCTACTTTTCATGTGAGTAAAAAGAAAAGGGAAGTCGGGAGCACATGTGGAGAGCACGCCAAAACACGCGAAGCCTGCGATGCGCTTGTGAAAGGCTCGTGAGGCCGAGAGCGATCCGAAAAAGTTGCGATGTAGCCACGAAGTGGCGGAATCGCAACTTTTTCGGATCGCTCGAGGCCTCACGAGCCTTTTACAAGGGAAGATGCCAATGCGCATCCGCAAGC
>LS574311.1:412584-444238 GCA_900490775.1 Pristionchus maxplancki
GAAGCCTGCGATGCGCTTGTGAAAGGCTCGTGAGGCCGAGAGCGATCCGAAAAAGTTGCGATGTAGCCACGAAGTGGCGGAATCGCAACTTTTTCGGATCGCTCGAGGCCTCACGAGCCTTTTACAAGGGAAGATGCCAATGCGCATCCGCAAGCGAGTGCATTTTAACCGTTGCACGCAACCCGGCGAACAACGTAGCTTTGTGAGTGCAACATAGACCGTCAGATGTATTATAATAACTGTTATCGACAATCCACTATCTCATTTTGCAAATTATATCTCAGAGAAGCACGTTTGTGAGGGAAACCGAGGGTTATATTCCAGGCATAACTGTGCTATGATCTACGAAGAAGGAAGAAACCAACAATACGGGAATTCGATGTCCGACGAGCGCTCTCGGTCGAAAGGGCAACCTATCAAAACACCTATCTGTTTTCACTATCTTTGGACTTATTTTTCCGGCGTTGAAGTTTGTTTTATTACAGTCAATTTAATCATGATGTATCTTGTCTTTACCATACCTTGCTCATGCCAGGCACGTATCTCATCCACAGCGCAGTTATCGTGTAGAGCACCAGGCAGATGGAGGCGCCTCCGATGATGAGAAT
Source organism: Pristionchus maxplancki (assembly GCA_900490775.1). NCBI lineage: Eukaryota > Metazoa > Nematoda > Chromadorea > Rhabditida > Neodiplogasteridae > Pristionchus > Pristionchus maxplancki. The sequence continues at coordinate 413,193 of LS574311.1, forward strand.
GGCCGTTCGGAGAGGAGGGCTTATCTGAAGGAGATCCATCAAATTACTACTCTCCGCTCTTGAATGAATGGATCTTCATCAAAATCATTCCCCAATTTTTGTCCATGATGTTCCTTAGTTCAAAGATCAGCATGCGTGCCCGGCGATACGGATGTAACTCGATTGTATCGCGTGGGAAATTCCAACATTTCCGGTCTCTGATTCCGTGGGAACCCGTCGGATTGGCATGTACTCATACGGGGAAAACTAACAGAAACATGATTTCGTAGTTTCGTGAAACTCATCTGAAAAGGGTGAGAAACCGTAGAAACAAGCGAAGAAAAACAACGGAAAAGCCGGTTCTAACTATCTCAGAAACAACAATCAAAGAATTACACCGGATATTCCAGATCGGAATTTGGCCGTATACTTACTCCTGGAAAAGTGTTCGCCACATCAGCAGTCATGATGTAATACGTGTAGTTGTTTTCCACCACTGGGATAGAGATGATCGGACAGAGGAAGAGGTACCACACGGAGATTAGAGGAACAGTCAGTGTGAAGAGGATCGAGGCGGGCGTGAGATACGCCCAGATCTGCAAAATTGTTCTTTTACGGCTCTGAGAACCTTTATTTCATATCTATTCCTCACATCAAGAAGCATGGAATATCATGCGATAATGTAAACGACACTCATGACTCATTGTTCCCAGTCTTTTCGATATGTCGAGGCGTATTTATGGCATATTCACCAAAGATCCCTAATGCATATTAGCGCGACTAAATATGTCGTTACCTTATTATGATGAGCATTGAAGACGATGGCCGTTAGTCGGTTGAGTGCGATGAAGATATTGAGATACTCTTGCGCCGCTGGCATATAGTAGGCCACTCTGCAATAGGGGGCTAGATTGGATAGGGTTCACACCATTTCGTGATTATGTCTCCCTGTTATTCGACTCTTCATCAATTGTCATCCTCGAAAAATCTCAGTCTAGCGCAAATAAGGAAGTCTTCGGTTCGCTAACATCCGGAGCCGCGTCTCATTCCATATTTGGACGGATGAGAGAGAGACCATCAGACCACATGCACTCTAGGCCGATCGTATTGCGCCCGCTGAGATGGACGCTCCAAAATTGGCAGTGATGTGGGGGCGAAAGAGGGGGTTGCTAAATTCGGAGCACCTCCATGGCTCTTGCTACTTTGCAAGGATCACGTAATGAAATGTGCAACTAGACTGCGACTCAGTGCAGCGCAGATATAATTGAGGCTGGATATGTAAAAAACAACAAGAGTAATAACAACAACAACAACAACAAAAACAGAGGCCTACCCGTAGACCAGCGTCATTGCCAGCGTGGGTTCATAGTGAGCAAAGACGCCATTCATGAGGGGAGACATCGGAATGCGATGGATTATCGTGGCCAGCAACTCGAAGTTGATGTCCTGGGCGATAATTATTAATTGCTTTATCAATTAATAATCACTCACCAGAATCGCCCCAATCATGAACAACTTGTAGAAGGGGGTGCGGAAGTGCGTGCGGTTGCTTTCCTGAGATAAGTTAATTACTAATTACAATCAGTTCATGATTATATTTCCGCTTACCTGCAGAATGATGTACACCTCAAGAACATAGAGACTCAAGATAAGTGCGATGTACGCGTACTGCACGAAGAAAACCACGTCCCAGAATGCGAGCATCGTCTAAAGTTTTATTTTTTATTCTATGCGCAATTAGAACAAACATTAAAACAACTTGAGTTAAGTCGTGGTGCTTATAGAACAATATTGGAATTGCTGCAAACTTGAGCCAGACGAATATCACTGTGAAAACGTCAAGAGAACCTAACGAGCTGTTACGGTTGATTGCAAGATATAGACAGGGAACATACTGAGGATATTATTTGATATTGTAACTAGCGCAGGCGTTATTATCGCAGGTGAATAAAAAAGGAAGCAATAGTGCAGATTATGATTAGCGGATAATTAGATCAAGGGTATCCACATGATCATTGCATATACTGTAACCAACCGCTGAATAATATAAGCGCTAGACAGGCATCATTCAATACAGAATGAGTTGCAGATAAGTTTCACGGATTGGAATCGCAATAAGACAAATGAACATGGAAGTGTTGGAAGCGCAATAAGACGAGTTTTCGCAGAATCGGATCAGTTTCACTACAGAACGGATGCAATATCGGCGTATCTGAGCTGTTATTGCAGTTTTTGGAGTGCGAGCGAACGGGATGCACGAGTTTCCATGATGAACGGATGAGGAAAAGGGCGGTGACGACAAGATCAAACTCGGAAAGGGCCTTGAACTCTGCATCTTCTAGCGTCATAACGTTGAGGTGGGCGTCATTTAAGACAAGCGAACGCCAAAGTACGCCACACTTGAAAAAGGAAGTAAATTCAAAGTGAAAAAGAGCCGCCCTCCACCCGATCGCTCGATACTGCCGCCGAACCACGCAAATTGGCCGACATTTTGGGGATTGGAATAGGAAAGGAAGAACAATCGTCTGACTCTCTCCATTTCCCCTGCTCTCTAACTCTGTCTGGCCAGGAATTGGTCGGGATCACCGAGGAAGGTCCAAAACACAAAAATTAGCGCTGAAAGGGGGTGGATGAAGAGCACATTCTGCATTAGCGTGAAGGGGTGGTTGATGAGGCGCAGAATGAGGAGGCAGAATGAGAGCGAGATGGGGATGGGGGCGTTGTTAGAGCCTTCTCACACCGCCGCGACAGAGTGCCCCGACCTCTCATTCCCCCTGCCCGCTATAGGGATCATGAAATTCGAGAGCTTTTCCGGACGAGCTTTCTTTGCGGGGTTTGGATATGTGTGCTCGACATCGGGGATCATATGAGAAACAGAGGCCGAAATGTTGCGGGAGTTGTAGGGGCAGAGGAGATGGAAAGAAGGGGAATATTGTTTCGGGTTGAGTGGGGTCGCCTGAGGGCATGCTATGATGTGGAGATGGGTGGAGAGTATGAAGAAGTGGTCTGGTTCTCTCTCATTTGCATCCTTTCTCAGTCCCTCTCAGCAGTGATGGAGGGAAAAGGGGATGAGAATTTTCAGAATTATTTTTTCGCACGCCCGTACACCGACTGGTACAACAAACCTTGTTATGTTTCAAGTCTGGCGAAAAAACATGAAAACATTCTAGATTGGTCTCTTTTCTGTTCACTACGACATAGATCTCGCGGCAATGTTTGCTATTGGACTGTGAATTGAAAGGTGAACGCAATCTGTTTATCAGCTTCACCTGTGAAGAAAGTCTATTCTGACGGCAACAGAGTTGGCTTTCTGAACCCGGTGCGGATCTCAACACAAAGAATCCCCTCTACTGAGGTCATCACTGCTCATGCGTTCAACCTCTCTCTGATACTTCGTTCACTCTCTCAATTCTCCCTGCTCTCTCACCAATCTGATAGCACCACTACAATGGTTTCTCACCTAACAATAAGACATGGTTTGCGCAGACGCCTCACAACAAAGACATTCGATGTGCGTGTTTCGATAATCACTACATGATCTTACCAAAGCTGTCCTGGATCTTACAACTTTGATGCAAAAGCAGCAAGGAAGCAATGACTAGACGCCTCCGCAGAAAGTGGACCTTATGACTAATCTAAGGTAATTGGGTTACTGTCACTGAACTTAAAGTGCACGGTAGATGATCTTTGACTACGTGAAGACTAAAGAAGTTCAAATATGCAGACAGGTGGATTCTCTAAGCGTGCAAATCGCTATTCTGTCATCGAAGACCTTCGAAGGTCTTATTTCAACATGTAGCAAAGCTTCTTCAGAAAACTATGCCTATTTCGACAATAATTATGCAATTCTGTGCCCATTCAATCGAAAACGAATACAATTTATTAGCAACTCTAGAGATCAGACACGGTTGGAAATATCGTTCGGTTTACTCATAATCCTCCTCCTCTTCTTCTTCTTCCTCTTCCTCCTCAGCAATGGGGTAGTGATTGTTGATGATGGTCGTTTCCCCGTCATCTCCTTTCTCCATCTTCTCTTTGATCCTGCTTTTTTTATTTAGTTTATATATTTATTGTTTTATTTTATGCCAGGGAGCAACTTTTACTTTAGTTCCTTGGTTCTTTCAGACAATTGACCGGAGGTCAGGCGCAATAAATGAGACCAAATGAAAAGGGTGACGCAAACGAGCGCCTCATCAACGAAACTCGAGAATAGTAAGAATTAAATCCAGTCCTTCGCCGAATGTTGTAAATCTAGGGCTATATGAGGGCACTAAGACCAACGACTAAGGAGTGGAGGGTAAGGGCAAAACCCAAAATTATATAGCTATAACGGGATCGCATGCATGTCAGAGAAGCGAGAAAGGTCACAAGAATGAGAGTGTCAGACATACTTGTTCAGTTGTCCGAACATCTTCGAGAATGTCCACTCAGACGACATCAATTGCTTCTCGAGTCGTTGCTGGACGTAGCCGAACGTCAACGAGCTCAGCGAGAGACCAGTCATGCAGAGCACGAGCATCAGAACCGTGCTGAAACACAATTTTGCAGGGTATTTTGGTGAATCCTCTGAAAAGTTATCCGAAACGGCTCATAAAACGTTTATGCGTCGCAAATTCCAACATTTTTATTGCTTTTGAGCTCATAAAAGCGTTTTTCTCACCCGATGCTCGTTGATTCCTCTCCGATTGTGGAGAAGTGCAGGTAGACAGAGAAGTAGTTGTACAGGAAACTCTGGAACAATATTTTGGCCGATAACATCTATGCTTTAAAATTTCATCCGTAAGTGAACGGAGGAATCATGCAATACATGCAATAGCATAACCAAAAAGACAGCAAAACGTTCTGAAGAGAGTGGGATTCGAACCCACGCCTCCGAAGAGACTGGTGCCTTAAACCAGCGCCTTAGACCGCTCGGCCATCTCTCCACATGTCTCTGCCCACTTGGGGAAGCCAGAGATGGCAAGCACCTTCGCTATTGTGTGCGCATATTATTCATGAGAAAATAATGCGTTTTTATGCAGCGCATCTAAAGAACAGCCGCGGAACAGATATTTTTGTCTACGGGTAGGTTCATATTGTAGTTATGCGACTCCTCAAACAAAAGCACCTTAAACGTATGGGTTTCTTATTCCCCCAGCGTTCCTGATAAATTAGGCAAAAAATGAGTGAAAAGTGGTGAAAACTTGATTATTGGCATAATTTCACACATCATATGCCTCACCTTGGCGTCACTATCCTTCTCCAGAATATCGACGACGATGGCGCCAACGAAGATGAAGGAGAAGAGAGCGACGATCACCTAAAATCGTCCGACTCTCTCCATTTCTCACACTCTCTCGCCCTTTCTGACGAGTGAGAGATCATGGGAAAGCGAGAGAGCGAAATATGTTTTTGGTTTGATAAACTGGTGAAATTCTCTGATCAAGGTCACTTGAAATAACAAAGATGTCATGTTATTCCTCGAGTTATTCCTTTCTTTCAATACATTTCTAATTTCGATTACTTTCTAATCTCTACCCGAAGATTGCCATTCACAAAGTTGCCATACACATTCTCATTTCAATGAAATTTTGAGTTAAATCGGAAGCTGATTCTAAACAAAAGTGTCGCATACCCTCCATCCGGTAATCACTGATGACAGCATCCGATTGCACTGCGTCAGGTAGAGAAGATAGAGAGGAATTCCTGAATATTTTTGAGTATCACCGAAATATTTCTCATCCGCATTGGCATCACTTATCGAGGTTCTACACATTTGTATTTGGAATCACATGAATGGCTTTCAGAGGGTCTTAGAGTTATCCCTGACTTTTTTTTGTTTTCACCGGTTTTCAGATTGATTTCACTCCGATTCTTGAATGTTGTTAGTGAGTTTCTATTTGATTCCTTTGTCTTTTGTTGACGACTCTTCGAGAATCCATTAGAGACCACGCGACATTCAGTAACAACTATCTGTCTTCCGCCTTCGTGTGCGTCACTCTTTGTAACTGCCTAGTGGTTCTATTTCCAGTTTCAGATCGTTTTATTTGTGGACAGTCAAATAACCATCCTCACGGTCAATTATGGGCTTCTGACTTCCCCGTGACAGCAATCGTTTCGGGAAAGTCGATAATATCAGTGACTACATCTTTCATTCCACACGATTTTGTCAAAGCGAAGTGGCTATTTATGGTGGATCCCACACTAAATATCCATCACCTGCCATGGAGTAAAACATAGCGAACAGTTGCCCTCCTGACGTCAATTCGTCCGGCTCCACTGCACCTGAAGAGAAGGAGCGAAGTAATTGCCTGACTCTCTCAATTTTGCACACTCTCTCGCTTCTTTGACTGGCGAAAAATTAGACTGCGAGTAGAAACTAGAGTCTAGGGAGAGAGGGCAAGAAAATGATATGATGGATGGCATGGGAAGCATCTTTGTGGTTGCGAATAATGTGGTTTGAAGCTATCAAATTAGATAATTTCACTGACCGATAGTAGTGATCAGCTTGAATGCCAGTTTGAGTGCTCCGTTGAACGTTCCATCGTTCGTTTCCTTTGAGGAGAGTGCAGAAGTCGACTGCAGCGTCTGAAATAGAGCGAATGTCTGACTCTTCTCGATTCATAAACTCTCTCGCACTGCCTGACTAACGAAAATGCATGTGAGATTAAGAGAGTGAGGCGCTCTTGAAATCCGATCTCCCTCTGTGAAACAACACACTTCCTCTTACTTCGCAGCTAAGATTTGCGCTAGAAAACTGCAACTAGCTACTGCTTTTAGTGTTGCAAATGATGATAACGATTACAAGACAAATAAAAAATATTTTTTAAAAAAACAACAAAAAGACCTTCTCGTAGTGGTTCAGCTTCTGGTTGGCTATCCGATACCAGTCGTTCTCCGTCCTCGCCACTGTCTCTGCCCACAGCACATTCAGCAGCTCAGCCCGCTTCAGATCTATTCGCTCCGACTCAATCGATGTGAGCTGCAATAAAATCAAGCCGGGATGAGGGAAGGCCGATAACTGAGAGCACATTTGATCTAGTTCCCCCGTAGATGCCCATGCTTGTCAACGGGTAATCGATTGAGCATGGGACAACTAGAATAATGGAATTTTCAAGTGATCAGTTTACCTGGCCATTCCTCGGGAATAAATAAAAACAATTAAATAAAATAAATAAATAAAAAAACGAACTCTCTCGCTGGCGGGTCTTCGCATCATCTGTAGAGCGAAGGCGCCGAAGAGGAGGTAGAGAATGATGAGGAGAATGAAGAAGATGCTCCTCCTCATGGCCAATTCGAACGACGGAGGCACAGAGATCGAGAACATCTATGGAGATTTTAGTTAAAAAAATTTCCTGAAAAGCAATGAAAATCGGAGACTGATATGCGGGAAATATGGGTAGATTACAGCTAGGTAGTATGGATCCTGCAGAAAAATGCTTGGCAGCTAGCTGCAAAAACTTAATTTGTCGTAAACTGACTAACAAAATGGCAAATAGGCCCGTGGTTCACCTGATTATCGATAAGATCGCGGCAAACCACGCAAGAAAGAAAGACAATAAGAGGGGAATGGCACACTCGCCGGGATCAAGTGAGGGAGAAGGAGGATGAGGCAACTGTCTCCCCTCATTCCTCCATATCTGTCGGGGCAGAGACAGCGAGAGATCAGGCGAGATGGAGAGAGTCAGACGAGAAAGACGGCAGCGTAGTGTAAAGAGGAGAAAGAATGCACGACGCAGAGGAAGCGATTGGCAGGCCTGCGATAGGAGAGAGAAAGAGAAGGGATGATGAACCGGAAATCAGTGGAATATTAACCGCAAATGGTCTGGATCTCTCCATTCACGCACTCAATCGATGCAGTGGTATGTGAGAGATCAGGTGAGGAGCTGAGACGGGATGATCATTATTGACGCCATTATTGAGTCCCGAGGGGATAGGGGAGATATGAATCGGAGGCCATTACTACCCACGTCTTTCCCATCGTATATTTATTGCGCCGTTTAATGCCCGATTTTTCGCAGGAACTCTTCACAAGACGTCGATAAGATCGGAGGAATCATGAGAAGTGGTTTGTAGGACTGAAGGCTTGTCTGATTTGTGTATATTTTTAGGGTGTCTGGACCTGCGGATCTAGTAAGAAACTGATATTTATCGACGGATACACGTGGATGAGGTATAACAACATAAGCGATCGGGGTGGATGGTATGGTTTGACTCTCTCACTTTCCCATGTTCTCTCTCCTCTCTGATGACGACAGATCATTACAAACGGAGAGAGCCAGACGATTCCTTTACAACGGGTACAATCTTTGATCTCACTCGCTCTTTCGACTGACATAATCATGGTAAGAGAGCGCGGAACAGTGATATCAAATGGTCGGGCATTTGCAACACCAAAACGAGGGGTAGGAACGTAAGGAATCGCTCTCCAATACTGATTGGAACTGAGCAAAGGAAGAGTGGGTGAAAAGGTGCGAAGTCAGATATTATGCCATGAAGCTGCAGGCCAAAGCGAGAATAGTAAGAGAGATGGTGATTCCCTTCTGGGAGTTCTCTGTGGAAGAGGGATACACGATCGCGCCCCACATGTCCTGAATCATCTTTTTATTTGCTTTTTTTTATTATATATTATTTTTTAAAAATATTTTTGTTCTTTTTCGCTCTCTCATGCCTCACCTTGACATACAGCTCTGCTCTCTGGATGAAAGAATCGCCAAATCGGGGCTGCTTCTCCTCCACGAGTTGTGAGGGCGTCTTGATTGTCACACTGCAATAACAACAATAATGATAACAATAACAACAAAACACAACACCAACATCAACAACAGACCTGATTCCGTCTCCCTTATCGCTGTCGCCCTTGGGGAATCTAGGAGGTCGGAGCGTCGTCGTAGGCACGTCGAAGGGCCAACCACCATTGGTCAGGTTGCGACCAGGACAGACGGACTGCAAGAGGGACACTTAGGCGGGGTCCAATGGAATATTTCTCCTGACTCAATAGTATTTAAATTTTAAATATTATTAAAATAAAGTGATTATTTTCGAATATGCTGGGAATAATCGTACCGGGCAATCGCAGAACTGTCTGTCCCTGTACTGACAGTGGCCATTGGCGACGATCGCGCGAATCGAGTCTGAAAATATTGTTTTTTATTTATTTTTTCATGGTTTTGATGCCCGAGACCCTTCAATTGCTAGAAATTTCCTCCAATTGGTCTAGCCCCCGAACATCCCCTATTCAAGTTTAAAAAAAGAGCTCACCATCCGAGATCAGCATATCGTAGTAGCTGATACAGCGCGTTTGGCGACTGATAAACTCCTCGCCGACCTCAGTCTGCAATTTTATTATTATTTTTTATTACATCTTATTCATTTTTTAAATTATTTTAAAGAATGAAGAAAAGAATGTAATTTGTTCCCCTTGTTAACCTCGAATCGAAGCATCGTTGCCTCTTCTGAACAATCTGCTCGGAATAATTACATATTATCTGCTCGTCTGCCAGAAACACTCGCAAACAATCCCAGTGTTGAGAGCCTCTAATTTTCTTTTGACCATCAGAACTGACTTCCGCCTAGTGCTTGAATTCCACAACCATTTCAAAACAAGTGAAAAGTTAGAGCGCCATACTGTCTGTAATCGATCCAGTATGCGTGCCGTCTACACTGGCCCAATAGGGGGTATCCACAGCGTATCAAGGGATATCCAAGGGGTATCCGCGTATCAAGGGATATCCAAGGGGTATCCAATGGTATCCAAAGGGTATCCAAGTACCTCGAAGAAGTTGGTGCAGAAGATGATGCCGTGCGGGTCTCTGTAGGCGCAGTCGATCACGTTGTCGAAGCAGTTCTCATGCGTGGAACGAGCGTCGATGCAGTAACTGCACGCCTGAAGAGAAGTCAAGTTTAAATTAGATTTGTGATTTCATATACCTCTAATTTTCACCTTTTCTTATCAGAAATTGCAAGTCTGAAGAGACTTTTTTGCACTTCAGAAATTCTCGTCTTTTTAGGCATTCATCTCAGCATGGCGATCGACCACTATCGCTAGTTAGGAATTGCATGTTTCCAAACATTGACCCGATGTATCCACAGTCGTGTTTTTTCTGCACTAGCGGAGTCTATCCGACCCTCGTCATCTCACATTCTCTGTCGCACCCAGGTCAGCGAGGTTCTGCGTGGATTGAATGGTCCACTGCACGCCTGACCGGACTTCGCCAGCTAATTTTCAATGAATCAACGGGTTTCTGCTCTCATACTCGCACTTCGGAGCCCACGCTAATGATCAATTCGAACTAGAGTCTCTGAAGTCCCAACCTCCCAACCCTTCCTTTGATATAATATTATTTCAGTAAATATTCTGAAAATTTCTTGAACAAGGTAGATATTTTGCCTGAAATCTCTTTCTTGGCTTTCTCTCTCACGGTAACAACCATTTTTACTGCCGTCTTGCGCAATAAAGCAGCGCCAGGCAGTGACCACCGTCGTGTTTTGACCTGCGAATATCACCATTGTTACTTTCTCTCTCCCTCCTCTACCCGTCTTCCTGCTCCTTTATGGTCAGAGGTAGAGAGGTAGTATGTGAAATGAAGAAAACACTCTCTCAAGACTGCATTATCTCTCGCCAGTAAGAGCGAGCGAGATAGCGTGCAATATTGAAAGATGGCGGAAGTGAACGACGACTTTCCGGCTTGTTCACCCGAGGCAAATGCACTCAACTCCCACACTCACACAGCGCAAAAAACGACTTGTCGCCCACTCCGAAGCCATGAATCTTGCAGCAGCTACTCTAATCCCGTCTCTGACTCCCTAGAGAATGTGACGATAGGGATAAAATATACCCAGCCGAGAGTTTCGAAAACAGCGGTTTTCCGCGTCCTCCATGATAGCCATGAATCTTGAAGTGTTTTCGGCGCATTCTCACACCCAGTGGGGGTCCTATGGGAATATCATTGCGAAAGGTGGCAAAACGATGGGAGCGGGCTTCCTCCTTTCATCAACCATGATTCAAACAATCGTACCGTATCGTTCTTGCTCGTCTTGATGGCGACACTTGTCGCCAGCATGCAGACTATAGCACACTCGAGCATCCTTGAGGATGAGGAAGAGGCTGTTCGGACCCGAGCGCTGAAAGGACTCCGTCTCTCGTTCCTAGTTATCTATCTTCGGTTAGACAGCCAAAGAGCTTGAGGACTAGGTTGAGGGCAGTAAGCGATACCCCTGACAGGAAACCTCGCGTCAGAAAGACGAGACATGCACGAAAAAGTGGGCTGCGCTACAAGGGAAGCGGAGCTCAAAGCAGTGATTGATGGATGCAGAATCCAGAAATATGAGCGGTTCTGTGGAATCATAGCTCTATACTCTGTCGGAGAAGTATGCAAAAGTGAGAGAAGGAGGTCATTGTTAGGAAATATGGACGAGAGGAGAGAGCGGCGCTGATTGGCATATGATGGATATGGAATGAGATGGGGGTGAAAGGGCGTGGCCCTCTCGAGGGAAGTGTTCGAGAAAAAGTCTGAGAGGGGACGGCCGGAAATTAGATTGACCCACCCAGCTCTCTCAAATTGAGATGGAACTCGAGTGAGTCAGTGAAATTTGCTGTTTTTGTACGGCCTACCAGCGCTTAGTTAGTAAGTCTGAGAATGGGGTAAATGGAAACACAATTGAGCGAAACTTGGAATAACAGAGCTCACAATGCTGTGCAAAGTGGCGCCAAGTTGAAACAGAGGAGGAATGTGGCATTTGCCGGGGGGCCTGTGTCGCAATGCAATGCATAAAAGAGCATATCTGGCGTGCGCGCGCGGCCCGGGAACAATCGCTCTCTTGCTTTCCTCTGCTCTCTCGTCGGTCAGAGACCCGAGATAGCACGCGAAAGTGAGAGGGTCGGACCTTTCGGAGAGTAGTGTCTCACTCGACAAGGGAGATATATGGCGAGGAGTCGGGGAAAGAGGGGCTCTTTTGTTTATGCACCATCCCTATCATCCAGTGGGCTCTGTTTTCGAGAGGTTCTCAGCTTGGAAACAGCTCTCTGAATAAGGCATGATCTATCGCTTCATCTCACCGAAAAGAGAACTGTTGGAATGAGGAGCTTGGGTTGTCGAAAGGTTTTTGGTCTGAAAGCCGGGCTTGAAAGGTCCCTTGACGAGGGGGCAGAACATGCGTTAGGAAAAATGCTTGAGAGGTCAGGCGTGTTCGAAAACATATAAAAAAATTTAAATGACACTGTAACAAATTACAGTGACAGAATTATGATGGTCTAATACAAAGAAGGTAAAGAAAAAAATGCTTTCAGCATTCATGGGTGATAATATTCCAACGAATAAGAATGGATGGTTGTTTTCGTCAAAAATTCGTGTCAGAGAGAAGAGACAGTTCTCCGAGAGAAGAGCGGACTGTTGATACTGAAGAGACAAAGACTTCTTCCAAGGGGAAATTGTTTCTCGGGAGAGGCCGTCGACCGTTGTTCGGACACGCTACCGTTTGAGTAATCGTATCTCGTCAAACAACAATCGGACAAGGGAAGTCGTCCGACAGGCACTCTGACTCTCTCCAGTTCCCTCGCTCTCTCCCTCTGTCTGACCCGAGGTTGAAGATGTTGAATTGAGACAAGGGAGGGAGAAATATGCCCGATTTGATGAATTGCGCAGAAGAGAAACGTATGCAAATGAGGGACAAAGAGGAGTGATGGGCTTGGGAATGCAAGAAATCGGCAATTTATGGGTATTTATAATCAGAAATCGGCGAAAATGAGCATCGAATCCCAAAAAAATTAGGAAAACGTTAGAGTTCGTACTGAAGAAGTCGACAGGAGAGCGGAAATCTGGCTAAGTGCCCCTCTGAGGACGGAAAGAACACATTCGAGGGCAATATGTCAGGGGGCCATTCGCCCCTGACTCTTGCTTCCTGGATTTTGGAGTTCTCGTTTCTCCTTTCTCCATATTCTCTCAGCGGTCGGAGAGTGCTCGAACGCATAAAGAATTGAGAGAGGCTCTGGATTTGGCAGAATCGGGAAATGACCCGTGGATTTTGGTGAGAGGAGATGTGGAGTATAGAGATATAGCTATAAAAGAGGAAAAGGAGAGCTGAAATCTCATTTTCCAGAAACATGTACATAGTTTCAGGTCAGAGTAAGCAAGTCCAAACGAGAGATTGGATGGGTCGAAACGAGTCCATCAAAGGAGGGGGCGCATCACGCGGATTGGAAGGAAAGGGCTGCAACAGCAGCAGAAAAAGACTCCCTTCTCGCCTCCTCCACTCAGAACTGCGTGTTAGAAGGGCCAAAGTGGGGGGAAGAGAGACGAGGGATTGGATTGCCTCTCCTCCGTTTCTCTCCCAATATGTCTAATAGGCCCAGTCGCTGCCTTATTCATAGCGCCCGAGGGATCCGAGGTGCGAGTTTTCGCTGAATGGTGGCTACGATGGTCTGGCCTCTTCGTTTTCCACACTTCTCTGGCAAGCGAGAGATAGTGTGCAATGGAGAGATGCCTACCGTACATTTACTAGACTGTTTTGAGCCGAACAAAGTCAGAGATCTGATTCTGAGAGGAAGTTGGCTACCGTATGCACGGTGTTTACAGAACTGGTTGAGCACATGAGAAAATATGAAGCAACGATTTTTCATATCTCCTAGGATTTCAAGAGAATGGGCATTCATGTTTTCTAATAATGTAGAGAAGACAATGGTCTCCTCTCTGCATGTAAAGTGGTATCTATCCGATCAGAGAGCGCGAGAGAGCAGGAGGAATGGAGAGAAAGAGTATTTGAAAGAGTATCGAGAGAGTATTTCAAAACGCATCTGGACTGTCACCTATCATCGGCCCATCAGGTAAGCGGTTTTGCTGCTGGATAAGCATATGGATGAGGAGAATAATGGCATGTCCTCTTTTTCTCCGACTCTCTTACTTTCACATGCTCTCTCGCTTCTCTAACCTACAAAAGTAAGGTAAATAGAGTAGAAAACTGGCGAAAAGTAGGAAGAAGAAGGGCGATGAGGCTGCTTTCTTTGAGTGATTGAGAGGGTAATGCGCCTGTTAATAGAGAACCGAGCGCCATCTGTGCGCAGATGTGCGCTATCCTTATGCATTTCGACAGTATTTCTCTGACTCTCTTCATCTCGCCTGCTCTCTCGCGCTGTCTGACCACGGGTCTAAGACAGCCTCTTTGTCCTCTTCTTCATTTCTCTAGGACTGTGAAGACGAGAAACGACTAGGGTCTATGAACTTAATGACAGTCCTTCAAGGGACCACTCAATTTCCGAGATGGCCACTCAAAACAATCAAGAGTCTACGGTCAACCGGACAAGTGACAGGAAAACGAAGCAACGGTTCCATTTGATTAGCTTCGGTCACCTAGAGAGCTGAATCAAGAACAAAAAACGGCAAAAATGGGTCAGTGTTGAACGATATTACAGTCTGGTGCCAGATGCTCTAGCGAATCGCATGGTTTATTCATCGAGGTAGATCTGTCCCTCTCACAGTGGGGGAGGCATCAGCGCCTTGGTAATCGAAATGCATAGTGAAGCACAGTGAATGACACGGAAGGCAATGGGCGAATAGCGTGTGAGATCTACCATGTAAGTGCTTGCTCTGGCGAGCGCCCACAAGTCGGAATCAAAACAGGTCAAAACAAGACAAAACAAGGTCGATTCCTACTCATGGACTCACACCAGAGTGTGTGTCTAAGGCGATCCAATACTGTATGAGCTAGGCAATAGATTGAAGCAACAAGGAGTAGCAAAGGCGGTCGAATTCTGAGGTGAGCTATGGTAGAATCCTGTGAGACACTCAAGTAAGGCGATACAAAATGAGGTAAGCAAGAGTGGGACAGGTAAAGAGGAGCATTAGTACCTATACTGCTGTTGGTCCTGATCCTGGTTAGGCATATTGTGAAATTGATATGATACATTCTGGGTCTGAGGCATCTGATAGGGTTGTTGGTTGGAAACATTGGGAATCTGGGTCTGAGGGACTAAATTAAAATTGGACATATTATTTCCATTAACGAATATCATCTGGGCGCCTTGGGGGAAGGTCTGATTACTGAAGAATTGTTGGGCATTGGGTTGCTGTGGTCTACTAACGTTCATTGTCTGCACTAAGCTTTGCTGGGCGAATTGGGGAATGCTAATCTGCTGGATGGGCTGCATTGAGGTGCCGGCGCGGGGCTGCCACGCAGGTTGCTGCTGCACCAGGAACCGCTGCTGCTGCTGAGGTTGCTGCTGCACGAGCATGGGCTGCTGCTGCCGCTGCAGCACCATCATGCCCATGCGCTGCGGATGCTGCTGCATGGGTTGCTGCAGCTGCTGTTGCTGCTGTTGCTGCTGCTGCAGCAGGTACGCCCGCACGGGCATGTTGCCGAACTGCTGCTGCAGCTGGTTGGAGTCGAGCGGGATGAGCGTTTGCTGCTGCTGCGGCTGCTGCATCGGCTGCGCGGCAGCTGGCTGCGGCGGCACGGCCGCACGAGGCAACGGCTTCTGCAATGCGCTCTTCAGTATACGTCAACAGTGTCCTGTACTGACCACTTTCTTCACCGGTGCAGCCTTGGCCTTGGTCGCTGCGACCGGTGCGGCTGCTGCAGCTGCAGGAATGGAGGCAGTGACGAGGGTGGGCGAGAGGAGGGTGGACTTGTTGGTGACTACAGTCCTCATGCCGATGCAGCCAGAGATACCAGTGAGCACAGTCATCATCTCGCCCGCTGTTACCTTAAAAATTGAGTCTCAAAACTTTTTTATTCTTTTGGAGTTTGCGAACGATGGTGTTAAAAACCTGATTTTCTATGCTGAAGATGTGATTCTTGATTGATAGCTCACCTCCTGTCCATAGACGACATCATTTGATCCAGTGGGCGAGAGCAGTTTGTTTTTCTCCTCGGATAGTTTAACCTCGACGTTCGGCTTGGCGGGAACGTAGGCCTGAACCATTTCCTTTTATGTCTGATCATTTACCGAACTAACCGTTTTTTTCGATCAGCCCTGGATACATGTGAAACCCATTGGAGCGATTTAGAAGAGTCTTTACCTGCACAATGACCGATTCTCCGGCGAATTTCTTATCCTCCGGTTCGTCCTGCAAATTCCTCGCGATCTCATTGAAGATCTGCTGGTGGGTGAGACGAGTGCACTGACGACCATCGAAGTCAGATGGGGTCTCCTCGCCTTCTAGTACCTGGAGTAATTGCGGTTTATATTTCGGTCTACCGAAAAGACCATGTATAAAAATTATAGGATTATCAAGGCATTTTAGAGCAAGCGGTTTTTTGTTGAAGTACAGCTATGCTTCAGAATTCTGCGTGAAAAAGAGTGGTCATATCGGTTCCCTGTCACTCCCGAACTTTTTTTTGTTTTTTTTCCATGCAATCACCCCCATTTCTTACCTTGCACTTCTGTTGTTTTCTCCATTCGCCCGAGTCGAAGTTCATGTGGATGAACGTCTCCACGCGTACTCTGAATGATTTGTACTCGTGCAATTATTATCTCTCAATTCCTTTCTTCATTTCTTTCTATCTACGCTCATTATAAATGCAGGTGGAAAAGAGAGAGATATGAAATTTCCCCAGGGGAAATGTATTTTAGTACAATAATCTCACCTGCACACTCCCTCATCGACGATTCCCTGCTGGATTGCGTCCGAGGTCTTGAGAAGATTAGTGGAGCCGAGCATCGGACGATAAGTTGCTGCAAAATCACAATGTTATTTACGTCATCACCTACCACAACTCTCGAGTCCACAACAACAAAAATAGCAACAACAAAAACCTTTGTTCCCGCTCATAAACGCGACAATCTGTCGTTGTTGCTCCAGAGTGCAGCAAGTGACCGTGTCGATGACCTCAGTCGTCGTCTTCTGGATGATCGTCTCGCGCGACTGCAATTATTAATTATTTTAACTATTAATTAATAAGTATCCAATACCTCAAGCCCAGCTGGTCTGGGCCGATTGAGGAACTCATAGTCGTCCTCTCGAGTGTCGCCGATCTTGGAGTGAGAGATCTCCGCAGTCTGCAATAGTCATTATTTATTTAATTTAAAAAAAGTGAATTGTCACATCAATGTCAATTGCCATTGCAACTGTCATTGAAATGCCAATTGTCATTATCATTACATTGTACATCCATCCGGGTCCCTTGATCGACTCCGACGTGTCCATTGGCTCCTCCCTGTCCAGCTTCATGTCCAACTGGAATTAATTTTGAAATTAAATGACTCTTTAAGATTTCTAGCCTGAAATGTGTCGAAATTTGGTGTTACAGTTATGTTTCAGGCTCAGTTATGTTTCACGAGACGAGACATTCAGATAAAATCTTTTCCGTTTTATCGTGCAGAAAAGGGGCAGATGTTTCACAAAACGTGCTTTTTATTTGAAAATTGTTCAGAAAATGTGCAAACGTGTGACGATGAGATAAGAATAAACTACCTCCATCTTCGGCTGCTGGTGTCGCAGTCGCTCCAGCTCTAGACTCGGATCGGCAAAGGCCAGGGCGGGATCAGTTGGTTCCTGTTTGGGCGCGAGCACAGGTTTCGCAAGTCTCGCTTCGTCCTGAACAGATTTTGACTAAAGATGGCTCGAGATAATATTTTAAATAAATAATAAACAGGTAATTTACCGCTTCTCTCTTCTTTCTCATCGCCTCCTCTCGCTGACGATCAGCCTCTTTCTTTCGCTGTTCGGCCTGCAAATTGTTAATAATTATTGCAATCGAGCCGATCTTTCTCAGCGAAGCGAGGAAACCAACTTCGATTGCCATGCACATCAGAGCTCTCAATACTTGACCTCTTGATAAATGTGTTAAAATCGTAATCATAAACGTATTACAATTTTTAATATTTTTTACAACCCCTCACCTTCTCCACCAGTGCCTTCCTCCTCTCAACATCGATCCTTTTCTTCTCAGCCTGGTCCTGTTCCTTCTTCCTTTCTCTCTCTTCCTTATCCGAGTCCTTCTTTCTCTTCAGGTGAGAGTGAGGAATATCATCGATCGAGATGAGCTGGGCGCCACCTGAATTTAATAAAAATAATATTAAAATAATATTGCAGCATTCGTCCCCTTCAATTTGTGTAGGCTACCCATTCGAACAATTCCATCTAAGATGTTTTCGCGTCTATTTCTAAAAAAAAAAAAATCTATTTCTGGCATATCAGAATTATATCCGACGGAAAACAGTGACGAGATTAATGTCTCGCTCCTACGAAAATATTATTCAGGACTGTCATTACTAAACTATACGCCCGGCTTAATCTCGCTGAAAAGTTCACAAAATGAAAAAAATAAGAGATGGGAGAATAAATGGGGGGATGGTCTTCATCTTCATAATCGATGACGCAACAACACGCCAATATATCTCACCGTCTCGTTTCGCGAGTTGTCTCGGGAACTTCTTCGGTTCGCTCGTGAATCCTCCGTTGATCTTCATTGCGTTCGGTTGGACGATTCCTCGCATCGGTGCTGAAAGGAATATTGTAATACAGTAACCCACCGTATCCGAAAACTACAGTTTCATTAGGCTACCGTAAATTGATTATTCAAGAAAACAACAAAAAATACAGCTCACTCTTCATGTCTGGCTGCCGAAGAGTGGATCGGAACTTCATCGGCAGAGTTGAAACGAGACCGGTGCCCTTGTCTTCAGAGGGCTTTGGCAGCTTGAGATCTAGAATTAGAATAATTATGAACAGGCATAATCGGTAATCAGAGATCTACTCGCATTAGAGAGTCAAGAAACGATGACAACACTTTTTCATCTGGATGACCGAATCCAACTATCTCGTTTTACAGTATCTCGAGGATTGCATGAAACATAACCGTTGAGGCACTCCTCTCTCATTATATCTGCTTTCAGCTTTTTCTTGATAGTAAAGTGGACTTCGGGCTCGCGAGGGATGTAGTTGAGCTCGTTCTGAAAAATATTTAGTGACATGTAAATTAAACAATGTGGTCTGTGCGAAACATATCTCTGAACAATAATGAATAGTTGCGGAATACGTAGTCAGTGATACCAATTCCATTCTTATCATGCATCTCGCCTGAAGGCATCGGTACTAAGCATCGATTGATAATCCTTCTTATCAACATCATCATCACTATGCATGTGATAGCGAGCCACAGCCCAAATTATACGCTTCCCAAACAATCTGATGCTCACGTTAGCTACCGTATAAATCACGTATGCAAGTACTCAAAGCCAGTCTAAAGAAGGTTTGGCGATGAGTTTCACGTTTCAGATATGTTTCATAGCACAAATTACCTCAATTACGGCCTCATCGCAGAAGTGGTAGACCTCGGGCACATGGCAGTACTGTGAGTCCTCGCGATTCGCGTACTCCAACACTAAATAAACATTTTTTATTTATTGTTTTTGTATTTTTTTATGTTCATTGCAATTACATCTGCTAAAGAAAGGGAGCGAATTTAGTCCACTCATAATGAATTCACGATTGCGATGCATTCTTGATTAGGCAAAGACCGCGAATTCTCACGCAACTCTCTCCCTATTTGACAGCCGCTAGGGAAAGAGAGAGTTAAGCCCGAAATTAGGGCAGCACAAACATAGCCTCATTCACGCCCAGAAGTATCCTATTTAGCAAGAAAATGTGAGGTCCTGCGCGATCACTCACGCTTGTGGTAGACTCGTCCGAGCGCTTCTCGATACACCTCCATGTTTCTTGTCGGCTCGAGCTCGATAATTCCAGTGGGCGCGAAGATCCTGAACAGAAAAAATAACAATAAAAAATTACAATAAAAACACTATTTCTCTTAGTTGCCAGACATCAGAACTGGGCGAAAACCATTGATTACTCGCCTGAGATTGTCAGATATTGCCTCGACCCAGTCATCCGGATCCTGAGCAGCGATTTCTAGCAGAGTGTTGATCTCCTTCTTCCACTGAAATCGATAATTGAAAAAAGGAAAAAATACAGAAAAAACTGACATCTTGCAGCCGTTTGGTGGACAGTTGCGAGAATCCCAGCACGATCTTGAGCTTGGCGATCGGCTCGAGTCCCTGAAATAATTTGTTTTGTTTTTGTTTTGCTGTTTATCCCTCAATAACTATTGTACAGACCTGGAAGCACGTCTCCAGCTCCTCGATCATCTCTCTCGACAGGAACGCGGCAACATTCTTTCCCGCCCACGTCTCGTCGTGGTCTCCCAGCCGCTCATTGAGGAAATCGACCTGAAATTAATTATTTGAATTATATTTTTATAGTCTTGCTTAGTTCACGTCTTCGCGTTTCATCATGTGATCGTTCACAAACACAAGTTGTCTAGACAAGAATTGTACTTCTCATCAGGTTGTTTGAATATGTTTTGAGGTATGGTGAATAATTTTGTGAAGTCTGGAAACGTATGCAATGAAGTGACGTGAAATCATTCCGAGTATATATACCCAGACTTCATTCACCCGATCTCAAGTCTACGAGCATGCACTCAGCCAATGGATTTCCAAGCCTCTCGGCAATTTTCTCAAAGAAGCCATGCGACTAGGAACGGAATTATTGGCTAATCAGAGCTTGATGGTCGGCTTTAGAATAACAACGAAGCCCTGGATGCAATATCCAGGCTAATATCCTGCTTATCAGCCAATATTCCTTAGCTTGAAGCCAGGCTGAATGAGGAAGCCCCAACCAACATAGCGTTTGTTCAAAAACCTCTGCATTCCAGTCCTTTTTTAATGAAATACCGCTTACCAAATCCTGGTCGCGCAATTGCAGTCCATTTTGGAAGGGATTGAAGAGGGTTGTGGGCTTGGGGACCTTGGGCTTCTGTAATATAACGCCGTTGATACATGAGAAACATGGGAGGTATATGAGAAGATAATGAGCAAATCCATTGAGAGATAGAGCAATAAAACAGTAGCAATCAGGAATAATTATGGAGATCCGGGCGAACGTTTAAAATAAGATGGCTTACCTGTGCTATCGGTGGAGGCTGCTGCGGCTCGGTCTGCCCAAAGTTTTGGAAGTATTCTCGCTCGAATGCGAAGACGATTTTGTCCTGGAAATAAGCGATTTGCAGCTAATAGCCAGGAATACCGAACTCTTGTTCATATCAGTGTACAGTGAACGAGACACGATCGGTGAGCAAGAACAGCTATACAATACCCTTCAGTTCAATTCTAGTCCACTGGAACTAATCAAAACCCGGTATCGAGCTAGCAGAGTAACTGATCACGAGTGAACCACCCCATCCAGTCACTGCCAAGTCCACCGTCTCATACAGTTCAACGCGAATTGGGCCGAATCAAGTTAGGATACCTGATCAATCGAGGGCCCCGGCTGATAGAGTCCGGAGGTGGACGGCCGGTCATAGTTCATGCTCGCATCGGAAGCGAAAACAAGTCGCCGATCACAATAGCGACGGTTCGCCGCGTTTTGGCAAAATTCCAGCACCCGGGGCAGAGGCGCAGACACACCGCTGGCTGAGTATCGCCCCGCCTCAGCACACAAGGCCGGCAGCCAAATGCGCAAACACTCTGCTCGTCTGGCCGCTCTCGCCTCACTGCGGGAGGGTGGGAGGAGGGAGCGGGTAAGATGCGAGAGGAGGGAGGGGGAGTGAAGGAGGGGGAGCAGGTGCCAAAACCAGTAATGCGGTTGGCTGATCTACCCGAGAAATTGGATAAGAGCCGAAGAGGAAATCGTATTTGCTCGCCACTGAAAGAGTCTTCATGTCCGTAGTAAGACTGAGACATAAGAAGTGCTTTCTATTGCGGATTCTTCAATTGGGGGAAAGCGGTAGATCAAAGAACACCGACTTCGATAATATACTGCAACACAACTAAGCCTATGATTCAGGGTTTCCAGTATTCGTCGGTGAAACGGAGGAGTTGGGACTGATAAGGCGTCTATGCATGCTTGGTGACTCACCTAAGGCGGTCCACCTGTCAGGGATTACGGTACCCGCTGTCAACTTGTCAACTCGCTATCAGATACAGATTACTATCTCGAAAACTTTTTTCTGCCCAAATAGTCTTAGTTTAGAAATATCTCAGTTCAGTCTATATGGAAATTCGAAATAAGACGTTGTACAGGTGCGTAGAGCACCGGTGAAGTGATCCTGACGACTGTTGTGGACCTGATTATCGTATGCGAGGCGGCAGGAGCGAATTCCTAGTACTCCCCTTCAACGGCCCTTTCATCAGATCGCATATGCGGGATGTTGCTGCAAAAAAGGACAAAAGACGAACGTTTGATCTCGGCTTTCCGGTTGGGATCGAACCCGCGAGGGTCGTCATCCACCGCCACCGGAGCGACTTGCCAAGAAACCACGCGTCCGCCTGACAGTGATCCCCTCCCGCTCCGCTATAAATCGGGGGAGATAGGGCGAGGGGGCGAGGAGAAAGTTAAAAGAGACGCGGCCGAGCAACAGAAATCGATCAAATGCACTAGCTGAACTGCCTAGGGCAGAGACATTGGTTAGCAGCAAGTGGAACCATGAGGGAACCCAATGGTTTCGATTCCATGTCAGTAGACAGCGTCAGTGATGCACTGATGTCACTTTTCCATCTCGATTTTCGTATATCGGATGATTCAGCGTCCATTGTTATTGTTAGTATTCGCTACAGCTCACAGTCAAACTGATTAGTGCTTTATCGTCGAAAAATAATTGTTAACAAGGCGATGACGATGTTCAGGGCATGTTGCAGCGTTTGTTCGACCTGCAATTGTGTGATGTGAGAACAGCAAAGAATGAGGGACTACTACTTCGCTAGAAAAAATCAAAAAATGCACCGATATTGTACCCAAGGGAGCTGAAAAGGACCCAAAACTTACGCGCAGAGGATGTTGTTGATGAAATTCGGTCCGTTCTTGATCAGATCATCGTACGATGCAGTGTTGTACGTGCATGAAGGATCGGCCAGAGCGCGCAGCTTCTTCGACGGACTCTGAACGATTGTCATTTGCTATCAACGTTTCGAAAACTCTATCATATCGTACCTAATAGCAAATAGGTGCCTAACCAAACAGGGGTCAAAAACAAGAAAAAAGTATACTAAGCCTACCGTACCCTACCAGCTATTGATATTCTGTGACGACCTACCTTGATGTCCGAGGTGATCATTGCGAAGCCGGTGGTTTCACTGAGCGTCAGTGTGAGAATAGCGTTGGTCGGGTCGTTGTCGGTAGGCCTGAGCGTAGGTTAGATTATTTTGATCAAAAAAGCCAAAGCGAAGCAATTCTTCAAGGCTCCAGCAACAGTCAGCGAATGCAATTGATTCTGAAACATTAGAAAAGAAGCGCTCACTCCGTAGCAGTCACGTAGACGAGCAGTTTCTTCACATCATTGTTGCCTGCGCGATATCCGCCGTTCTTGGAGTAGAACTCACGCATGAGCACTGGGATCGCGCTGAAATTGCTCTGATTATCTCTAAATTTTCATATTCCGTAAATAAAAAGGTAATGGTAGTAATGCTTTTCCATCCAAGGCAGGCTGTGCCACCCCTTCGCCTGTTAGCAACTAAGACCTATCCTGGGATGACCAGTGGCTGTTGTGAGGCTTTTACCGTAGTCAATGGATATGTTTTACATTGGCTGTTTCACCATTGATAGGGAGTGCCAGAGATATCACGAACCTGGTCAGATCCTGTCCCTTGTGCCCATCGTATTTGATCGACTGCAGATTCGAGTTCACGTTCGTCTTCGTGTTTCCATTAGCGAAAGAGAATGAGCCGCCCTTCAAATAAGAAAATATTTGAATTGGATCAATGTAAAGACCAGAACGTTTTCCGCCTGCTCTAATGGAAAGGACATGTGTCAAAAATGAGTAAAATGCGTTCTCCACAAACAAATTTGTAAGTATTCATTCATTTTGGTAGCTATTAGGCGCTTGTGCGAGAGGAGAGGCGCATAAATCTCACCTGCATCGGCTGATCGGACAGACTCATCACAGCAATCTGCGAGTAGGATGAGCTGATGGAGTAATCCTTGATCGCGGCTGAGATCATGTTGCGGAACTGAAAACATTATTTTCCCGCCTTTCCCTGTGCTAGTTATGCTGTAAGTATGATCATGCCGTCTTGTTAGAAAGAAATTAGAGTAATGACTCACTCTCTCTACCGAGGCAGCATCCACGCTAGTGTCCAGAAGGAACGCCAGATCCGTCTTGACACTTCCCAGTGCACAGGTGGGTGCGGGCGCTAAAATTGAATTTGTTTACCCTACTTATTCAGTAGATCAGGCCGGAAACGAGTCTGCTCTGGTGCTTCTGTGAACAATAAACTGAGTGCAATGCGTTTATCAACGATTATTAAGGTTGAATACAAGAATACGAGAACTACAGTGGTTACTGAGTGGGAGGAATGTTGCAGATGGGCTGCGTCCTGGAATTAAATATTTTTTTATTTTGTTATTTTTTTTTATTTGTTGTCTCGCCCTCTCTAGGTTCTAAACTCACGAGCAGAGCAGGTTGAGCATGAATCTGGGTCCAGAGGAGTTGAATTGGTTGCCGTCGGGGCCGGAATCCCAGAAGCAGTGAGGGTCGACGAGCGACTTTATCTTCTTTGACGGATTCTGAGGGGCAATGCTTTAGATTCATCTCACAGCATCACTATCCAATTTATCAGAAGAGATGCCAAAAGTTTGGCCTCGTGTTCTACACTAATATGAGGTTCTGGATACGCGTCAACTCACTCCGAGTCTGAAGGTGGCCACGGCAATTCCGGTGACCTTGTTCGAGGTCAGTTGGAAGAAGGCGTTGTCGGGTTCGTCGTCCGTGGGGCTGCAGTCAAAATAATAATTAATATCCAACAATTTGTGGATAATGTGCTGTGAACCCCATTGATTAGCTTCTTCATCAGATCAGCTAAGTCTGTGATTGAATTGGCACTCACTTGGTCGATGAGAGATAGACGAGGAGCTTCTTGACCGATTTGTCATCGGGACGGAATCCATTGTCCTTCGTGAAGATTTCAGACTGCAGGGTGGAGACAGCGCTGAAACATCAACCTTCGGTTCTTTACTCATGAATTCTATCTCTCTAATTTCTTCTCTTCAAGTGTTGGAAAGGGTCGAAAAGAGCTCAAAAGGTTGACAATTGCACGTACGCCGTGATATTCTGTCCTACATGTCCGTCGGCGTGAATGGTCGTTAGCAAGTTGACGAAAGTCGCCTTGTCATTGCCCTGAGCGAAAGTAACGGATCCACCCTGAAATTGCGATCATTATTCCCACTGTCTTCCCCCGACATGACTAGAAGTTCCGTCTTCCAAGAACCATTCAGATACGTTTCAGATCTCACCTGCTTGGGCTTATCCGAGATGGACATAACGGCGAACTGCGTCTTGTCCCTTCCCAGTGTGAATTTGCCTCCGATCATTTGTGTGATGAACAATTGGAACTGAAATGATCTCTTTCTAGATGCTACCCACAATTTTGTTAAAATTAAGACGTATTTCTTGATTTCTGAAGCTGACTAACCCAGTTAACCCAGTTCGGATCCTCTACACTCGTATCCACAAGGAAGGCGATATCTGCCTTCATGGCTCCGAGGTCGCAAGTAGGATTGGGTGCTAGAAGATGAGAGATCAAAGATCAAAGACAAATGTCGACAACACAGAACAACAATAGACAACACAAAAACAAGAACAAAAAAAAATAAAAATGTGCGCAGTACGTGCAACGAACGCAGTACAGACACCAGGAGTTGCTCCGATCTTGTTCCACACTAGGGTTGCCAGATCGCGCCCTCCCATCTAGGGATATGGAACGGATTCTTCAATCTGGCAACCCTATTTCACACCCAGACAGTAGGATGGACAGTGAACACGGACTGTTTGACTGGTGACGGGACCGAACGGACCGAGCCCACAGTCGAATATTCAGGAAGTTCATTGTTGACGGGACTGTACATGTGTATGTGTACAAACAGTCAACAGTAGGATGTTCAGGATGACTAAGACGATTGCGTACGGATGGGCTGCGGTCTGTCGTCGGTGCAGTGCGCCTTGAAGTTGCGGTGGAAGGGCGAATTCTGCACGTCCACTCCGTAGACGACCACTTCGAGGTCCTACAATGGATGATGATTCCTCTCCCTATCATCTATCCCTTTCATTCTTGCTTGCAGTTATGGGTAATACAATAAATAATAATAAAAAATAAACAATAAAAACACACGGTGTAATCACAGCTGAAGGTGCCGTCCATGACGAATGTGTACGTGCACTCACTCTCGCGGGCTAGCACGGGTCTGAAATATCTCTTCCCTCTCATCTCACTTCCTATCTCACAAATCGAGCCTTTTATCTCCAGGCAACGTTGAGATAATGCGACTTTGAGAAGATTAAAAGATTGGTAAGTATTGTCTAGTTAGAAATATTGATATATATTATCTATATATTATATATATTGATATATATTATATATATATATATTATATTGATATATTATATTGATATATTATATTGATATATATGATATATTGATATATATTATATATATTATGAAATAATGATATATACTATTATCCATACCTCGTAGCGACGACGTCTCCTCTAGGCGAGATGATCTGGGCGTACATCAGGGCGCCGCCCTCTTCCAGTCCACTCACGTGGAACATCACCTTGTTGGGCACACCTGAAAGGGGGGAAGGGAGCTTGCCAATGATTATCTTTCTCATATATCCTCATCTATCTTTCTACCAAAATCTTGATCGCAATTTGATCTCGATGAACGTACCATAGATTCCAGCGTAGTGCGCGTCATCTTGGGAGTTTCCTCCGATGGTGTCGTGAACCTAAAACAATATTTTTGTGTCTCATTTTAATTCAATAATTTATTAAATATTCATACCTGCGTGAATCCAACATCAACGAGGATGGTCGTGCTCGAGCGGACCTTCAGGTCGCAGTTGGTTCCTGGAATAGAGAATTATTGTACTTAGCCTCATGAAGAGTGCTGAAAAGTAAGACAAGTTAGTCCGATGGTGAAAATAAGTGTGCTCACCGGCGCTCTTCGTTCTCACGATGTACGTGCCCGGGACGATGACGTTGTTGTCGACCTTAAATGATGATAGCGACGTCCATCTGACACCAAAACCTACCTCAAAGACTCCAAAATAGGCGCTGGATCCGGGCAGAAGATTGGGCGGGACATCGACGGCTCCGAGAGGACCTGTGATGGAGATGGTATCAGCCTCCACGCCGAAGAACTGCATGTTGAACTCGTTCGCCGAGTGGTCGATCTGCAATATTTTCGAAATAACGAAAACCAACAACAACAACAACAAAACAACAGCAGCAAAATACGAACCTGGAAGACGTGCTCGTTGGCGGAGCAGTCCTTGACGTACTGCGAGTCGATGACGACCTCCTGGGCCTGGAATAAAAATAAATAAAAATTTAAAACAAATAAAAATCATAAATGCTCACGTTGAACATCGAGGGCAGGAAGTCGCTGAAGTACTTGCCGAGGTTCTTGGGCACGACCTGCATTTTACTAATTATTTCAGATTTTAAAATTATTTATTGTTTTTATTATTTATTCCTACCGAGGACACGGTTCCGGATGAGAACGAGGCCATGTACTGCATCGCCTGGTTCATATCGTTGTCCCAGCCGAGGTTGCAAGGCGAGGCCGAGGGAGCAATGACGAAGTGCACCTGAGTCATTGCCCGTCTGAATCTCGCGCTGAACGGTCGGCAGCTTACCTGAGCCTTGGTGTTGATGAGCTTGGGCACGATGTCGTAGATGTTGTTGTGGTCTTCGATGGCGGAGTTCGTGATGACGACGACGACGGAATCCGGGTTGGTCACTTCGGGTCGGTCGAGGATGCCGGAGAGAACGGCACCGATCGGACGAGGACAGTCTGTGAAGTTGTGCTTATGTTTTACGCCATATTTAATGTTTTTCGAATCATTCCTCGTTATGGGCTTGGAGGCGAGCGGTCGCATCCCGACTCACTCTGATCAGGGCAGGAGATGGGCGGGTTGGCATCAGGGTCGTCTCCGGGGCATGTGGCAGTGGGAATGTTGTCGAGGTAGTCGTCGAGGTCCTTGTAATTGTACGCAACGATCGGTGCGAACCACTTGTCCTGGTTCGAGGCTACAATAAAATAGTTTCAAATCATTTATTGCTGCTTTTTTATCGAAAATGGTTATAACTTGCTCATTTATAATAAAAACGTGAAAAATTTAACCAAAAGTGCTCACTAGAGTCGAAGGGCACAATGATGTAGGTGTCGAACCATCCGGGACGCTTCTGGTTGAGGATATCTAGTGCATCGACGAGCTGATTGCTGAGGTAGCTGAAGGGATAAGTAATTCGTGTGTATTCACGACTCAGATCTCATCTAAGAACCTCTCTGACATTTTGCAAACGAAGCTGTCATGATAGATGTGATATGAAACGACGGGCATCGACGTTTCAAAAGCAACTCACAAGATGGGAGTACTGGTAGTGAAGGACGTTTCGAGGGCAATTACGAGAGTTCTATCCGTGCGCTTGAACGTGTCAGGGTAGGCAGGGTCGCATTGGACTGCAATTAATGAATATTTTTTAATTATTTAATATTAATTTTTAAAACAACGCACTGTAGCTGCAGAACTTTCCGGTGTAGAGCGGAGGGCACTTGCACGAGCCGTCCCACAGAGCAGTGCCGCCGTTCTGAGAAGATTTTTTATTAGATCTCATGCTTTTTTCGTTTTCTGTCCACCTATGAGCCTATCAGCTACTAGAATGCATACTCAAACTCATCTAGCGAAGTCGACACAATCTCACCTCGCAGATGGGCACTCCACAGTCGTCGCCGTTGTAGTGGGGCGGGCAGACGCACTCGCCGTTGTTGACGAAGCCGTCGTTCTTGCAGCGAGTCGCTGAATGGGGCAATGCTCCCTTCTAATCCAAATCAGGTTCAAGCGAAATAAGACAGACCCAAATTCGAACAAGAAACGTATCAAAGTGTCTGTCACTACGTTACAATCCCGTACATTCTGTTTCTGCAGGGAATGAGGATAAGAAAAAACGAGAACAATAAACAGACTGAACCAGTGCGAGTGAGAATATTTGATTCGAGCACTTTCTTCAAAGAAAGTAATAACAAGAAAAAGATGACGAAAGAAAAAAGAAGATCCGGGAAAAGTGAGACAGACTGACAGTGTGAACAAGGCAAGTATGAAACATGATATCCCGGATCCCACTGCAAAAGTCCCCGTACGGGATTGTAACGTAGTACCAGCCACACGGAGTCGATCATTCCTGTTTATCGTTGCAAACGGAAATTCCTATATTGATTATAGTAACCAATTCGATATAATCTAAGATAACTGATCTCTCTCACTTACACCTGCTCTCTCGCAGCTCTCACAGACGAGAGAACAGGGAATGAGAGAGTGATTGCTCAAGATTGCACACCGTAGGTGTCGCATCGGGTGACGAGAGCGCGCTCGAACGAGTAGCCGAATTGGTCGATTCCTTGGAACTGCAATGGCCATTTTTCAGTAATAATTTCGAAAATATGACGTCATCATTACGCAATCTCACCTTGACGACGATCTCGGACAGTCCCTTCTGGCTGGGGCAAGTGAAAGGAATCTGTGAGATGGTGTCGAAGGTACACGACTGAGCACGAGGAGTCATCACCAGAGGGAAGAGATCACTGCCTAAAAGTATGAATAAATGGCGATTTTTATCAGAGTTCAATATACTTCAGAATGATGCGTTCCTAATGAATGAAGAGGAATCCTTGATCTCAATAGGTAATTTCTCTGGTACTAATCCATAGCCTGGCGTCCTATCTGTGATTTCACTTGTCTGCGTAATCGGCAGAATCCCCGGATATCCGTCAAAGGGCGTTGACACCGGGTCCGGGCTTTAGAAGGTATCAACGTACCGTCAGCAGCGATGGTAGCGTAGTCGATCTTGCCCTCGGGAATGTCGGGGTTGAACTGGAAGGTCTCCAGACCGATCGCCTTCGCGACGACGTAGTTCGTGTCTGAAACAATTTATCGATTGAAAAGATTATTTTTAATTCTCGAGAAGGATCACCTAGCAAGAAATGGCAAGATCTTGGTGTCTCTTAACAGAGATGGAATCACTCACTGGAGTCGACATTGGCGGTGCCTCTCTTGAAGTCGTCGTGGGGATTCTGCGAGAAGCCGAACGCGATCTGAAGGAGGATCATCAGGGGCTGTTTAGAACTCCTGTCCGGTTAGAGCGAGTCCCGGTTATACTCCCGGATTGTGCAACAATCTCTAACGAAAATATCTCATCACTATCGATTAGTTTTTTTAGCCATGATACCCTCTATTGGTTTTACAGTAGCTGGTCGATCCGTTTGAAGTAGCTGGTTGAGGCAAGGTCGTGGAAGACCTATTTCCCGGATCCGGCTCACCTGGACATCGGACTGGGTGCGGACGTTGACGGTACACTTGGGGGTGGACGAGGTGACCTGCAGGTTCCAGAATCCGGGCGGGAGATCGGCTGAAATTGAGGAAATTTTATACCGTTAAAAATCTAATTTAAAAATTAAATTAAATAAAATAAATAAACCCACGCTCTTGAGCCTCCGGGTTGTAGGAGCCGCCGTCTGAAAAGCAACAACTTTATTTATTTATTTTAAAAATATATAAATTCAGGAGCCCTGAGAGGTTTTTTCGTATTGACATATCATATTGTCCCGATTATGATATGGGAAAACAAAGTTAACCAAATATGTTTCAGAATTAAATATTAGACAGTTGATATTGGTAACGCACATCTGTCTCTCTGGCACAGGGTCCAGTGTCTGCCGGCGTTGTCGTCCATGTACCACAATCCGTCCTTCTGAATAACGAGATAGTGAAATTAAATTGAATTTTCGAAATAGCTTTGCGATTGGACATGACAAACCTTCATGTACGCGTATTTCTTGCTCATGTCGTTCATGTCCTGTCCTGGGGCCCAGTACTTCTCGAGCGAGGGGTCCTGAATCGCATTTTTATTGTTTTTGAATGACTTGTTCGTTAGATTTGCGATATTCTGGCAAACTCACGAGCGGGACGGGATCCTTCACTCCAGCCTGCACCCATCCCCACTTGCCGTTGTCTTGGCGGAACAGCGCCAGCCAGATGGCCTCCGGCGTATCGTGCAACTCGGCTGCAAAGCTTTTTTTGAATTTAATCAATAAAATA
>LS574311.1:444338-525839 GCA_900490775.1 Pristionchus maxplancki
TGTTGTTGTTGTTGTTGTTGTTGTTGTTGTTGTTGTTGTTGTTGTTGTTGTTGTTTTCTTTCGAAAAGTGAATCTCACGTTTCCGCAAGCGACGAGCGACGTGATCCACTGCACGTTGTTGATGTCCCAGTAGTAGCAAGCGTTGTCGATCGTGTCCCACTCATCGGGGCAACCTGATTTATTAGCCAGTTAATTAATTAATTAATTAATTATAATTAATTACGTTGGATGAACTGCTGGACGAAGAAACCGGTGCCAGAGATGAGATTATCGTGGTACATGCCAGGCAGCTGGTCAGGAGAGGACATGACGGTCTAGAAAGAAACATGTTAGGATCGTTTCAGTGATTTTTTCAGATGCTTTGTGATTAAACAATTAAAAATAATATAAAAATAACGCACTCCAGAGTTCTCGGCCTGGACGGTGACGACGATGGAGTGGGCGGACGCCTCCAGAGGGAAGTCGATCGAGACGCCCTCTGAAATAGGGAGCACTCGTTTTCCCTTGGTATAATCTAATACTCTGCGCTTCAAATTGGGAATATTTGCAGATGTTTCCATCTTCCAGAAAACGCGCTATATGCTCGTAGCTCACCGTTACACTTGTCGTAGGTCTGATCGAGAATGACGCCAGAGTAGTAGAAGGTATCGATGTAGTCGAAGACACGGTCGATCTAAAAGGATGACGTCAGGATTCAGAAGTTGAATCATCTTCGACGACAGCAGTATTCAGAATCTCACGTTGTCGGTGTAGAAAGTCTTTCCTCCGGTGAAGTCAACGACGTTCTGCTCCTGTTCGCCGAACGAATTGCTGCCATCACACATCGCATAGCTGGTTCCGAAGAGGGTCACCTGGAAATTGGTCTTTGATCGATGCCGCCTTTGATCTTTCGGTCAAATCACTAGAAGAATGCGCAAGAAACTCACAGTCGCGTGCAACTCATCCGCTCTGTCCAGGAGGTTGAGAATCTTGGGGAATTCGAGATTCTCGGCCTGCGAATCGGCAAAAATGAAGATGAGCGAGTTCTCGTATGACGCGGCGAGCGCCGAGTTGATTCCCTGGTTGATGAGAACGGTGCAGTTCTGAAAAGGAAGATAATTGTGATATAATTGGCAATGCAGACATAATTATCATGTGTCATGTTATCAGTATTATTCCTTTCAGATTTATGAAGCGAATTACGAAAAGACCGCAATATAGAATACTATTGCTAGTGTCAAGCAGATCCCTCTTACTTTTCTGGGAGGAGATAAGAAGGAAATGAATGGAAGAGCTCATTATGCGCGCTTCCTTTCTAGAGGGAAGAATAATGAAAGCACGCTGCGGCCTATTTTAGCCAGCTCCTCCCTGGTATTATTTTGGGAGAAAACGGTAACATTATCGCATGTACAGTGAACAGGTTTAAATAAACTAACGTCGTCATCATAGTTGGTGTACGAGTCGAAGGTGTCGCTGATCTCGCGGAATTTGTCAGCGAATTCCTGAGGAGTGTTGACCATGTGCAGATCAGCGCCTGCAATTATTATTTGTTATTATTTATTAGTTTATAGAGCATCACGTGAAGTTTCATCAAGTTAAGCACTTTCTATTGTAACCAAGATCCTCCAAGTGTATTTGAACCTCTTTGAAAGGATGGAAGAGAACAGTTTGTGCGCAGGGACACACAAGGGCAGTAAATTAAGGGAGGAGAGGGGAGAAATTGGAGTGAAGGGAGATTAATCAGTTGGATTCCATTGAATTTTACCCAGAAATGTCTTGTAAAGTTTGTATTTCCACTCTGATCTCGCCGATGAAAACATGATCCATTGCTTAGTTAGCTTGTGTGTTCTTTGTTGTTATATCAGGATAGTTTGTATCCCTCTTCCTTTCCTCTCTCTCTATCCTCTCTCCTTTCCCTCTCCCTGCCCTTAGTCGCGGCCCCGACGGGAGGCAGACCGATCTTATCTAAGGAACGCCTGGCATACAAGGGCACCTAGCCTCGAAAAGGCGGGAAATGAGTGCAATTGAAGCGAGAGCACAGGGTTAGGCACTGTTTTGGGAAGGATCTTGATCAACCCATCCTGTGCCCTTGTCTGGGATAGATAAACAACATCTATAGTCTCATCTTTTCACACGTTTTCTATCTGTTCAGTCAAAGGAAAGGATCATTTCAACGGCAATTCAAGCAAGGGATATCGATTGGAATTCTTCCCTTTCATCGTCTGATACTGCCAGACAGACAATGGCAGGCACTTACTGAGTAAAACAGCCTGTCTCTCTCCATAGCGCCCTCTATGTGGTTATCTGGCAAGGAATCACAGAGAAAGACGTCTAGATGTCAGTTGACAGTTGACAATGGCAGTACTTACTCGTCTGGTTGACAGTGACAATGGCGAAATGGTCGATCCAGTCCTTGTGGTTGAGGAAGTAGTACCCAGCAAAGGCCGCTGCTTGATCCGCGAGTTTCTGAATGAGAAAAGTATGGTAAAGCAGTCATTTCGTCTCTCAGATCTTCCTATCCACTACCATGGGAGATCTGTCCAGTTTTTTAAGCCTCAATGATTCATCCCATCAATATTCTTCCCATCAAACCATGTTTACTCTATTCCACTGATGCCATGGAAACATCTTCGAGTTTCGACCCCATTGGAGAGAAAATGAGAGACAGAAAAGAAGAGGAATTGCTTGACTGAAGTATTCGATATGTCAGATCGAGAGTTATCCTATGACGTCATTATTATCTGCCACTAGATTTAGCCTAGGCCTGTTTTCCGGCTTTCCGAGATCTCCTATCCATTTCTTCCCATCTTTTTTCCCTCGCAACGCCGATCCCTCTTTCCGCTTCCTAGAAACTGTCTGACTCTCTCCATTCTGAGTGCTATCTCACACTCTCTGACCAGTGAGAGTCCGTGTTGATGTGAGGAGAAGCGCACCCATCCCCTTCATCCTTCCATCCCTCCTTCTTCTTCCCCTTCTTTCCCTCGCTACCAAGCCGATCCGTGAGCCTGACCCCTGCTCTCCCCTACCCTCTTCCAGTGCCTCGAGAGAGATGGCGCAACCGAGGGACTCCATCGATTGATCTCCCTCTCTCCCCTCTCCCCGCCTCCCTCCCGCTGCCTCTCCTTCTCCTCCACCTCTCTAGCTGCTCCCTCACACCTCCTTTCCCGCCAAGACCCTGACTCCGCCCCCTCGAAGGGTATATAAGCCGGCGCCTCCTGCCCTTGCATCACCACATTATGCCCCCAGTCCCTGCTTTTTTGCTGTTATTCTTCTCGACCATAACCTCTCCCTATTCCACTCTCTTCTCCCTCCATCTCGACTGCTGCCCCGTGCTTGGCATCACTCACTCTCTCTCGCACTGCAGTGGCAAGAATGGTGGCACGGTCGAGACTGGGTCCCACCCCGACTTTTCTCCCGATACCGCATCATACTCTCTTCTTCCATCCAATCCTATACTCGCCTCACGCGATACCGTGTTCTACAGTACCTTCTCTCCCTATTCTCTCCCCTCCCCTCGCCCGATACCATGGCCCTACCGACTCAGTCCCTCCTTGTAGATCAATCGGTCTGAGCCAGATTTAAGCTGCTCACCGGGAGTTCTGCAAAGAGGGCGAGTGCGCGTTCCCCCCTTTCCCGCCCGATCCGTGACCCTCCCATCCTCTCCCTCTTCTCACCCTCTGCCATTACACCACTCGACAGTTCTTCTCTACTGCCTCTCTCCATCTGCCCGAGTCGCCTCCCCTTCTCCCTTCGACAGTTTACAGTCCCTCCCTTCCCAGTCGCCAAATCACTTCTTCCCTCCATACCTAAATCCCTGGATCCATTCCCTCTCCTTCCCAGTCGACTCAATCACCAGTTCTTTCATCTTCCCTACCACCCATGGTCGCCTCACTCCCATCCCTGTCCATGATTCATTGCCCTACCCCAGCCGTTCCTCGACCCTCCCTCTCTTCCTACCTTCCCCGATCTCTCCCCTTGCCTCTCTCCCACCGTCTCGACCGCGCCATATGCTTGCGTCACTTCTCTCCAGCATGCAGTGGCAAGAATACAGGCACGGTCGAGACTGGGGGAGGGGTCCGATCCCAAATTTCTACCGTATCCCTCTGCGCAGTCCCTCCTCGTATAATGCCCCGTCTGAGCTGCTGCAAGCCGCTGCTCACCGGGTTTTATGCGACGAGGGCGCCAGAGGGGCAGCCGTTCCTTTCAGTTCTCGATTGGGCGGCTACAGTACCTCCTCTGAGCCGGTGCCTATACCGTTGAGACTCCAAGTGTGCCATTGAATTTGCTCACCGGGAGTTTCTGCGGCCTAGGCCCCTCAGATACCGTACCCCTCCTACCGTATCCCTCCTTCATACCGTATCCTCTGAGCTGGTGCCTTTGTCATTGAACCTCCTAGTGAGCTTTACATGAATGCTGCTCACCGGGTGCTTCAGTGGCCAAGGCCCCTCACGAGGATTCGGAATCCCTTGCTACCCCTCTCCGTCCTCTACAGTATCCTCTGAGCCGGTGCCTATACCGTTGAGATACCGAGTGAGCTATTTATCTTGCTCACCGGGAGTTTCTGCGGCCTAGGACCCTCAGTTGAACCCGTACCCCATCCTACGGTATTTCACTTCGTAGTGAGCTGCCTATTGATAATGTTCACCGGGTGCTTCAGTGACTGTCCTTTACTTTCCCACTGCTTCTGAGCCACGCCCTACGCTGTTGAAACACTGGTTGAGCTGTCTATTAAGCTTGCTCACCGGGAGTTTCTGCGGCCTAGGCATCTCAGATTTCGCCCTATCCTATACCTCCCCCGAACACAGCTCTACGTCTTGGGCACCTTGTATAATATCACTATGCTTACCTGGCGTTTTTGCGACCTAGGCCTCGTGGATATCTCTCGCCATTATATTTAACAAAATGTAAAAAAAAACAAAAAAAACCGAATATCGGCTGAAATACCTTGACGGTGTCCTTCATCGAGAATCTCGTAGACACGACGAAGTTGAGGGTACGATGGTCGAAGGTCGCCTCCCATTCCTCGGCCTTGGTTGTGCACTCCACTGCAAGGAAATGAGCTTTTATTTCTGATATTTATATGTAATCTTCGAATCATCAAACATTATCAGCACCACACATAAAAGAGTGATAACTGAGTTATGGAACCATTACTCACTCATTTCGCAGAACTTTCCAGTGACTCCTCCGGGGCAGATGCACTGGTTCCGGTCGTTGTTCAGATGGCCGCCGTTGAGGCACTCAGGCGTCTGGCAGGTGCTGAACAGAGATTGATTATCAATCAAGATTATATTAATTATATCGTCTTATCTTCCACGACTATTCAAAGCTATCAATAATTGTCGAGGTGGAGAGTAGAGATGGTTTGAGATTATGATTTGATAACGTACTCTCCGCTGAAGTGAGAGGGGCACCAGCAGGTCGTCTCGTTGTATCGCACTCCTCCGTTCTGACAGTCGTCGGGAAGGGGAGGATCGACGTCGGCTAGAATAGATTAATCTTGACCTCTGAATCTTCGATTCGTGGAGAAAAAGTCAATCTATCGCCAACTGAGATGTACCTCCATTACAGTATCCAACAGCCGCTCTCTGCACGGGGAATCCGTTGGCGTCGTCGACGAAGACTGTCGCGTAGAAGATCTGCAGAGGACGTCATCTTCGAGGGAATTCAGGACGGATAGATCTGCGAGTTCTCCTCGACGATGAGCTCACCTGGTCCTCCGACTGGCAGAAGTTGGCGACACCGAAGTAGAGGTGGAATCCACAGGAGGAACGGTAGATACCTGGAACGATTTTTTGGCTTGATTCTAATAAACTGGCAACTTCTGGTACGTTTGAGCACTATAGTGCGCATTCGTACAAGATCTTATAACCCATAATTATGATAATATGGAATGCGAGGCGCGATCGGGATAGACGCTTGAACGCACCTGTAATAGCACAAGCGAAGCGAATGAATTTCGCGTGCACTAGAGGATGTACACACTCTAGTTACGATTGAAGACTGACGTACAGAGAATTGAAGACTACACTTGTGTTGTCTAGACTCTTTTTCGAGACAGAAAGGGAGGAAAACTATCTCACCATTCGAGTAGTACAGAGGCTGGTGCTTGTCGTCAGCATCAGGCGAAGTGATGAGAATCTCGGCGAAGAGACGGAATTGGTCAGTGATGTAACCACCATAGAATCCGTTGATCTGTGCGATAAGATGAGCGGCTTGGCCTGCAATAACAAATGAATTGAGTAGAAATGAGTTATAAGATGTTGATGCAACGTACCAACGACGGGTTCGAAGGTTCTCTCATCGACATCGACAGCGTTGGTGGTTCCGAGGAAGAGATCAAAGTCAGATTGAGAGTAGAATCGGTACGAGCAGGGAGAAACGATCTGGAAATAATTATTGATTGATTAATAATTATCTATGTTATTGTTATTATTATTGTGATCATTGTTTTTGTATTTCCTATCAACTCACATCCTCGCCTTGCACTTGGTAGATCCACTCTCCTCCCTTGGGTCGGGCAATGTTGAAGATGTGCGTGTATCCGTCGTCGTAGGTCGGGGCCTTCATGGACACCTCCCAGTTGGGGTCAGTCACCGTCACGGAGACACCGGCTGAAAGGGAAGGATCAATTATATCCCTCAGTGAACATTTATCAATCTGGTGATGAATTAGGAGTAATATTTGACCAAGGCTGGATGTGTTTCACAGGGCATGTCGCCAGATTTAAACCTCGCCTTGGGAGGTTCTATTAAGGATTCAGATGTCAGTGTTCCAAAAAAGACGCACTTCCAGTAGCGATGAGAATCAGATTGTCGGCGTTGAAGTCAACGATGAGCGACTTCTGCTTCATCGAGCACTGCTTCAGATCGCCGCTCTCCACGAGGTTCATCTTGTACGTCGTCGCGCGCATCGCGTTTTGGAAGGTCTGAACGAGAAACTCATTGTTCAAATTGATGTTGCATTGTATATTGCTATAGAAGAAGATCATTCAATGACATGGTCACTATGAGCAATATTGATGGTCGGATCAGAGAAAGCAAATAATTCTTACCGCTTCCAGCGATTCCGAGGGCGGTCTGTGCACGAGACCGGCGGTGTATTTGGCCAGATTGTTGTAGAACTCGAGATTCGGGTTGACCTTGCAGTTGGCTTGCGTGTTCACGAACATCGTGTGGATCTGGAATGGACTTCTTCTTTTTCGAAACTCCGCCGACCGCTCTCATCGAAGTGAGATTGAGAAATGACGAACCTGCATTCGGTTGGCCGAGTTCAGTCTCATGATGTCCTTGAACGAATCGGTGTCGGAAGGATCGGCGGTAGCGTCGGTGAAGATGAAGATGGGCGACTGGTCCATGATTCTCTGCAATGTAAATGATAACATCTAAAAGATCTTAGAATACGGCACTTGCAGTACTTCTTAAAGATAATCAGCAAGTATCACCGGCTTGGGGATCAGTATTGTGAAGTAGCAAAGAAGGTCACAAACCTGCTCGTATACGGCCTCGATTGCGGGCACGAGAGAGTCAGTGCAGGAGACGTCAGAGGAATACTTGGTCTGCGAAGATCAAGGTCTATCATTAGACCAATTAGGATAAAGACAAAAACACAAAAACAAGGATTTGTCCATAAATGACGCAATACTCACTGCGAGATTCTCCAGATCGGACATGAACTGCGCGTACTTCTGCTGATTGTACGACTTGGCAGTGACGACTGAATATTATTGATTAGTTTTAAATTCTAGGAGAATGCGACCGCCACATGTAAATTTAGCTGAGGAATCAGCCGAACCTCCATCTCTGATGTACACGAGGATGTATCCATCGTAGACGAGTCGACCGTCGATCATGTGGTGGAGGACCTCCTCGTCGATGGCGTTGGCGATCTTCCTGGAGGTGGATGAGGGTGAGATTTAAAACATAACAAACCAAACCATTAATTATCCTGCTAAAGGGCATGGATTTCGAACTGCATAACATCGTTAGAGTAATATATTGCTCACTGGATGTGCTGGGTCATGCTGGCGGTGTTTCTGATGATGACGGTAAGCGTCTTCGTGTCAGTGAGCAGTTTTCCGACGTCGGGGTCGCAGACGACTGGAAGGGATCGACGATCACTAATGTTGATAATTAATTCATTTCATGTGGAAACACAAGAGATAAATGACTCACCGCTATCGCAGTTCTTTCCGACATATCCGGGGACGCAGTCGCACTCGTCCTTATGGCCGTCGACCTGGAGACCGCCGTTCATGCACAGCACCTGCAATTAATATTTAATTAATTAATTAATTATTTTTGTCGTTGTTATTATTTGTTGTTGTTTACCTCTTCGCACTGCTTTCCAGTCATCAGCTCAGGGCAGAAGCAGAAGTTCGTGTCCGTTTCATTGGAGTACAACAGTGATCCTCCATTGAGACACTCAGTGGTGGGCAGAGTGGGAACGCCAGTGGGAGGAGCGACCGTGGGTGATTGGTCCTCTGCAATTTGTTTTTATTTAGTTGAATATCGTATTGACGTTTTTCTTCCAATCGCAGATAAAACATACGGAGGCACATGAAGGGTCTGGATCTTCTGAAGGCGTATCCCTTGGCGTCGACTCCCTCGATCTGGTAGAGGTACCGCGAGTCCTCGCCCTTGCACTGGAACTGACCGGCGTAGTACCTGAAGACGTCATTATTTAGTGTACGTCGTCCACCTAGGATTCAGATGCATCTATCGTGGATTCCAGGATAACTAACTCGAAAGCACAGTCGTATCTTCTGGTGAGGAGAGATCGGTAGTCGGGCTGAGTGAGCTGAGCCTGACGAACGGTGACCGTCTTCACTTCTGCAATAACACCAGTTTTCGTAGTAGTCCGAAGGCTTGTGTGTCCCTCAGTTGAGAACACGACCACTCCTCACCGGCGGGCGCGCCCAGATTGAAGGGGTGCACGATGAAGTACTGCGGCTTGATGTTGTACATGCTCTCGCCGAAGGGCGAATTGTCGATCATCGGGGAAGCGACCCATCCTCCGTTGAAGGAGAGAGAGGAACGGGCCTGGAATAAGGTAAATTATGATCTTTATTCCCGGAATCTATCATTCATCAACACTGCTCATTATCCAGGTCGATTGAAACTCATCCAAGTATTTTTATTTGAATTCTTGTAGTTCGTATCACTTATGACTCAAAATAGTCACTTTCCCCCTGCGATTCATCTCATTTGCTGACTCGCTCCTCTTATCACCTCATCACTAGAAGACTATCCGGAGATAATAGTGAGGAGCGCGCCCATTTTTACGACCGGCAAGTCGTAGTGGACATGATTTTATGAAGCTATGGAGCTATTGCGGCGCACCTCACTACAGTAGACTCGAGACGATACATTCCAATCACTAATGCAGTTGCGTAATCTGGGCGGATGCACTAAAATATCAATTCACCCTAACCACAATTGGCACTATTCCGTGGCAGTTATCAACATCACGTGAGCTATTTCCGATCGGACGCTATATCATTGGACCTATCAAGAGGAAACCCTTGAAATAGTTGTTGATTGGGCTACACTTCCCCCAATTTCTCACCTGAATATGCACGAGACACTCCTCGGTGTGCGCGTCCATCTTGATAGTGAGAACGTACGGGTTGGGCTTCGACTTGAACCTGCAAGCAACTCATTTCGACCGTTTTTCTCTTTTCCACCTTTGGAAATTTATCGGAAAAGGGCTAATATTCGTAAAGATCCAGTAAAATCAGCTCTGCTGGTACAGCTGGGAGCGTATTGAAGATGTTCTATGTGCGCTGACTACATTAGGATTACGGTAGTTCTTTCTCATCTTTCCAGTAAGTACCTGTATGTGGCCGTGCGTCCAGCGTAGTCGGAGCTGATTGCGGTGACTGCTTCTCCTGAATAATTATTGCATTTGTGTCAATATTTGTTGTGCCAAAACCACTATTCCCTGATTCAGAATGAGCAAACTCACCAGTGGGTCCAGTAAGGATAGCAGTAGCCTTGGTCATGGCATCGGTGGTCACCGTGATGGTGAGCAGGTCGGTGGTCGAGTCGTAGGGAACGTAGTACTCGCCATCGCAACCGACGGGAAGATACAGGATGTCCTGGGTCTGCAAGGGGATGAATTCTATACTTCTCTGGCTAACTGTTGCTCAACCCAGACCATAGTGTTCGGTCCATTTTGCAGATTCGGGTGAGTTTCACAGGAATCATTCGATCAAATTCACCTTATCCAGATCGGTCTCGTACGGGTCCACCTTCATCTGGTTGCCGCAGATCGCTAAACAAATTCATTACTGATCGATATCCCTGAACTACGGTAGATTTGGATTACGGTACTCACGGTTCTCGCAGAACGCGCCGGTCCATCCCTCGGGGCACGGCGATTTGAATCCGGATGCGCGCTGGAAACATGTTTTCGTAACAGTAGTCTACCGTAATCGTTGTGCGAGCTGCAATACCTACCGTAATCTACCGTACCTTGGCTCTGTGGTGCTCGTTGGGCGTCTGTGCCTCGATGTGGTCATAGTAGTTGGGTGTGAGCGTGTGTCGAGGCGCACCTGCACCAATTTCATCATTCGGTTTGCAGATTATCGATTTATTTCAGGAAATCCAAAATCCAGGAGTCACAATAGTCGTTATGTTTCACTGTAGAGTGCGTCCAAACTCTGTACGGCAGTCAAATGCTCCAGTATCAGCGAATAATCGCGCAGATCTATTCTACCGCGTAGCACAGAATCCCAGGCAGTAATCGAACGATACAACAGCAAAAGTCAAAAGTTGAATTCACTGCGTAATTATAGTTTTATATGGGATCTATGGGTCTGCGTGCGTACTCCAGGAGATCAATTGAGTATCACTCAATCGAGAGATGCAACAAATTCACAACCCGGTTGAAATATGATTCACGAACCTGCAGCAAGTGCTGCGCTCACCACGAGGGTGAGAGCTAGCAGCGATCGCATGGGAGAGAGGAGAGCTCACACTGACGATTCTTCCTTCCAGCCCTTCCCCAGCTTCCTTATCTTTACGACTTCTCCTCGCTCTGTCGCAAGACAGGCGCCCATTTACGACCCGCGATGTGCAACAGTGATAACAGATTCCGAGTGATGTAGACTCTCTTCAGTTCACACACTCTCTAGCACTGTCTGACCGCTGAGAGAGCATTCAGAATGGAGAGACTTGCTCAAGTGATGAAGGGTGAGGCACCTAGCATTGATTCGGAGTTTGGAGGAGTGACTTCAACACCATTCCAGAGTGAGATGAGTCAAGGATGCAATGCTAGTTTTTTCAGTTTATTGTAGCCCCATTCCCTCGATAACTGAAATCTGAGCAACTCAATCAGTGCTGAACCTGACATTGGCGGTATCCTGAAACCCCGGAACAGTGGGCCTGCACTTCACGGAATATTGGGAAGAAAATGGAAATGTCTTATTCGAATGCCAGCAATCACTCACAATAATTTCGCATAGATTCGTTGGCACATAGAGCAACAATTCGATTGGAGGATGATACTCAAAAGGTAAGTGAGGTTGTTTGTAAAGCCGAGGTAAGCAGAGAGGAGCAACAAAGTATTCACTGACACGAATCTCTTGGGAGATTGCAAGAAAAGCCGCGAGAGCCGGGAACCGGAAGTTAGCCAAAATGACGGCTGAAGGCGATCTTGCAGTCTAGCAAAAGGCACGTGTCCAAGCGACAACCGGCAGAGGCAGATATGGCAAAAACACGAGAGTCGGTGACAAAATACGAATAATAAGCAGAGATTAGATGAGAGATTCCTGAATACGAGGGAAGAAAAGTAGATCAGAGACACGGGTCAGTGTACAAATCTCTGAGCATGGGTCCTATTGGAATGCGGGTATGACATGGTACAGTCGGGATGACGAATGTAAAAGGATACTATGGTTAGGTGCTATATCTAGGGTTAGAAGGGGGGTGGCAAAGTGCGGGGGTGAAACTATATGTTGACGGGATCAATCAAGGCGTCTTCATCGACGATATCATCAAATACATGAGCAGCTGCAGCGAAAGCAACAGCCGCCTCGGTGGACAACTGCACAGGTTCAGGGTCGTTCTGCTCTTCTGACAACGTAGGAGATGCCGCCTCTGGAGTGCGCACAGGGTCGCCATTTGCTGGCGCGGCGTTGGTGTCATCGTTGGCTGGCGCGTAGTCGGTGTCGAGGTCGTCGTCAGATTCATCGGACGCCATGATGGTGTCCCAGGCATCGGTGTGCGTGACGATCATCTGAATAGGACCATTGTGTCTCCGTTGATGAAGCTAATCATAATGGAATACAGGATAGGATAAATAACGATGGAGAAATGGAATATACACATACCTCCTTGAGCCAGGTGTAGCACTGTCGGAGGTTGTCCACTATCTGTTCGGGGATCAAAGCAGGCATCTCCAGTGTCGATTCCAGTATCTGAATAGGGATTCGTTATCGCCGCTAAAATCTGGTTGAGCTATTTTATCCGCTTTGAACAACAAATAAAAAAATGACTAATTAAAAATACTTACCCGGTCCTCGATCTTCCTTGACAGATCATTGCGGAAGTGGATTAGCCGATGCTGCCACTGCGCGAGTTTGCAGCAGACACGACAGGTCAGAAAGTCCTGAAAAACGACCTTATTTTTTGGATCATTTTTGATAGTTATTTTTCACAGATATTATATTTGTAAACTTCTCTG
Organism: Pristionchus maxplancki; assembly: GCA_900490775.1. Classification (NCBI taxonomy): domain Eukaryota; kingdom Metazoa; phylum Nematoda; class Chromadorea; order Rhabditida; family Neodiplogasteridae; genus Pristionchus; species Pristionchus maxplancki. Next base: position 457,005 of record LS574311.1, read on the forward strand.
AAACACACCGAAAGCAACTTACTATTGGTCAATAAAAATTGAAAACATACCACAGCAGGAAGGGTGGTTTCCGGATCGTAGTAGAGGCCTTCCAGTGTGTTCTCTTTCTCGTTCTCCAACAAAAGATCGTATAATTGGAGAGTCTTCTCCACGGGCGCTTCGCCGCAGACCTGGATTGAACAAATATATCAATATAATTAATAAACAAATATATTTAATATATTTAGAATATATTCAAATAATAAAAAAATAAAAAATAAAAATTAAAACATGAAAAATAATAATAATATATCACCTGGCAATCGATCTCCTCGTGTTCGCTCTGCACCGCCAGACAAGACGAGTACCTCCTCAGATGCAGATCAAAATCGAAGGGGAAGGAAACGCGTTCTCTGATTGCCTCCTCGCACTCCTTTATCTGACACTCCATCTCGTCAAGCAGCTCGAAGGAGGGGTTGGATAGACCTGAATGTATCGTTCCATGACTATCAGAAGCGAATCAGCAAAAAGCATAGGAACTATCAGAAAAGTCCACGTTCCGGGAAATTTTTTTGACTTTCACACTCTCTGGAGTGAGCGCTTTCACGTAATTTTCTGACAATCCCAAAACCGGAGCTGCAACCCCTCATTATATAAGCAAATATCTCAGTAACTGCTGTTTTCACTTCGGTGATTCTCCGGAATGATTCAGTTTAACACCCTTCCCGAGACTCACCAGCCACAGTCTGTTCTTTCGCCCGCGAGAAGTAGTCGAAGGCGAGGGCGCCGTCGAGCATGTTCCTGATGAGAATGTGATAAAAATTAAATTATACAAATAATAATAATAAAGAATATTTTAAAAAAAAATAAGTTTGCGGAAATCCTAGGAGGAAAATAGGATCTTCATGTTTCGTACCTGATGACCATGTAGAGGCCGTTCCTGACGTCATCTTTAAGGATGAAGGTGCGCGCGTCGGCCTGAGCGTTGACGTCCTCCTTGTTGATGAGGGCTTCTGAAAGTGATATGATGATGTCATAGCTTTCGTCCCAAAAAACTAAAGATTTCCAAGTGGAGGAAAAGATTTACAACATCATGTGATTAGAGTGAAACTCACTCAAAACAGGCAGACAATATCGCTCATTCAGCTCTTCTGAGATAGCTGGGAAGAGGTCGTCGATGTGGATGAGAGGCTCGACAACGGATTCGGATCTAGAATTATTTATTGTTTAACTTTTTTTTATTTTGTTATTTATATTCGAAAATAAAAAATAAGATCACCTAGTCTGCTTGACATGCCGCACCTCGACCACCATGTAGCCCGGCTGCAGTTGTTCGCACCAACCAGAGTACTGGAATTGGAACAATTATTGAATTCAGTGAATTATCGATTCACTCAATATTTTCAGTATGAAAAAGAAGAAATGTGTAACATGGGAAGGTAACATTCATGGTAGGTTTAGATCTCCAGACTAAACCCCAGATTTGTGGACGAATTAGCTCCATTCGCTTGTAGAATCGGCATTATTGACTGTGGGTATGAGCAGATGCCCTAAATATTCCCAACGTTTTCTTTCCCCTCATTCATCTGTCTCTTCATTCATAAATAAGGTGCCCATAAAGAGCCGCCAGAGGGTATTCGTCTCTAGATCAAAGGTCTGAACACTCGAACAGGAAAGGACTCTGATAGATCGAAAATTGAGAGAAATTGGATATACCGTGCTGCTGTTCTTGTATAGCAACTTTAGCGGTCCATCGTCCTCCGATTTCCCCATGAAACCCGGGAACTTCTGGAGCAAATTCATGTTGTCGACCCTCCAGAGAGCACAATCGGCAGTGTTGATCTCATTCTTCAGGACGAGGAAAGTACCGCGCTGAATTAATTATTAATTATTAAATAATAATACTAAACAAGAAAGTTTGAAGTTACTTGAAATTGGATATGGTCAAATATTGGGCTTCATTCTCTAGCTAAACATTGGTTCTTCTCTATCGCCTCTTTATTCCCATACTCGGCGCATCCAGTCCATTCAGCTTTATAGTTAACTCATTCATCTGCGCGCTCTCTCACTACTATGCAATTACATGGGACACTACGTTCAGCTATAGATATAGTCGGTGGAGGAGTCGCATTGAGGAGGAGTCCCTTCTCAAACCTATCTTCCCTACCAATGTGACTTTACTTTATTTTACTTATTGGCTGCCTCTTCAAGTTCTCTGGCTCTACCTCCGGTGCGCTTATTGTCAAAGTACTATTTATTGTTTTTCTCTACTAACCGGTGTGAATCCAGTGCAGTGCTTGAACTTCTCCAGTCGCTCTCTCGCCTCGGCATCCTTGTACTCTGTGACGATCCGAGTGAGGGACTTGGGCTCTTTCTTCCCATCGACTCCACGAGCGATGACTGGTGGAACCGAATCTTGGCCAACTGCAACAAGAAACATTGCCACTTTTTTTCGATTTCGTTCTCTGATGCTGTGGAAAAAGTCAAGGGAGATTTTCTCCTTGGGTGGAAAAAGTCGACAAGGAGAAAAGGAGAAATTTGAAAATTTGAATTGGCGCCTTTTCGGTATCTCGATTCCCCTTGGAGCTAGTGACTTGAAAATTGGATAGATGGGTTTTCGACCCCTCAGAACCATATAAACCAAGTTTCAAGTCGCTAGCTCCACGGGGAACCGAGATACCGAAAAGGCGCCAATTCAAAATTTTGAATTTCTCCTTGTCGACTTTTTCCACCTGATTTTCTCCTTTTCTCTTTTCTCCCCCCACTTTTTCCACAGCATGAGAGGCTGATAACAGCAATTGATTAGCAACCAAAAAGATAATCATCGATGCCTCTTTTCGTTGCGATGGATATCTTATCAATTTTATTCTCTTCTGCTATCACACTTTCAACCCATCCCTCATTCAAGCCGGACTACCCATGTGATATCTTGCCCGCTACTCCTCTCTATCGATTCAGTCATGAGCTTTGCCTCCCGTTTCCTATGTTATTCTATCAAACTTTTCCTAATTCCAAAAAAATAAAATACTTCACTTATTCAATTTTCCTGTCCGCTCATCCCTCATCTCTATCATCTCAGATTGCCCCAGACCCAAAATTCCTCAAGTCACTTCTTACCAGTTTCTTTCCCGTTCACCATATTTCCCATACCAATACTTGTTTTGCCATTACTTCGGGGAATTTTCAATATCTATCATTCAAATGCAGTCAATTCTCACCCATCTCCTCCCTCCAACTCCTCATCACTCTCTCCTTCTTCGACATGTACTCAACGGCTCTCACGTGCACTTCCTTCCTCGCGTGTTCGATGGTAGAGGGGTCGACCAGGCGGACGGAGTACCTGTAGGACTTCGATATTAGGTCGATCATCAGCAGGTGTGAGCATGATATCAAGAAATTTTGCTGTAGCCAACTACTGTAATGCGCGTGTGAAACGGACCGAGTAGCTTTGGGCAAGGTGACATTATTGATAACTCAGGATATCGCAAGTGGTTTTAAAAAGTGCGTGAAACATATCCAGAACCTCAGAATTTGGGAATATTCGGGTTGATCATTTTATTTGCTCGTTTCAACTTAGTACTAAAAGGCGATTGACGTATGCACTCTTAATGGAGCAATTTTGTGAAAGGTCACAGTAATTATCCATGGCTACAGAGGGCAATGGAATGTATGGCTTGCCTCTCGCATCTCGTTATCTCGCTCTGTAAATCGCAAAAGCCCTAGTGATTCTTGCCCTATCTCAGTATTCATGTTTTGCTGCTACTAATGCTGACAATAATGCAGGTTCTATTGAGGAAAGCTTCAAAGTCTAATCAAAATAAGGTCAGTAAAAAGAGTGCTTTTAAACAATGCACGTGTAACATAGTGAAAGCTTCTAAATCATAAATCATAAAACTCTTCAGCTTCCTTACGTCTCATCCGGATGCACTTCTCTCTTCGGTTTCCGCCCTCGCCGCTTCTTTGGACGACCACCGTACCTGAATGGATTACTAGTTAGTCTGTGATATTTGATCTTTGATCTTTAATCTTTGCATTTCGATGTGATTAGTGACAACCGCGGTCCTTCTTTGACCTTGATTAATTGTAACGTCACTTCCGTTCCGCGTAATATTTCACCGATAATGTTGAGATTCTAGTCAGTGATCTTTGATCTCTATCTCTTCCTCTTTCTGACTTTCTCTCTCGCCTCCTTCATTAGACAAAACGAGAGGGCAAGCAATCCAATATGGCCCTAGCCGCGCACTCTGTCGGGAAAGAATAGCTCTTTGTCGCATCTCCCTCTCTTGAATTTCTATGCTCTGAATCTTCTAGGCTGCTCTTGCCATAACTATGTCTGCTAACTCGATAGATGTGTTTTACTACCCATTAGCCCAGCGAAAGTGTTCGAATGATTGACGTTTGATCAGAATATATATTTATGTTTCCCCCTTCCTATAACCTCTCCCTCACTCATCATCTACCGGTCTGTGAATTGTCCACCCTTTACTGTTAGCTTCTCTCATCCAACCCCTTTGTTCTTTGCCGGTCTTTTCGCAGTTCCCAAATCTCTTACCCGTCCTCTCTCTTACTCTTCTACCGATCTTTGACCTCCCCTCTCCCCCTCTCCTCCCTCTCCCCACCCTTGACCCACCAGTCATCATCATCCTCTTCCGAGTCCTCCTCTCCCTCATCGTAGTACCGTCGCTTCTTCCGCCGCCGCCGCGACGATTTGTCCTGAATTTTTATTTGTTCATTGTTTTTATTTTTGTGTTGCTGTTGTTTTCAAGAATAGGGTAACTGAAAAGTGTTGTTACCTCACTGCCAATAGATTTCTTCGGAAGCCGAATGAGCAAGCGAGGAAGAGGAGGCTTGTCCGCGTCTTCCCTTTAATATATTATTCTTTTAATTATACTCATTGCACAGAATTGTGACTACGTGCTTGGGGAGTTCCTAGACAAAGGACAATAGATGCCCATCATCTTATATGCTTACGTTAATTTGTTTTTGTTGTTGTTATTTCATGACTCACACATTCTTCTGGACTGAGTCGATGGCGCACTGGTTGTTGTGGTCGCACGTCTGAACGGCAGCGAAGTCCACTAGCACATTATCTTTCCTCCTTTTTCTCAACTTCTCCGCGAATTCAAGACTCTCTTGACGGGCTGAAATGTCGAATTATCAGATTTTATCATCAATATAGAGCGCAGATAGAGTACAATCAGAGCTCATAAATGCACGCGTACCATGTCTGTCTCTCCCAGGGAACACCGGCGCGGGTTTCTTCATTTCCTTTCTTTGGTCTATCAACTTTTCCGCTTCTTTGTTCTCGAACCCGATCTTCTTCGTGTACTCCAACTGCAATTTTTCTAATTTAATGAAACATAACTCTAAACAAATGATCTTCTTGCTTTTATTATCTTTTGGTGTATAATATTTTCAAATTTCCCACCTTCTTATCCTCTTCCTTCATCACCGCACCAGCTGTCGCGATAGGTGCGATCTTTTCCGGCTCCGAATCCGAGTCTTCATCCTGAATTAATAATAATTATTATCAATTTAACTAATATACTATTTTTGAAAATTATTACTTTTCTAATATTCAGCTTCTCGCTGGTTTCCTCGGGATCGTCATCGTCGAATTCGTAGGCGGCTTCTTTCGAGTCGATGTAAGGCTGAAATTAAAGGGCAGTTACTTAGCATTTTGTTTTGGATGAGTTTCACAAATAATTTAAAATTTAGAATGTAATTTTATATTTAAATTTAAAATAATTTTTCTCACTTTATGATCCGCACTGCTCAACTTGTAGACTGGCGGGGCGCTGGACTGGGAAGATTTGGGACGGAGATAGACGGGGACGTTCTTCTGCAGTACGAATGATTGTTAAATTAGACCATGCATTAGCTGATTTCCTTCTTTTATTGACAGTGCATGTCTCTGCAGATAACTGATTATCCGAAAGTTCTTGAAGAGCGGGTAAGAGTCATATTGCTGTCGCTCGACGATTGCAAATTCGCGTAATGCGTCTCTGTTCTCACCTTCTTCTCTGGCCTTCCCGCCAACTCCGATGGGAGAATACTCGCTGCAATCAATGACGAAATACCAGAAGTGGAGGGCTTGTTGGGATCGGAGAGATCGATCGGCGAAAGGGGAGGAGTGAACTGGAAAGCAGTGATTAGGCGCGGAATCAATATTTAAGCCCTCAGCCATCAAAGTCGCTTAGATTTTTAGGGAATATAAGGGTGATGGTCTAATCTTGAACGCTCACAGTCAGTCTATCCTTGTCCACGGGTGTTGCTGGCTTCTGGAACACTGCCGGCGAGTCAGATCTCGATTTCGGCTCGTTCTTAGGCACCAATGCCGCGACTGCTGCAGGTGCTGCAGGCGTGAGAGGAGTGGTTGCCCTCGGGCCAGGCGTGGCCGATGATGCGGGTGTGGCGGGGGTGGCAGGAGTGGAGGGGCCGGCGCCGCCTCTCCCCTTCTTTAATCGAGCCATGAGTAGCTCCATCTTGCTGTTTGCTGAGGAGACCTCTCTGCAAATAATTTTTGGGTGATAAATTCGGAATTTTTCTTTCTTCCAAGACCCAACTATTGCGCTAATCGAAAAATACAATAAGATGACAACTCACTCCTTCTTCTTCTCCTCGACCGGGGGTTCCTCTACTGGCTTGGAAGGCGGAGGTGGTTCATCAGCAGCAGAGGTGGGAATGATCGGCTCATTGAAGAGGGCCTCGTCGAAGTTGAGCGTCGAGTTGAGCACTGCTTCCTGTAGAGGATTAGATAAAACGCGGAAAAAAAACAAATTATATGTGATAAAACATACCTGATCGCCCATATTCATTCCCTCGAACAGATCGATCCCATCCAGATCGATGTCCAGTCCGCTTTCGGATGGTGGTCGATGCTGAGAATATTATTGTTAATATTGAATTTTTTATTGATATTGTTTATTTAGAATTTCTTCTTTTGGGGTTACAAAATGGATGCATGACACGTATTTAATACTTCGATACTGTGAAACATATCCGATCCCCTCCAAAGCTAATAAAAACAAAATTTCTCACCAGATCGCCATTCTGTCCTCCGCTCCTCCTTTTCTGTCCGGTCCTGGGCGAGATCAACGTGCCATCTCCAGAAGGTACCGCGAGACCCGACGTCGACGGAATCTGGATCGACGGCGCCGACGAGGTCACCGTCGAGGACGGACCGGGCATCGACAGCGACGACATCATCGGCATCTGATTCGGGAAGATCGTCGTCGACGTCGAGGGCATCTGCAGGCCCAGACCGCCGGTCATCGACGATGACGTCGCCGGGGGCATCTGGGAGGAGCGCGGCAGGATCTGCGATAGATCGAACCCGCTGGCCGGCTTATCGGTCTTCACGGCCGCCGAGAGTAGGTCGAAGGCCTGCGGGGGCAGTCCGGTGCCAGGGGCAGTGGTGCCACGGGGCTGGGGTCGGGCGAGTGGGGCTGGGGTGGGCAGAGAGAATGGCGGTTGCTGGGCGGGGAAACCGAGCGTGGCACTGAGCTGGTCTCGCAACTGATCGTAGTTGGGTGGGAAGGAGAAGTTGCCGAGTTTGGAGGGATCAGCTGAGGGCGGGAGTGAGCCATAGCCCGAGGAGAGGGAGGGAAAGAGCGAGTCGGCGCCCGTCGTAGGGTGTTTGGGCGGCTGTTTGGGCTGGGAGATGGGAGGATTGATGGCGGATGGGGTGGGATGGAGGGAGAGGGGGTCGAAGGAGGTGGATGGTTGACGGAGATGAGACGAGCCCAAGAGGGGATTTAACGGCGCCGAGGAGACGTTGTTCTGCAAAATTACCAGAAATTACGCCATTTTCGAAACGGAAGTTGCTCTATCATTTTTTTCGCATGCCGCTTATTCGGAAATCAGTACGGTCGCCTATTTCAAAGGAGGCGTTATGCCTAGCACTGCTATTGTTATCATTTGTTTCTTTCTTCATATGAATCATAGTGTACTTTATGAAAGAATTGTCGAGAACGTAGATACGTGAAACATATTTGCACTATATTCGCTACTAGCCAGACTCATTTCGAAAGTGCAATATCCATCTGTCTGTCTGACCGCACTGATCTCTACTAATCTGCTTATCTAGAAGTCAGATGGTTCTATTTTTGCTCTAGTCCACTATCTCTGAGCCGGCCAATCGTAAAGGCCATGGGAAAGGCAAAGACTGAAATAGATGTGTCAGAAAACATCGAGATTGCTGATAGCTCCTACTATACGAGGATGATTATGGCATTTGATCTGGCACGGTTCCGCTCAACATTTAAAAAGGTTAAAGTAAGACCATTGGAAGGCAAACCTTAATTTTTTAAAGATTAATTTTAAAATATTAGAATTTAAATAATTCAGGCTATGACTCACCGATGTCTTTCCTCCAGTGCCATACTGCTGCTGGAATGCCGCTAACAGGGGATTGTTGGCGAGATTATTGAGATTTGACTGGGACGAAGATGGATTCTGCCAGGAATTATCCAGGTTGGAGGCACTGCAATCATTTCGAATATTTTTCAGACATTTTTTTAGGGATTACTGTCAAAAACGGTCATAATAACGCCTAGGAGTCTGCATTTTCAGAAGATAGGAAGGTAATAATTATGCAAAGACTCACAAAGATCCATTTGCCGCCATGTTTCCGGCAAACATGTTGTACATGTTTGGCAGGTTTTTGGTCTGAAAATAATAATAATTAAAAGTTTACTATTTAATGTTTGCTCAGTGCACTCGATAATTACATGTTCTCCACTCAATTCGTTCTCCTAACAACAAAACGATTTATAATTTGTGCTTTTATTTGAATAAATAAAATAAAACAAATAAATAAACATCATAATTCTTACCTGATCAACCCAGTTCTGGAACACTTGGTTCTTTGCCGCCCAGGGAAGATTCGCGTTGGTTGGGCATGAGGAACCTGGCAAGCCGGTAATTATTTTATCTTCGGCGCCGTGCGCAATAATTATGCACCTGGCGTCCTATATTTGCGGATTAGGCCAGAAACAGAGCTATTTTTTTACCTGTTTTTGTAGTTTTTGTGAATAAAACAAAAAAAATTGTTCGAAAATCACAATTATTTGTTGTCCTCGAGCCTCGAGGGCAAATATTGGGAATTATTCAGCGAGCAGGCGCCCGGGAGTGCATACACGAGAAGAAAAGAGAGGCGCGCAGCCGAAAAATCACTTACTTGTTGGAATCTGCGATTGAGTGAAGAGTGACGGCAGGAATACGTTGCCTCCTGGCACGCCTGTATTAATTTCGGCTCGTTTTAAAAGCAAATTTCCACTTCCGGACACCAAAAAGGCCTATTTCCGGCTCGAAAATGGCAAAACCATTGACTTACCCGAGATGAGGTTCTTATTTCCGCTCGTGCCGTTGATGTTGGGCGGTAGTTGCCCATCCATGTAGTGGGTGCTGGGACTCGAGCTGAAACCAGAGGGAGATTAGATGGGTGACCGAGCCAGGGGGAGACAATGCAAGAGGGAGAAGAGAGGTGATAAGAGGCTGCCGAAGCCAGGCGCGATCGCGGCCAAATCGTGGCCGATTGGGCAGAGAGACAGAGCTGTGCTCTCTTTCCCTCGCCTGCTCTCTCACTTTCGCCCGCTCTCTCGCCAGCACAACGCGTCCCCCCTCCGCTCTCTCCCTGCGCTCCCAGAGCGATCAATACAGAGAGAGAGAGGGAAGAGGGAGGGACTACCCATTCCCTTGTGACCATACAATGCCTAGGTCAGTGGCGATCCGATTAGTGGAAGTATGGACACAGGTTAGGCGGACTGCCATCGGGCCTCTTCCTTCTGGCCTTTACCCTCTGGCGCCTCCCTTCTCACGCTCGTCTCTCCCATGTTCAAGCCCCGTAATTATCGCTTGTCGAAGGATTAACCTTGTCATTCTGGCCATTATCGACTGTTAAAGAGCTTCTTTTTCATCTTTATCGAACGGTAGTCAAATCGCACAAATATAGTGATGGATTACCCGGAAATATGCAGATTATGAAACGAATTCTGACGATTGTACAGAAACAGCAGATGGTATTAGATCAGAAAAGGCCGGGACAGCCTTTGACCTTCAGGACCACTGCAGGGGAAGGGGTACGGTAGTCGGGGTAATTACAGGAAAGACGCACGCAGCGTGAGAATTGAATTAGTGTGATGACACTAGGTGAGATCGGGGAAGAGTTGTCAACTGAATAGTGGGAGTAGATCACAGGGATACAGGGACAAAATCGGGAATATTCACCGAGAAAGGAGGGAAGTGTCGCAACAACCGGGATTCGAGAACAATTGGGGGTCGGCGGGATCGGCTGTTCATCAGCAAGTAATAATCGAATTGTGGAGTCGAACTCCTCGGGCGAATGCCGTAGGATACGGTAAGGGCTACGGATTTCCAGATATAATAATATTTGATACATCAACAATCAGAAATGGAGGTGAGGATACGGTAGAGATACGGTAGAGCATTGTCTCTAGCCAGCGAATGGTGTCGGAGTACGGTAAGTCGAGAAACGGTAGCTCATGCGGCAGCCCACAGTCCTCCCGAGAATCCGGCTCCCCAGTTCCTCTTCCTCGCCGCCATGGGGATTCCCTTCGCCTGCTTGAGAGACCTGAAATTAATTGCGAATTCCGGGAATAATAAGTCCCCTGCACTATTCATAATTCATCCGAGGATGAAACACAGCCCCCTGCTTCCCACTCCCTTTTCGCCGCGCCCAATTATCCTTATTACGAAAGGGGGCAGCTACCGTAGCCTCGAGCTTGTCTCGTTTTTCGCTGCAGAGTCAGCTTAGTGCAGTCCCATTACGAGAGAGGAATGGGATTACGTTCGAGACGACGACAAGCTCATAATGCAAGCAGCGCGAAATGGCGTGCTATGCCCAACTAAGAGGAGTACGGTAGGTATTGGTTACGGTACCAACCTGGGCGAGTTTCTTTTGTTGATGAAATTGCCGATGAAGAAAGCGACTACGGAGAGAACGACAGAGACGATGAGGACGATTATTGCCCATGTAGGCCAACCCGCGTTGGGTTCCATGTCTTCGTTACTGCAATTTATTGATCATAATTTAAAAAAAAATGTAATATCATAATAATAATAATAATAATAATAATAATAATACAAAGTGATTATCTGGGGTTCAGAAGTAGGAATTTATTGAGCAAAGAACAAAAAAGAGAGTAGATAATGAGAGACAAGGCTCTTAGAGAAGCAATACCGGAAAGACTGGACTACGGTAACCAGTATATTGAGGGAAATCGTTCACAAAGAAGAAAGAAAAAGTGGTATCGTGAGTGGGAGGCCGGCTACGGTAACCATTAGAGATTCATAGGGGGTTCAGAATCAGACTAGTACCATAATTTGGTGATGATCAAAGATATCATCAAAAATTGAGCTTTATCTGCACCCAAATCAGTAGCGTGAGTGATATCCCGGGAATCGTAGCCTATTCTAAGAATAATGATTGCGTCACCATACTATTTGCCCTCTTGGATTGTGTTTCGCGCTTCTCTCAATCAAAACAGAACTCAGGGGTCAAATCCAGACACAATACGCATGGAATACGAGCGGACTTTTCAATCAATATTTTCGAAATCTTTGGCGTAAGGAGGAATCGCTAGAAAAGAAGTGACGGTTAGCTTCAGAAATTGCCCGTTGGCAGATTCGAGAATAGTAATTTTGAGGAATCGTCTGACTCTCTCAATTGTGCATACTCTCTCATCTGTTGTCTAACCGACGAAAGAGCGGGTGGAATAGAAGAGTGAGACGGTTGCAAGTAATTTAGGGTGTTTGTGCCATTCAAGGAGGAGCAAAGGGCACACAAACAGGGTGAGATTGGATGCCTCTCTCAATTGTTTGACGTAGAAACAGATGAAGCAATGATCTCTTCATCTCTCGCACCCGAAACATGAGCAACAATGGCGAGTTTGAGAAGAATATAGGTGCATCGAGAATGCATAAGGGCAGAGAGCTGGCTTTCATGAATCAGAGAAGAACAAGAACCACGCCTCCAATGCGCTCTCTCCCCATTCCTCATGCTCTCTTACTCGCTCTGGCCGGCGATTGAACATGAACAGAAAGTGGTTCCCGCCTCCCTTATATTCGTTGATTCTCACACATTTTGACAAGAATCGGGGAACTGAGGGATGTGTCTGGCTAAAATGGGAATTGAAGCCACCAGTCACTGTTACGGTAATGAATGGCCAGAAGGAATGTGGAATGAGTGATGGATGATCTAATAGATCTGCGTATTTCGTAAATGAAAAAGGACAGAGGCAGTTGCTTCCATGGCCTCATCAATATACAAGAGGCATCTACGGGGCCTTGCCTACCGATCTCAATCCACTTTTCACTTCTGCATTCGGCCTAGAGGTCTGAACTGTGGACTCACCCGTTGTGGTTCTCCTGATGGTAGGGACCGTCACCGACCGTCGTGATTGGCTCGTCCGTCAACGGGGCTGCAATATGGTTAGGTCAAATTATTTGTGATTGAGGAGCAAATTACAGGTGCGATAACAGAGAGTCAGAGCAGGGGACCGTTACTCGTACCGAGAACACCTCTTTGTTCGCCGTGCGAGAGATTCGGCAAGTAGACACAGAAGCCCCGATGCATAATTCAGGTATTTACCGTGTATCCGCTCGTTTTCGCGAGAAAATTATGAAGGTATTCGCAAAAATATCATTAAAATTGGTCTATCAATAACTCAAAAGTGAGTGCGTGAAACTGAAAGAACGAGGAGTACCCCTGAAGGAGTTTTGACGCGCACGTCGCTTCGCGTTGAGATTTAGACGTTGAATGCTCTCTCACTTTCACCTGCTCTCTCGCCACTCTCACCGACGAGAGATCATTTCGAAATGAGAGACCGAGACGATTGAGGTTGTTTCGAGTGCCTTTACTCTCTCGAGGATTTTCGAGGGCGGAAAACACTCATGCATACGTCCAATGTTCAGGTGCTCTCTCGGTTTTTAGATGCTCTCTTGGGGATTAGAGTGGGCGAGAGAGCGCGCATAATCGAGAGAGCTAGACGTACCCATGCTGATTCTTCCGTAGACGTCGTCGAACAGACTCTTCAGAGCATCGATCGGGTATGAACGCTTCTCCTGAAATAAAAAAAAAAATTTTTTTGTTTTCTTAAAAATTTAGGCAACGCTAAACGCGAATTCACAGCGGAGAATTCACTCATTAAATTACGGATAAATTCTCGCGAATTCGTCTCTGAGTCACAATGAAATGAACAGCAAAGAATTCCACTTGATGCGTCATTTATCGTGCGGCGCTGAGTCAACAAGGTGCCAGAAAATAACACTAACTCAATTTGGGCTGAGTGCCCGTGACGTTGTTCTGTCTAACTTGCATTCTGACGCTAACCGGAGATGACATGTCTCTTCTTTTCATGCACTCTCTCGATTCTCTGACCGACAAGATATCACAAGAAATGTATAGATGTCATGGTGTAGGCAATACAGGAAGTATCGCTTCAAGCCTACATCGTAGCTCACGGGGACAGCAGAAATGCGATAGCCACATGATGCTTTTATGGACGTGTGTATGCCGAAAATGAGAATGCCTTGCAGGATATAGTAGATGGGGAGATGAAATACTATGTTCTATTGCACGATAGGAAGTTGGAATGGGCGACTCTCTCAGCAGGCAGAAATAGCGAAGGAGTGTGCGAATACGATAGAACATGGAGAAAAGGGGAAGAATGAGAAGGGGGATAGCAATCTAGCAATGCTCTGGCTTCTGGTCCACATGAATATATGAAAGGGGAGACGTGAGGGAACAAAAGGGCGGGGATCGCTTACAGATGCAGCGAGGTCGGATATCTCTCCAATTTACACGCTCTCTCGCTCCCTCTGACAACGATAGAGCAGGAGAAATTGAGAGAGCACACGTTTTTGCTGAGATTCTACACATAGAAGACACTGGAAGCACTCTCGCAAAGCAGGATGCAACAAGGTGCAGACTATTGTCCAACGCGTCGTCCGGTTTCTGATGCATCGCTCGATCAACTACGGTAGCTAGGGGAGTGACGCTGGGAAAAGATCAGAATGAAAGCAAAAATAGCGGGTTGTAGTTCGCAGAAGAGGATGGATATCCGTGAGAGCGTTGCTGAGTGCTTCTAATATTATGGCAGAAAGCTAGAGAGCGGGCGAATTGGAGAGGGGCAGTGTAAGCACTGGAACGATACTCGGGTAAGGAGCGGCCGGAGGGGGAGGAGCTTGAAAAAGACAGAAAATAAGGCAGAAAAACAGGCAAACGAAGCGGGCGCTCACGACATCAAGCTAATGGAGTTTTATTGAGTGTTTCGGAAGGGTTAGGCGAGGAGTTAGAGGGAGCCCCTGAGTGAGTTAGGAGAATAGAACAGAGAGAAGGACCCGCAATTTGCATGTAATCAACGGAGAGAGGCGGGCTGAAACAAGTGGATTCTAGTTCCCTGTCTGATTGCGAAAGAGTGAAAACATCTGACTACCGTATGGGTGGTAAGTGGCCCTGAATGCGTGAGACAGATGGACACTTCTCTGTACGAAATAGTGAGGAGAAAGAAGAGAGCACTACTTGCTCCCTACATCACTAAAAGGCGCAGCATGTGAAAGTAGACAGCCACCCGCCAAGCATTTTCTTCCCTGTGAGGTTGCAAATCGAGGCACTATCAATCTTATAGTTTCGTAATAAGATTTTCGTAATAGCACACTATCTCGTTATGTCTAGATAGATGTCTTTCAGACCTATGATAATAAATCAAAATAAGTGAAACTCATCCATTTTTAGGCGAATTATGCAACTATTCGGGACACAAAATGCGAACCTCCGTGCTGCTTCCATTCCTGATCTGATGGGAGAAGAGCGCAGCTTCTCCACTGAACACGGGAATGATTCTCCCGCCGACTACAGCGAGCAGCAAGCTGATGTCGCTGCGGCAACCCGTCTAAAAAACGTTTCCGGTTGGAAAACACGTTTTCCGGAAACGCACCGATCTCGGGGGCGGCCAGTGCCGCAGGCGAATGTTCTTCCAGTCGCCGTAGTGGTCGCAGTCGATCACTGAGACGGAGATAGTCGGACGGTTGACGCTGGAAGAGGGAATTTCGTCTAACTCTCTCGGATTCTCGAGCTCTCTCGCTTTCTCTGCCCATAAATGTTAACGAATTAATTTTTTGTCGTTATCACGCTAAATCTGTCTATTTTTCCTCGAAATCTAACTCGAATCGAGTTTACTTACTCCGATTTACTTTAGTTCGTTAGATCTCGTGAGATTCTCGAAAGAACGAAAAGCCAAAACAAAATCAGCTGAGCACCGTCAAGTGGCCAAGGACTCTATCCGATTTCTGATGCGAATTAGGAACTCTCAGAGTGGTTCGGAGATTTGACCACTGGCAAGACAGAGAAATAATGGAGCGTGAGGCCATTTTTTTAGTAATTATTGAATTTCACACAAACCCATAAGAGCAAATAAGGCACAGACAAATGAATAAGGGACAGATAGGTAAGGGCGATAGAGAAAAAATTGAGCGATTTTAATAATCGGATGTGTTTCACACTTGAAATGTTTATCTCATTAATTGATGAATGGGGCTTGAAGATATTTTATTTATGTTATTTTAGATTATTTGTTTTAATTACTCACTCTGGAACGTCGTCGGCATTCTCCAGATTGACGCGGAAGAATCGGTTGCTCGTGTCGGAGAGACACACCGAGAACCTGCAGATACGGGGTGGGCAATGACCTAACTCTCTTGACTTCCCATACTCTCTCGGTCTGTCTGACCGGAAAGCTGGAACACGAAGAATATTAAATTATACGAGTACTGGTCTGGTTCCGAATGTGAAGACTTTCGTGACTGGAGGAACACAAAAAAGAACTTCTGACAATCCATCAAATCAAATCAGCCCGTAGCCCTCTTCCTTCCCCTCACCTCTTTTTGATCTCTGTTCGAATCCTCATTTCTAGTTTCGCTGAGTAGGCTGTCCGAGAGATGCACAGATATCTGTAATTTGTTTATTTATTTTATATTTTCGAAATATACGCTCCGATACTTCCTCACAACAATCGATTGCGATGCGGAGTGATCGCAAAAAGCGCATCGTTTCTAGCGGGGCGATCACTCTCGGTTCGACTCGGGTCTTGACGGCAATTAATCTCTCTTCTCTCTGACTGCATCGACATTCGAGAGAGAGAACAATTGGTCGCCCCTAAGCGAACTCGCCGTCTTTCTTACACTATGTTCCATCTATTTTCGATTATAGATGCAAGCAAGAGACATTATTTCCACAAGGAACTCTTCCCTACAGCTCCCTACCCTACATGTCTATCGATGAAACATAACTTATGCGGGGAATCGAACCCTTTCGAGAAGATTTGTCAAACAATCCAGCTTCATAAAAAAGAAGAATGCGGGTCTATTGAATCATCCACTACATCCGCATTTGCCCTAGTCATCAATTACAAGTGAGTGATTGGTGGCGTCAATTGTGCTTTCTCCATTCTAAATGAGGATTCTTTGAATTCCTGCCACATTCAATCAGTCAAAGCTCAAGATAATTCCAATATGAATAGAAAAATACATAAAAAAATAGAAATTGGATGTTGAAAATGGAAAGAACGAAGTGAAAATGAGAATTAGTCATCGTTTTTTTTAAAAAAATAGTCTCTTTTTAAAGGAGGACAAAACCCCAACATTGGAAGAGCCAATTCCCTGTGCGATCAAGGCGAGATACTGTGGGGAGGAGCGGGAGAAGGGAAGCGGGTGAGAGCGGTAGAGTACACTAGAGTCCTCTCCTCTCTCTCACCCTCTTCCCTTCTCTGCGTCTCTGCCCTCTCTTTGCACCGCGCATCTTGAATTTGCCTGTGCCCTGTAGAAAGTTTGAGCGCGTTTTTCTCGCTTCATAGTTAAGATTGAACGTTCTAGTTTTCGAATGTCTCCTGTACTTCAAGGGCCCGACCTAACCACGTGGTCAGATTTGCCCAGAAAATATTGAGTTTTGTCCTCCTTTAAAAATTTCCAAGCAACGAACGGTCGGTAGGCGTCGCATCGGAGGGCGCAGTCTCCTCGCACGCCGCCGCCGCAACTCATCATCGCGATCAGCACGAGGAGTGAGCAGCCGAACATCGAGTACGGTAGACGAGGTCCACCGCATCGCATACCTGAAGGGAACGGTTGTTATCGATTCGTTTGTTTGTAGAGTAAATCCCTGCTTCTGTATTGATAACATTACACAGGAAATGGTCATAATAGAAAAGTAAGAAACATTATAGTTGATCATTAGCCACGCCTTTTTCGATTCGTTCTTCTACCTCTCAATTCCTTCCCCATAAATCACTGAATTCCCCGATCGGATCAGCATCAATTAGTCCGTCATTACGCAAGGGCTAATCCCTTCTGTTCTCTGGACCCAGCGCGACTCTAGGAAGAGTGTAAAGTGGGCTAGACCACGTAGGTTTCTCTTTCCTCGTTCCATCCCTAGACGCAATTCGGCAGTATTCGGTCATGTGTCAATGCGGATCCCACTCTGTTATTCATTACATCCTGCCGGCCTAATATACGGCTTGCGCCGACCTAATATACGGGCTGTGTTCGGGTCTAGGCCGGAACGACCGCTCGTTTCTCACCTCAGCCCCGGGAATGATGACGGCTGCCTGCTGACTCCGCGTTGTCGTCGTTGAGAGGGGGGGCTGGAGGGAAAGACGGGCTGTAAATGAGGCAGGAGAATGGGTCGGGAATCAGAGAAGAACAACGCCGCCAGTTGTCTCACTCACACACACAACTGGAAGAAGAGCAGAGCTAGTGGAGGAGGGAGGGAAGCAGGGGATGAAGAATCAAGAAAGACTCATAATAAGTTCAAGGGCCACCAGTTCTCAATGTGAAGTCTGCACATTGCGTGAGACTGGACTCTTCCCAAGACTCTCAATGAGAGAGCAAACAATGATGGGAAGAACAATGATGAGAAGAAGAGAAGAGGTAAGTAATCTCTCGCTAGAGAAAAGCCGACGAAAAGAACAAAGTCGTGTTCTCGATTCACTTAGAAGAGGAAACGAATTGAATAGCCACCAAATTGTATCGGGATCCGTTCCTGGGAGAGGAAGACGGAAGGGAGAAAACTTCACGCGCCCCCCAGTTGGATTACGATGAGGAATACAAGGAACGGTGAGAGAGAACAGTTAGGGGCATGGAGTGATAATATAAGGGACCAGCTCGCATCTCTTCCGAAATGGGTCTGACAAAGAGCCACAACGAAATGAAACTGACATCCGGTCGCAGATGAAATGTCAGGAAAAAAGCATTGGTTATGTTGACAAGCTCCGATATTCCTCGACATATTGATGATAAAAAGGTGGTGGAGACCCGTTTGTCTTTGTGAGAAGGGCTCCGTGGGGCCTGGAGAGGCTACAAAAAGGTGTTGTTGACATTCTCGGACTCTCACGTTGCAACACTGCCTACGGGATAGAGAGACTCGCGTCGGTGATTTGATATTGAGATAAACAAGAATTTGGAGTTGATTGGGCTTGTGAATGAGTGACTGCGCATAAAATGAGATGATCTTTAGGCCCGAATAATTAATCAGCCAGAACTAAGTTATGGATGATGTTGTGCAGGAAAGAAAATGCCATGACATTCAGATGAGAAGATAGAGAGGAGAATGACTGCTCGTATATGGGAGGAGCCAGGGGATTATAATCGAGCGGAGAATTGGAACGATCTGACTCCCTGCTTCTCATGATCTTTCTCTGTCTCTCGAGGAAGAGAGATTTGGCAAAATCAGCCAATTCACCGATGGAATTGTCCCGAAAACTGTTATGGGAAACGATGAATGACTCGTAGTAATTAATATTATGAGAAATTCGCTTGTTATGGTAAATAAAAACGAGAAAATCACTTGAAAATCGAGAAAACGTTCACACCACTTTGATAATGATCCCACGAGTGAACATCCGCACAACAGAGAGTAGGAATGGTGTGAATAAGATTTAAACCTGGTTTAGAAGCGGAAAATAACTAAATATTTGGGTGGAAAAGAGTGGAAATTGGACGAAAAAAGACTATCGGATCAGACAACAAACTGACACACGAGAAGTATCTCGCAGTCTTAGAACTACATTACGGATCAAGTGATTCCTCTCTCCCTCTCTCTCCACAACGACTCTACCTCTACTACTCTCTCCACGATCAAACTGAACGAGAGACCGCTCGGGACGAGGAGAGGAACCCATTGTGACCACCTGCTCGGGAGACGAAAACGTGAAGTGACAGCGAAGCGATGATGAGACTAGAGAAGGGGAGACGGAAGACGGGAATAGATCCCCTTAGACAGACTAGTTCCTCATGGAAATCGAGCCATTTCTCTTTCCTAGAAAACTTAGAAAAACCGACAAATAATGAAATAAATAATATAATGAATCTGGAAGAGGAGGCGATAGGATAAAAGACGATAAAAGCAGGTGATACATCTCTCATCTTCTCCGTTGTTTCAGCTACCAGACAGGAAGAAGAGAAGAGAGGAGAAGAGAGATAAGAATAGATAGAGGAAGAGAAGCGAATGAAGTGAATGCTCCTGTGTAATTTGGTTCACTCTCACCCGTCTTTACCCCTGGATCTCTCTCGATTCCGCACGTTCTCTCGCAGGTCAGAGTTAGCGATGGAGTATGCTGAATACTCATTAGTCTACGGAATCTGAGGAGCGAAGTTCAGCCGAAAAGAGCAGTCAAATTAGATGTGAAATGTGAGAACAACGACAGCAAGTCTGAGACTGACTTTATTAGTGAGGACTAGATGGGGAAATGAACAGACCTAGCACATACAACGAACGAAGGAAGGGATTTATAGAGAGGTGATCATAAATGCGTTAGACTATCTGTCTTCTTCACTCCTTTGGCTTGACGAGGCGGCCGGTTCTCTGAAAATGGCCTGTCATCATAACAAAAGATTACGGTGTTGTGGCCTTTCGGAGATCCCCGAGGATTACTAGGTAATGACAAGATTGCGAGGACGTCAAGAACCGGACTCTGACTCTCCTAATCGCACTCACTCATTCGCTCTGTCTAACGTGAGAAAATGATGACCGAACAAAGCGCCAATGATCAGATAATGGGTACCCGAAATTATCAATTATCGGAAAATTCTGACCGTTGACCCATCCATTCCATTTTTTTGGACATTTATGGACCTAGTTCGATGCCCCGAATGAGAATCGGCTTGTAAGATTTTGTTCGTTCTATGCTAACCTAATGGACAATAATATAAATTAAATGAGTGAAAAACAAAATAAATAATACAAAAATTACCTCGACGGACGATAGGAAGAAGAGAATGGCAATAGAGACGCCGACGATCGCGAGAACGAGAAGGATCACACCGTATTTGTCCATGACCTATGATATTTAATTATTAATTATTGATTATTAATTATTATTTTTATTTTTATTTACAAATTGATGTGATCTCTGGTGATGATCAGAAAAATGAATAGTACAAATAGGTTTTCCGTATCGCTGCCCGTGCTGATGTCATAAAGGAACGAAAATGTATATCTAAAATTGAGCTTGAAAGGAAGCCTCAAAGGTCCACCTCAGTGCGGATTGATCTACGTGGGTCTTCTGAGAGTCTCCTCATTCCTAGTGTTCTCTCGGCGGTCAGACAGAGCGAGAAAGCATGGGAAATGAAGAGAGTCAGACGATCGAGCATCAGTACAGGAAGGAAGTGAAGGGAGGGAAGACACTCATTTCCTGAGCTGTCCTCTCAGACTTAGTTAGCACTACTCTTCCTTTCTGCACTTATTTGACTAGTCCTGACAAGTTCTGTTTCACAAAGCATGGCTAGCTATGCCTATCGATCAGTACGCAGCGATCTAGAGCAATATGTTAAATTGGAGAATTCATCTCCTTTCATTCTGTTCTCTTCAATGATATTCGTTCTAGACAACACACTGTACTGATGATTATCGATTGAATA
Source organism: Pristionchus maxplancki (assembly GCA_900490775.1). Lineage (NCBI taxonomy): Eukaryota > Metazoa > Nematoda > Chromadorea > Rhabditida > Neodiplogasteridae > Pristionchus > Pristionchus maxplancki. The sequence goes on from LS574311.1 coordinate 477,915, forward strand.
TCTTACCTTTCAGATACGCCGATGTCTGGAGGGGGACGGGTAGTTTTCGAGGCAGTGAAGCACTCGGGAAGTGGACGAAATCTCGCCGAATCGAAGGAATATGAGAAGTGAGAGCAAGATGTGCATTTTATTGGCTGGTGATTTGCGATATACTCGTCGTAATATCCCGATTCATTGTCGTATTCCCTCTAGAATCGCACTATATTCTAGCCGAACTCAACTTGAACTCAAAAAGGCTCGGAAATACACGGTCAAACAGCTATTTTCTTTCAATATTTGTTCAATTCAGGCCCATTCGTACGTAAAACTTCCTATTTTGGCATCGCAAACGCAGAAATGACAAAAGCAGATTAGGAAAGGATCAGCCAACCCTCGAATCAATGGACTACCGTACCCCAGGACCGGCCGGTTTCCGCGAGCCGGCAACCGGAATTCGCCCATCCGCGCGTTCCGTGCGCGTTATCCACTTACTCCTCCCCCTCTCTTCTCGCCGTGGCAGGGCGCGCGGCTCTCTCTCGTCATTGATCGGGGCCCAGCGACGAGAGAGTGTGGTGAACAGAGAGAGCGGTCAGAGAGCGGCTCCCCCTCTATTTGCGAGTGGACACGCGCGTGGACACAGGGAGAGGGAGAAGACGATTAGCTCATGTTCGTCTTGTAGTGACGTCTCCGGATTCCCGTCACGGCAGCAACGTCAATGGCGCTGCCACCCAAACGTGAGAAATTTTCCTTCTTATTCTTCCTGGTTTCGGTCGAATTCCTCTTGGAACGATGCCTTTTACTGCCTACTCGATCTCTTTTCTTCTTTTTCCGTTTAGACCAAAGCGCTATCAATTCGCACAAAATGGCTATGACCCTTGATTACGAGTCTGTTCACGTTCTTACACTTTCTGAGCGCCTTCAACAGCTATTTACTGAGACTGTTTAGAACAGAATTGTTAATTGATCCGGATATTAATTAATGAACTGCAGCCGGTGAAGACTTTGGCAGCGATGGAGAGATGGAGAACGACAAGGAACTCGTCCTCACTGACTATGACAAGGTATTTATTTTTTACATTTTATTTTTGTTGTTATTATCATGATCTGCGTTTGTAATTGTGGTCTTGACTTCTTTTTCTCTCAATATTCGAACAGATAGGGTATTACTTTGGCGTTGGTTGATCGAATTATCGATTGCAATTTTGAGTATAGATGATTTTTCGCGTCCTTTTCCTCGTTCTCCGCTCACTGATAACGATAAGGGCTGATCGGGTCCACAGCATAGAGCGAACAACGAGTGCGTTGCGTCAGACTGCGCTATCGCCACATTGATCCGCTTAAAAATAATAAATTGGGCACGAAAGTCCTGTGTGCTTCTACTCTGCTGCGTAGCGAAAACGTCGCCTACAATAGGATCGGATCACAGTGTACTTTTTGGATGTGTTTCACGCATTTCCAAAAAAACTGCTAGTAAGTGTCTAAGAAACACTAGCATGTAATAAATAATATTAAATAATTAATAATCCAGACTCGCAAAGTGGTGCCGCTCGTGAAAGGGCGAAGTATCATCATGAACACGAAGATTCTCTCGACTGAATTGACCTGTCCTATCTGTTTGGATATACTCACGAACACGATGACTACCAAGGCAATTTTTTAAAATTTATTCGTTATTCGAGTCGTTCTTTGACTGACAGTATCTGAGAAATTAGTAGTTTAGCGATTGGACGAAGTGATCGAATAGAATGATTCATTTCAGGAGTGTCTCCATCGTTTCTGCTCCGATTGCATCTCAATGGCGTTGCTGAGAGGGAACAAGGAGTGTCCGACATGCAGGTATTCCTTTTCTCTGATACGGCCCTTGGTTCGACTCCCTCCCAGAGCATTATTATTTTTGCTGAATTTATATTTCCCCGCCTGTCAACGAAACCATTAGAAATTCGAGGCACCCATGCACATTTCCTGACCAGTGTCAATTTCCCCACAACCATCTTCCTTTCCCACCACTATTCGTATGTGAATGCATTTTATGTGTGAGTCTGTGAAACTCATCTCATTTTTACTTTCTAGCCAAGAAAGCGCAGAAGCGCCGAAATCGATATGCTCCTTCTCTCTTATTATAGGGATGGGCGAGAGAAGCAGAGAAGGCAATAGAAGATGAGATAGAATGCGAAAGGCAGAGAGTACGGTGGTCTTACCGCGCCAATCTAAACGTTACCATGGCATCGCATTTCACTTCTCTCGAGGGATATCACTGATTGGCACCCTCGGCTCTCTAGAGAGACTCTGATATCGAGATTGAGGTTACCATGACTCCGTGCTTCTCTAGCTACTGTAATATTTTATGGAATATAATAAAAATAATATCCAAAAAAATGTGGTCCCGAGTCCCGATGCTAGTTTGGGTACTGTGATACGAAAGACGGATAAGACAAAATAAAAATAACTCCAGAACGAAGCTGGTGTCCAAGCGAAGTCTGCGGCACGACACAAACTTCGATGAGCTGATCAAACGGGTAAGATCAAAGATCAAATGTCAAACTCTAAAGATCAAAGATCAAAGATCAAATTTCAGATATGTCCGGACCGTCAGAAGTACGAGAGCATGCTGAACGAGGCGAACAAGGACGGCGACGATGCGCTCTCATCGGTAGTTGTCTATGCGGATGCGCTGGACGAAGACAAACCTGGCGAGTATCGAGACTAGAGTGTAGTTTCGATATGCTGTGGGTCTAATAGAAAAAGGCCATGATGTCTGTGATAGGCAGCATAAAATAATAATTCGAATTAAATATTATTTCCAGGCCCTCCTCCAGCCGACTCGTACGATCCCTTCGACAAGGATGCGCCCACTCCGCCCGCCCTTCTCGATTCGAGAAGTGAGTTGGAAATAAATAAAAAAAGGAACGAAAACAATTTTTTGTTGTTGTTTTTTTAGATAAAAATAATATTCCAGGAACTACTTCTCCGATGGAGATGTACGATGAGGGAAGGAAAACGCCGCCCTGGTTCCACGCTGGAGATCTCGATCCGAAACTGGTCAGTGTTATCCATTTTTAAATTATCAATTAATAACTAATTCAGATGGGCCCGTACGAGAAGAAGCTCTACATGCAGGCTCAGAAGGCGTACCTCAAGCTCAAGAATAGTGAGTGTCAGGGGCTGACAGAGCTATTCATTCTGTCGCAGACCAAATACAAACAAATGGGTTTTAAACTCGAAAAAAGCGAGAGATTGCGAGAGAGCACGCGAAAGTGAAAGAGTGCAGAGATGATATCTGGCTTTCAGGCCGTCTCGGGGCGAATCTCGCGGGTCTCGATCGAATCTTCGACGGAGAAGCGACGGAAACGTACTCGAAAACGTCGAGAGAGACGAACAGTCCGGCGTCCAATGAGGTAATTATTTCCCCAAAACTAAAAAATTCAAAATTGTGTTTCAGAAGCAGCGCAAGCTCAGCAATGGCGCGCCGAAGAAGGCTCTGGTGAGTCTTTTTTTTGTTTTTTTACATCGTTTTCTTCCCCATTTCATCGAAAAATTTGTCATTTTTTGCAGGCAGACACTGCGACTGACGACGCGAGGGATTCGACCGATGACTCGATCGACTCGGACGAATCAGATACTGAGGGAGTGAGGATGGAGGCAGATCTGGATTATGGACACATGGAAGAGGTGAGGAACATGAAACATTCAGTGAATCTGTGAAACACACACACCGGGTGAATGTTGAGGAAATTCCTGAGTTTTCTGCTCTGAACAAGATACGTTTTTTTTCTGGTCTGAACAAGATACAACAGCGCTCCAAGTACTGCAAAAAATACTGTAATTATTGCTTCTGTGAAATTAATTCAACTTTCACCCATTAGTGTTGATGTGCCGCCGGGAATTGTTGCCGAGCTGTACTCTAGTTCCCCAATTACCAAAGAAATCCTTTATTTTAGTAGTCCATAACAAGAAACTAGAATCGGAATCTATTTTGCAGCTCGAGATGATGGACCCTCGCACGTTTCTCATTCAAACGTCTAAGGAAGTTCCGAAGAAGGAGAAGGCTAATGATGTCAAGGATATCACTGCTCTGCCCAGAACGAGTGTGATCACGGCGATTGATGGACAGGGTAAGATAGATCTCACATATTGATGAGAAGGCACAAGGGAGTCACAGAATAAAAATTGTCCTGATGAGTACCGTCAAAAAACGTGTTAGAACAGCCTGTGGTGAAACTAATTTTTTTGTTATGTGTTTTTATCTGACGGAGTTCTCAACCGAAAAAGATGGGAATTATGTCACATTTAATTATCAAAACCAGTATTTTCAGTAACCTCGACTGCCATGCCCTTCGTTCCCACTGCCGACGCTGACGACGATCTGCTCTTTGATCCCCGTGAGAACGCCGATCCGCCCTATCCCGATGTCGTCGAGCAATTCGCCGAGCTGATGCCGAATGGAAAGGTACGGTAGTGGAAATGTGTGGTGTGACAATATTTACTACTTACTGTGTGTAAGTAGTAAATATTGTTACATAATAACTTTGCATGTAAAAATTGCAGGGCGGCACTTGGCAGCAGGCTGTCGACAATCCCGAGCAGCCGCAAGATGACGATCTGGATGAGGAGGTGAGATATATTTAATAATTATTTTTTTAAAGTTAATTTATATTTTCAGTTGGTATTCGACGAAGACGACGTCCTCTCTGTAGTGAGCATCGACGATCTGCTGCACGAGATGGGAGTGAGTCCAGATCCGGGATTACGGTAGAGCCGTTGATTACTGAAGAGCCTTAGATTACGGTAGCGGATTGCTATAGAGCCGTGAATTATGATTGAACCGCGAGGTTACGGAAAGACCCACAGAGTACGGCATATACAGTAGAATAGCTGATTACGGTAGAGCAGTAGGTTACTGTTTACGGTTGGGCCGTAGGCATCACTTGCTAAATTCTAGCTACCGTAACCCTACCGTAATCCATTTCTTCATTCAGATGGTTGCACACGAGGAGGATGTCGAGGCGCTCTACACTGAGACGAAACCAGAAGGAGTATTGTCTGATTTGTCTCTACGAGATCCCAACGAGGATAAGGACAAGTACATGTGTGTACTCTGTCACTTTCTGGCTAATTATAAATAAATAATTAATTAATTAAAATATCAATGAAATAATTAATTACAGGTGCGACGAGACGAGGATGCACATTCGAGAGATCAACGAGCTGCGGGCCGGATGTCTGGGAGATGTAAGTCCTTCTGCCGACTCTCAGATATCCAGGCTGGGCAATGGGTAGTCTTATAGAAAATAGTTAGTTAATGCACAGCAAACACGTCTTATATGCTATAACCGGCGATTTACAAACAAAAAATAATTACAGATAAAAGCCACGCTGGAAGACACTGAGCAATTCGATCTCGGCGAGGCAACGACTTGGTACTCTCAGACGAAGAATGGAGAGGAGATGGTCTACTATGAGAAGAGCAAGGTGAGGCCACGCCCTTTTTTATTTATTTATTTTGAATATTTACAAAATTCCAGCAACCGCTCACTCGTGGTCGTCGCCGCACGACTGCCGTGTATGATGTGGCTGAGGAGGTGGAGAGACTGGGAAGGAAAGTGACTCTCAAGGAGATCATGGATGATATGTGTGAGTTGTATTGCGGCTAACAAGGGTGGTGTATACAATAATAATAATAATAATAACAATAATAATGCACTTGCAGCGAACACCGACACCGACCAGGGTACTCCCTGCACTCTATCGCTCGCTTCCTCTCCCGAGTCCTCCAAGCTCTCCCTCTCGGATATCGTAGAGGAGGAGTCAGTACCGTCGGCAAAAGAGGTGAGACACATGTCATCATCCCGGAAGGATGTTATAAATGGTCTAACTCTCTCATTTCGTACTACTAGTGCGAGAGAGAAATGGAAAGTGAGAGAGACATACGATTGCTCAAGCATCTACCTTCATTGTCAGTCCAGAATAGGGAATCAATCATTGAAGGAAACACCAGAAAAGTGCTACATTTGCGAGACATTCGTTCTATATTTCGAAACAATTCAGGAAGCGCAATCGCCGTCCGTCGATCTTCCCCCACTCAATCCCGGTCAAGTGAAGGAGCGACTGCACAGATGGATCGGAGATGTCACGCCGAACACTCCCGAGTAGGTTTCACATACCGTACCAAGGTCCTACATTTACCATCTTTCTCATTTATATAGTTCTTGCAGATTGAAATATCCTTTTTTAAAAGATTTTTTAAAAGATTTTTTATTAGATTTTCACGGCTTCTTTTTCCCTTGACTACGATTCATTCTCGTCCCAGGCAACTCGACACTCCACTCGACCGCAGTATAGCCGACGATGAGGACGAAGAAGACTGCGAGAGTCTTCCCGATAACTACGAGATCGAAGCGGAACTCCGCCCCTCAGCAGCGCTCCTTTCGAGGTCAGCCGCCACCTCGTCTCCCACTCCTTCCTCCTCTTAATCCCCTTCACCCCCGTAACCGTAGTAGTACCACCCACGTCGATAAATGTTGTTATTGTTTTTTTTGAGTTGGTGAAGAGCAACAGCAGGGCAAGTGGTGGCGGCCGACGTCTGACTCTCTCCGATCCACCCGTTCTCTCGTTCGCTCTGACAGAGAGATCACGCGGATCAGAGAGAGTCGGCGATTCGGTTGGGGCTTGTTGTGGGGCGGTGGCAGCTAGTGATTTCAGAGCGGCATGCTCCTCAGTTCACAGTTTTGCACATGAAATAAGAGAGGCGCTTGCCGAGTTGTCGGCAACGTTCTTTGATCTTTCAGAAATGTCCCTCCGGATGTGCTCATAACGCGCTTCATTCGCACGCAGCACAATACTACGAGTGAGTTATTTTTTTCGAAAACGTTGCCCTTTACTTTACATCATTTAAAACTATGAAAGACACAGGAACTTTGCAGTCGAGCACCTCGGCGAGTTTCTGTTCCAACGCTGGCTCGAGGACGTCCACATGAAGACGAGGGGAGACGAGATCGCGCCCGACGTCCCCCGACCCGAACACTTCTTCGTTTTCGTGAGATACTCTCCATCATAGCTTTACAATCGCAGTAGCAGCAGCGAGAATAGAGCTTGGCCCTTGAAATAGGCTAGAAGTGAGCCCGGTGGCAAGGCGTCAGCGAAAAATAGACGGATTAATGACGTGTAAAGGTCTCGATTGAACACCGATTTCCCGATGTTCTGTGGGATCATAACGAATAATCTGCAGAATCGTGTGGACCGCAACTGCAAGTGTGTGCTCTCTCACGAGCCCCTCGTCACTGCTCAGACGCTGACGGCGAGGGACGACCACGTCGTCATCTACTTCGACACTCAGAGGGCCGAGATCAACTCATCGGTACGCCTGAATCTCGTTATCCTAACGGGTCTTATAACCTACCGACCTCCTAAATGATGGTGGGGGGACATTTATCGGCATAAGTAGTCATGGAAATGAGTAAAAGGCAGTAACAATTAGTACCGGTTCCATTGCAGGAGCAGTCCCTCCTCGAGAAGATTGTTCCTCAGAAGGACCGTGGAGACGGCACTCCGGCCGGGTCGTCTCGTGAATCTCCCGGATCGTCCATTTCGGCTTAGACGATGTCATCGTTGAAACACAGTAGACGTCGTCTTCGAGACTCATATTCAATACCATACTCTAATCGTTCCCCTGCTCCATTTAACTTTTTCATATTTATTTATAGAATTTTCAACAGAGTAATTTAATCTAATAAGGTCATTTATTAAACCAAATCGGATGCAATATTTGGTAATTTATGTGGTTTTCCTTAATTCTTTCGATCATGTATTTATGAAATCGGAACGGCTCTCGAACCCCACAACTCTTTCGGTAATTAGAATCATTGGTCTTTGATCTATGCTTCATTTTCTATCGCTTGCAATGTGTTATTTGATCTCTTCTTTCGCACATTTCTGGATAACTTCATGGTAATGATAACCTTCATGATCAAATAAATCTTATATTCAATTATTGGATCTTGATGGCGAGAACTGTATCAAATCATCAGTTAGAATCGTATCTGATGCGAATTTATGCGGCCATTTTTTATTGTCCTGTACTGTGTTGCCTTGTATCCGCTATTACGATCCGGTACCCGTCACGAAACGTTACCGTTCAACACCTGTCCGTTACCAGTGATGTTTGCTGATGGACAGCGTGAAAACATCCAGCAGCATCGGGAAATTCGGTAGCTTTTGGAGCTTCCCGAAATTTTTTTCTATTCTTCACACATTCCTGGCCTTCAACCCTTCGTTAGCCAATCTCATTTTAAGAATGTGTGACACTCAACCACTCCTCGGGGAACTCAACAAGTGCCACAATTCCCACTCATTCGTTTGGACCATATAATTCGTGATGGGCATGAATCAATAGCATGAATCATTTTCATTGGCATTTTCGAATGATGCGAGTTTCCTTTTAAGGATACTTACTTTTGAATATACTAAATACTACAAGGATACTTACTAAAAGAATACTTTTTGGCCAAATTCATCTATTTCCACTGCAGGACTTGCTCGGGAAGAATTTTTATCTTTCCTTTCTTGATCATTTCCATTGTTTAATACCTGCCAGCTATTGTTTTCCATGATTGAGTATATATTGCTGCAGATAAAGAAATTAGAAGAGGCACCGGAAACTATTGTATGAAAGTCTCTTTCAAAGACTTCGACGACGGGGGTTCTTCTCTCGGCCTGGTACCAGACAGAGGGCGACAAATAGATGAGGTGACAACCGTGTCCCCGAAAGCTTTCCGTACCTGAAGCCCCTCTGAAGTTCCGCATCTCTGAAGTTTGAATTTCATGTTTATTATCATACTGAAGACAATCGACAAATTACAGCATAATGAAAGAGTAAATATGGGAGCAGACATCGGGGTTAATCTAAAAGTTATGCATAGTTGACACGTCCAAACGCGCACAGGAAGTAAGCAATTCAGTAATAAAATCACCGAGATTGTCAGCTAAAACGTTGATAATCCAGGTAAAATCTCACAAAAAAGGGACTCGTAGCGATAGGAAGATCGATTAGGTTGGTGTACTACAAACACTTGCAGGCAAAGTTAATGAATGTAATTGGTACGGTTGCTGGTTAAGGGCTAACAAAACTGTAGGTCGCCAATAAATGTGGTTAAATCAGTGTGAAACATTAGGCGACCGCATTGAAACGGTGAATTAAAAGCTACTTGGGTAATCGACTGTAGACAAAAGCTATCGGGGACATCGGGTGAGATTCTTCCATATTACTCCTCAGAATCCATCCACGAGCTTGCTCTCATCATCGATCGGAGGCATCTCGGCTGATCCCGCGGATGAAACACGGTCGCGCGTGCGGTAGGTCATGTGTGAGACGGGTCGAGTGGGAAGCAGAACCTAAAAATAGGTTAGATCATCGATAATTCCGTTGAAATAATTGAGTAGTATCGACTTATGGCCCTTGATATATGGATCAAGGGCCATCCATTTGGATAATCTACCTCGCTCGAGTCAGTGCTCAGTCGATTCTCGCTCGGCGAGGGCGGGAGACTGTTGATGTGGCGGAGGATGTGAGGAGAAGGAGGCTGCAGAGTGTCCTGAAACTGAAGTGGGTTCGGTGGGACAGATTTTTTAGCGTGGGTCAGATTCTTGATTTTCCATTGATTCATCGTCAGTTTTTATTTACCTGATGCGAGTATCGCTTGTTGTTCATGTTGCCCGAGATGCCTCCGCAGCCATTGGCCGTGCAGCGGCAGCCAGCGGACGTTGAGGGGTGATCGTGACCTGAATAACAACAATAATAACAATAACAACAACAATAAAAACAATAACAATGTCAATAACACAAAAACTAACCATCAAGTGGAGGTGATCGGAAGAAGGAGGACGTGTGAGAAGGAGAGGCGGCGAGGGAGACATGGGAGGAACCTGAGATCAAGGATCAAAGATCAAGATTAAAGATCAAAGACTCACGGATAGACAGCTTCTGGCCGGCACACATGCTCTTCTTGCGGAAGCCGTAGTCGACCTGGAACAGTTATGTATCACGTTCCGATCAGAGAAAACGAGAGAGCACGGAAAAAGGAGAGAGTCAGACAGTCTGAGTAAACGAGAAAGCTTGGAAAAGGGAGAGACGATCACTCACCAATTCCAGATTGCCCTCATCTGTGTCGTTGTCCTCGACGTCCGAGTCGATACGAAGAATCTGAGATGGACATTCTTCATTCTGAAATTCGTCCCGAGCCGTCCACACTTCTTTTCTCTCATGAATACATCTTGTACTCCCGTAAGAATAGTCGACTTTCACTAGCTCATGTAGTAAGACAACCACAGGGTTGGTGGTTGGAGATGGATGGAGGATATGTTCTCATAGAGGCTCTTTCGGGGAATTTCACATGTACGAATGTACCGAGCAAGTATGACATATCTGCTCCTAGTTCCCTACGCCTCATTGAATCAGGAGTGCTTACCTGACCGGGCGGTTCATCGGTTTCCGTCTGCTCCGCTGGCTCATCGGCGGCATTCAACTGCTGGTTCTCATCGAGCAGTCGGATGCATCCCCGTCCGTCCGGAGGAAGAATCATGTACTCCCTCTCGTCGTAGTTGCCGGCTTCCTGGATAGGAACGCCCTGATTCTCATCTATGCCAACCTTCTTTCGTCCCACCTTTGGCAACCCCTAATGGCTAGAATCACTCGTACTTTCTATTGGTTCCAGTGATTTATGCCCAGCAGACCCAAACGGTATCAAACAGTTTAGTTTTAGCAATTTTTGGTGTCTAATGGTCAAATTATCATGCAAGTGATCATAAGTACCCCATACCCTCATCTCCTCGAGTTCCTTGGCGGAGCAGGTGGGCGTCTTGATGTCGTACACGTTGTGGAACTGAATTTATTATTAATAATTTAATAATAAAAAAACAACAAAATATATTACCTTGGAGAAGTCGATGTTGTACTGGCCGTTCTCCTTCTTGTAGTGGACGAGTTTCTCAAATCTGCGAAGGAAACATTAAAAATTCGACAATTTCTCTACTTTACCATTTTCTATCGGATACACATGTAAAATCGTTTCATTCTTTGTCAGACAGGGTACATGAAGTTGCTGACCTCTTTCCCCACAGAATCTCCGACGGGAGGTAGCTCGTACGAGCCTGCGTCGTCGATCCGACCGACTCGACGACACCCTCGAGAATAGCTAGAAGGAATGATGGGATATTTTTCAACAACTAATTCATTTCCCTGTTTCATCGCCAAATCAGCGATCTTCGATGCTATTTTGGAGTCGATCTGGTTCAAAAAAAACGTACCGATGATCTCGAACTTGGCCGTTTGCAGGGACTCCTTGGACACCTCGTAGAGCGGAGATCTCTCGTCGATTTCATGGCAGATTGTGATTGGCCAGATGACGAAGACTCGGTCCAGACCCTGGTCGTATCTGAGAAGGCTCAACTGTCGCAGTAGTTCACGCCACTCCGCATCGGAGTTGGCAAAAATGACAGACTTCATATGTCCTGCTATATCGCCATCTCTGACCGGCGAGAGAACATGAGAAGTGTCGTAACTGTTGAGGATGTCATAGATGACCACCCCAGATACAAACAGTTTTAGAGCGAAAAGTAAAGATGAGAAGAATTCTATTGATCGCCGGGACAACTAAGCACCACGGTGGAACAACAACTAGAGAGGACCGTCCTGCAACTTGTCTAACCCAGTGAAATGCAGCGCATTTTGGTGGTCTGTGATGTATCTGAGATGGCATTCCGGATGAATTGGGCATAGGCTAGGGCTTACCCGACATCCATGTCGAACTGGTGGAAAGGCAGGAGCTCGCCCTCGTAGGTGATGCACCGCTTGATCATCTGATTGCGTTATTTAATAAATTAAGGAACAAAAGCTTGTGATTTATTGCCTTCTGGTATACTTCTCAGAAGAGTATCTAATCCATAACTAGGAGAGAGATCATATTTTCTCGCCGCACCATAGCATTCGAAGAAGTCTAGTATTGCCATTCTCATTTTAAGAATGAGTGAAACTCAACCTTTCTTCCGGTTGTATTCGACTGTATTTCCCCTGATCTCCACCCTCCATTTCCCCTTTACCTGTAATCGCACATGTGCTTCTGCGAGCGAGCTCTTCCTCATGTCGCCGACCCTGTAAATCACCGGTGAAGACAGGACAAAGAGCTGGCGCTCTCAATTTCGAGTGATCTCTCGCTTTTATGGTGCTAAGGAAGAGACTGATCTCAATGCAATGAGTACTAAAATATTCAATTGATCTGAAGAACACAGTGAGATTGTTGCCAAAAATTGAAGCAAGCTCTCATGGACCTCAGGAAATACTGAACGCACAATTGCCACAGCCTTTGCTGGCCATAGCCTCAGAACTAGTTCTGATACCTGAACAGTAGACATAGTTTGCCGTCTCTGAGGCAGATCACTGCATTCTTGGAGAAGATGAGAGTGGCGGCTCGCTTGATCGGACGGGCGAGTTTGGAGAAGATCACACCCGCCATCAGGGTCTGAATGGGAATTTTTTTAGATGATTTGCTTATCGAGACGAACATTTCGAATGAAATAGTGGCATTTTTTGCATTTTCAGCCTGATATTTATTGAGTATTCTCACCTGGGACATGACTCCCCACATGAATTGGACGCACATGGTGAGCACGACGAGCGTGCATTCGTCCGTTGGGTATCTGAATAAATGAGGGCTCTTCTTTTTCGCATTAGTTTATCAAATACAGTTATGGTTTCGGCCATCAAACGACTAGTCTCTGCTAGGTTTAACTTTTGTGATGTAGAATGACACCTTTCAAAAACAAGCCAAGGTTAGTTCCAACAAAAACGGATTGAGTTTTCCGATACGCTCATTTTGGATGATTGATTCCTATTATTGAGTGGTAACCCACTAAAAGTCATCCCTTGTTGAGATTCGTTACATTTCCGTTGCTCTTTCCGTTTACATGTTCCCTCTCCCCTTGTAACGTGACCCCTTTCGCCCCCGAGTGTTGGTTCCCTCCTAAGAGGGAGTAATCCAATTCGACCCTCTTCTTTGTCTCTTCGCTCCATCTATTCTCTATCCAATTCACACACTCTCTCTTATACTAGGGGTGCGATAGACAGTGAAGAGAGAATTAATAGCCCGCAAAATACAACTGTTTTGGCGGATGAGATGGCCCCTCGCACAGTCTCTGACAGTCAGAGGAAGCGAGAGAGAGGATGAATTTGCTAGAGTGACACATTTTGCGTGCCCATCCCAACACACACTTTGTTTACGAATTGTCCCGAAAGGACCAGTGAGAAATCGGGGAGGACGGGGAGGGAGGAATAAACGATTACCCCCCTCCTCTCACCACCCCTCGGGGCAATTATGGCAAACAGATGTGTGCGCCCTGCTTTGTTTTTCGCCAATGCGAATCTGAGAATGTGCGGTCCGTCCTTTGAGGTGCTGTTGTGATGGATTTTCAAGGAGAAAAGGGAAGCAAACCGCCTGACGAGAGGAGAAAACTGCTCACCTGAAGCCGTAACCTGCAATGGGAATCATTATTTTACAACTCTATTAATTTTCTCCAAGACATCCTAGATGACAAGACCGATTTTCATAGCAACAGAACTCCCCGTAGAGATTTAAGGCTCTATTTGAGGTTTCTGAGTAAAAAAGGGCAAAATTCAGCATTGAGGGTTGGATACGTACCTATCGTCGTCTGCGTCGTGAAGGAGAAGATGAAGACGTTGAGGCCGGTCTGGACGTTGCCGATGCACGGCTTCCACGTCGTGTCGTTGAGATGGACGAAGTCGCCTGAGAGATCAAAGATCAAAGAATGAAAAAATCATTTTTTGTTCATGGTAGAGCAAAATAAGAATATTTTTACAGTTAGATTTCAAGTTGTCTGCGCACTTTGCTCGATTTTCGATCTGCTATTCCAAATTGGTTCTCAGAACGCGACTATCCCCGATTCCAGACTCGCGTTTACGCTATTTTTCCGTGTTTTTCTCAAGAACTGTCACGGTATTCGCTGATTTATGAGTGTATTTGTTACTTGGATATTCGCACATGACAAGTGGCGAGGGTGTCTCACGCAAGGGATACGGTCCAAGAGTGCTTATAAATTTCGCAAAATGCCCTCCTCCTCGTCCTCTTAGTGAAGTTGCAATGATATTCCCACTCTCTAACGAGGAAAGTGTCTAACTCTCTTCATTTCGCGCACTATCTCGCCCCTTCTGACCAGCGAGAGAGCACGGAAAAGTGGGGGAGTCTCCAAGAGTGGTGTCAATTCAATCTGCCGGCCCCAGAGTGTTCCGCTGATTGCATTAGAGAGAGAAGTGCGAATTGCTCAGTCCTTTTCCATGCTAGCGAGACGAATATTCATCGATCGAAACAGTTGCCTCACTAAGTTTCACACCCTATCTCGACCGATAAAGGAAGCGAGAACTTTGAGATTCTTCGTACTACGCATAACAAGATAGTCAGTCAAATCTAAATAGCAACCACTTCACAGAAGACTCCATTACAGACGCATCAAATCCCTCGGCGATTGCCATTTTAATGAACAGAAAGGTTATTAACGGTTGTCATCCTTCTGTTAATCCAAACCCCCAATGTATATCGAAAAAAGGGGAAAAAGCACGATATCGGAAAATATAAATTTCTTAATTATGGTCAGACAGAGCGAGAGATCAGGGGAACTGAGAGAGTCTGAGAAAAATTTAAAACAAAACGCACCGTGCGAGTAGGCAATTGTGTAGTAAATGCATGAGAAGAAGCACCAGGAGAAGGCAAATTGGAAGGAGAAGAAGAGCAGACACCAACGCCATTTCATCTCGATGATCGTCGTGAAGATGTCACTGAGTTTTTCATATTTACTCTTGGTTCAACTCCCGGTCGGTGCTTTGTCTTTTGCCGCTTTTTTCTTCTCCTCTTTTTCTGTGGTTTACCCTACTTTAAGTCTCTCACTCAGTTCCGGCCATGTACCGGAACGCGGCTGACGTCTACCGGCCGGCATTCACTTCTATACCAGACAGACACTAATTGCCGCTATCCAATATCACCTCCGAACCTCTATTTTTGTATCAAATGATGTCTTTCTATTCCAGACGCTCACACTCCCGCTAATCCTATTCAAAGTCCATTTGCGGCTAGCGTCGCCCCGCCACTCCAGGATGGCCCCTTGAGAAGCGAGAAAAACGATATCTCGAGTTCCTAGCTAGGACAGAAAAGCACTAGTAGTTTGCAGTCATCATGTTATTCCCACCTTCCGCTCTAGACAGGGCAAAACTAGGGCTTTTTGCTCCAGATCGACTGTGGGAAAGGGCACTGCGACTAAGTTTCTCAAATTTACACTCCCTCGACCGCTCTGGCAGACGAGATAGCTCGTGAAATGGAGAGAGCGGGAGCATTCGCTCCTTAATCCCTCTCATTCTCACGTCAGGGGCAATAACTTCCGACCCCGTGCCCCTCTTCCTCCTCCTCTCTAAATCACTCGGAATGGTCACAAATGCAAACAAAAGACGGGGGAAAGGAGCTGCAGCGTTTAATGGAAAGTTAATGGGGAGCGAGCTCGTGGTTTCGGAAGAAAGACTAGGATTACAGAAGGAAAGAGGATGCGATGTGCACTCATCTAACTAGAGCTGAGATCGGCACATTTTACTAAGAAGAATTGCTGAGTTTTACATATTTGGTTGAATGGCAAATAGACTCTGAGATCCACCAGACTTCTATTCATGACTCAGCATGTTTTGCAGACAAGATCAAATCTCTCTCGCACTCATACTAATAGGCTTCAATTCACGAATGATGTGCATGAGTCATTCAAAATTCGCTACATCGAGAAATAAACCCCTGGTTCGACTCCCCGTCGGTGCATTACATTTTTGCCACTTACGAGAAGTACTTCCTGCGTTGCTTCGGGACGTTCTTTAGGGAGATATTGCAGATGCCTTGCTTCTGCACAAGTCTGTTCCTGAATTAGGCACCTAATTTCGAGAATCCGCGTCACAGCAACAACCTGATGCGCCGACTGCCGATCTTGGGAGTCCGGAAGAACCTGCAATCGACTTTTTCTTTCTCGATTTCGAAAAACGGGGCTTCGCAGCTGTTCATAGTGTGCCTTATACATGATTCTTTTCCAGATGAGAACACCGCTCTAGTTTACAGTGTCCCGGAGTCTACCGTATTCCTGGGCTACCGTACCTCGTGTACTTTCCTGCAGCAAGAGGCGGTGGTTGCGGAGGCGCATCCTCGTCCACCCTCGCTACCAGTCGTTCCTCTTCCGGTTCCATCGCGATGTCCCTCTCCCGACGCTCAGCTGAGATTGTTTTTGTTTTTTTTAATCCGATCAACAAAACAAATAAAAACAACAACATCCCCTGGAAAGCCCGGATCAACCTGAGGAGAGCAGCGCGGCTACGGTCGGCGTCAGACCGACGATCGCCTTCTTGCGGTTCATGATCGCGTGGATGCGTGAACTGCCGCGTGGAAGCGTATGGGCGCGTGCGAAGCGGCCGACTAGGTCGCGTACACTGCCCCGTGAATCGAGCTGTGTATGCACTGGGGTGGAGTCTCCCCTCTATCCCCTCCTCCCTCCCTCTCTCCTCCTCAGCCGCTTGAGAAGGGGAAAACACACGACTGAATCTCTGCGTTTCCGCACTTTCTCAGGGGTCAGAGATGACGAGATAGTGCGTGATATGGAGAGAGACAGGCATGTACAGGCATGTTGTGCGGCCTGCTCGCTTTTATGTCGGGATTGGAGGTAGGAGAAAGACGGAAGGAAGGCAATTAGCATATAAATCGTGCGCCTTGTCGCCACTGCAGCATAGTCTCTGATTGAATGCGCTCTCTCGTGGGTCAGACAGAGCGAGAGAGCAGGCGAAATCAGGAGAGACACGACAGAGATATGTGGTAGCTACGTTACGGGTCTGGCTATCTCTATTCCGCTCACTATCTCAGTGGTCTTACCAGCCAAAGGGGAAATATGTAGACGCGAGGCTGTTCTATCAGTCAAACAATTGGTTCTTGTTTTCGAACTGGCAGCGGAATGCAAACAACGAGAACTGAACAGTTTGGGGCTGATAAGCTCATCTATGCGTGAAAAAAAGATCCGACCAGCCTCATAAACTGACAAAATGGTTGCTAAATTCTGTAGGAGTGGAAGAAAAAGGGCTGGTCATTTCGACAAATGCCAATTAGTCATATGGCGCTGTCTCCTTTGACCTGTTCTTTCATCAGACTGAGGAAAAACATGACAACCAATGAAAATACCCGAGCTTTGCACCGAACATGCGAGGACTAGAAGACAGAATAAACTAACAAATCAACATATTTTTCGAGGAATGACGGCTGTTATGCCAAGAGCCTATTTGAGCGCTGGTAAAGGTAGCTGCAAAGTTGCACCGTTATTCCGGTCTCTTGCGGTGAGCTACGGTTAGGTCAGCGGCCATATGAAAGTCCAAACGCTTACGCGCTGATTTCTACCTAACTCTCATGCGATTACTCATCAAACATGAGGGAGTTATCGATGATTAGATGATAAGAGAGAGGCGAAAGAGTATTTGAGAACCGTCGACCTCCTCCTCGGGAATTAATGAAGGATTAACGAAACAAACATGGAGGTGTGGAGAAGAAACCCTACAAGTGCAATGCAAAGTTCACCGAAAAATCAACAATTTGTTCGTTTTTAATCGTATCGCTGCAAGGAATCCCACAATCTGATTGCAATGATGTTTCAGACCAAACATAAGATCAGCATCACCCCCAATACTAAAAAGGTACATCCCGATGTCGAGACTGGGCTGCGGGAGAACACTTCTAGGCCAGTATCAGTAATATCAGAATTAATATTCTGGTTCTTCCCGTAGAGAAAGTCCTTCAGATTAGAGCGATCGAGACAGTACTTTGATTTAAGAGAGAGAGAGAATTCTTGTGAACCTGATGATCGATAGTCTACGCGAAGTTACAAGAGGATAAGGGGACGGAAAAATGGAGGAAGAGCCGGGAAATCACTAAGGCAAACGTGAAAGAGAGGGGGCAGAGAAGGCGGGCGAGGCTAGGAATTCGGGTAGAAATGAAGAGGGAGGAGCGATGTTCTCCATGCTCTTTCTGGTCAGAGAAAGATAGAGAGTGTGCGGAATGGAGAGAATCAGAGAATGAGGAGGTGAAGCAGACAAGCGAACAATCAGATAACATCCATCTTTGAGCGCCATCTCTGATCAGAGAGAGCGTGCGAAATGGGGAGAGCGCGGACAGCTGGACATCAATCTACCGTAGATTTCGCGAAACTAGAAGACCCATGTGTGGGAGGCCGGGTGTTCTTCGGAAAATTAGAAAAAACAGCGGGAACCGAGTGCAATCAGGGGGCCTGGCCATTTTCGAAAAGATGGGATTTTTCAGGCTACGGTACGGCACTCGAAAAAACTCACGGGAAAGGTCGCTGATAACGAGCCAATCAGGTCCTCTCAGCATTTCACACGCTCTCTCGTAGGTTATGGGCTAGAGGGTGCTCGGAATGAAGAGAGTATTTCGAAAGTGCGAAAGAATAGAGGGGTGACTTGAGCCCACTTTCCAATTTCCTCCTTGAAATCTGGAGCCCTTTGGCGTCCCGAGGATCCCGGTCTATTTGAATTCTAATGGGCCGGCAAAAAGTATCGGGCGAAAGGGGGATGGGGCGGGGAAATGAGAAGTTGAAAGGCTGGATGGATGAGATGGAAGAAAGGAGAGTTCAAGGCGAGAAAAGAGCTCTCTCTCATTTCGAAATGATATTTCGGCAGTCAGAGCAGCGAGAGAGCATGGAAAGTGAGAGAGTCCGACCATTTCTTCTAGAAAAATGGGTGGAAGTAGAAAGGAGGAAGGAGGATCTGCTATGCATTGCAACACATCGTCTCTCTATTTTGCATGATCTCTCTGGTCACAGAAACGAGAGAGTGAGTGAACTGGAGAGGGTTAGACCATTCCGAAGAGACAAAGGATGGGCTAGCTGAGAAGCGCGTAGGGAAGAGACGGTCATTTGACAAGTGTCATCTCTTCTCTCCTGGACAGGCGCAAAGGTCAAAATCTGCACTCTGCCCCCTTGGAGCTAACAAACAGGAGTGCCTAATTTAAAAAAAAAGTTCTAGCCGTCCAAAAGCAAGCCTACCATCGAAAATCAAGCAGTTCGCGAGAAGGTAGGGCATGCGTGATGCGTAGGGAAGAAAGTGGAAGATGTGAATCACTTTTCTAGACACTTTTAGGAACAGACGTGTTCGAAAGAAGTCGAAATCAAACGCAACTAATCCAGAACAATTCGTTCCGTTGGTTCTGGGTGCAGGCGGAGTCAAAATAGCAAAGAAATCAAACAATTCTGCGCTCGAAAACACGCTGTACTGCTCATATGATAGGAAAACGGTGGGTTTCCGGGAAGAAGGAAGAGGAATGAGCAAGCATTACACAGTACAAAGACGCAAAAGACGATCGCGAGCTCCCTTATTGTAATCGTATATCTTATCGGTGTACCCAGCGAGCAAAAAGCGTTGATTCTGGAGTAACCTTGCCTTTATATCACCCGTTTTTCGAGGCAACGGTCACTGTTCCCTGATCGCCCTCCATTTGGAGACGAATAAGTGCAGTAAGCTCCCAAGCTACAGTGAGATCACAGCTCCCTATTTTCGCGCGATCTTGATAACCCACTCTGTGGAGACTAAGAGTGAAGACTAAAAGGAGTATTTCGAAGGACGTGAATCACTTTGGAAGCCCTACTTTGATCCTGATGAAACTTTAGCAGTTTGCAAAATCGTATCTATTGCTTTCAAAAATGGCAGCCATACAAATAAAAAATAATCATTTTTAAAAAAAACCTTCATGCGCTCTGACGAGCAGATGCTGCTTCTTCTTGTCTCCTCCATGCCTGAATCGACTGCCCACACGACGGTGGCGAGAAGAACTGAATCAAAGGGTTTATTGATCTTTTAAATGTTTTAATCACTTTAGTCATGACCGAATCAATATCATATCGATGCATTTGCACAAAAAAACAAACTGTCTACATTGGGACGAGATGGATGAAATCTCTTTTCAGTATCTTGTTCTATCGCTGGTTCATCACATTTTTTTGTCTCAAATTTCCCACAAGACGGCTAAAATAGAACCCTTACATTTCCTACTTTTCGTTTTACTAGAGTGAGGTAACCTTTTGATCGAGATTCAATCCCCCCTAATTCCGTAGAAAAGATCTCTCAAAAAGTGAGGACAATCCTGTCTACGATCTTAATCATTCAGAGTGGATCCACACTTAAAAGTCCGCTTTCTGGGTGTTCTTCGTAATCTATAAGTCGAATAGCCTTCAAAGGATGGTAAATTTTCTTTTTTTCGCGATTTTCTGCACAAAGCAAAAGAAACAGGGCAGAAATCCGCGAAAAGAAAAAGCGGAAAAGATTATCGACAAGCCTCCAAACAACAGGAGACACTTACGTGGGGTGGGTAAGATTCGGAAAGAAGCGAGACATCATTCGAATATTCAGGAAGAAAACGGGGATGTAAACATTAGATTTTTCTCGGTATTGCTAGGTTTTCTCAGCTTGGCTGATTGCGATGCGAGGCGTGTGAAATTCACAGTATGCGTTGTGGCGAAATGCTAGGAACTGGCAATTGAGCGCAAGATTTCGAATGCAAATCTGACCAAATCGTATCGTTTTAGCACAAAGTATTGCATGTATAATGTTTGGAAGGGTCAATATAACCCACCTGACGACATGGTTCTCGATGTCGAGACTGCTCGAGTTGACCCTCTCGGCATCCGCCCGATTCAGCACGTCCCTCAGCATCGATCGACGAGTGAAGGCAGGCGAATGGACGGCCGAGCGCCTCCTGAAGGGAAAGATGTCGTCTCTCCATTCCGCACACTCTCTCGTCACTCTGACCGCCGAGAGAGCACAGAAAAACGAGAGAGGAGAGCAGTGAACCTCACTCCGGTATTCATACGCCCGTCAATCATGAGAGCATCGCTTCTTTTTGAGTCTTTGGGTATCAGAATGAATGAGATAACGAAAGAAACGGAACAATAGGAGGATTCAGGAACAGAGATTACGCTCAAATCACAAATATAATCAATGATTTATTTGCAAGAGGGCACGGCAGATTGATAGGAGTCTCTTCGAAAAAAACTGATCAGTGAATCTCAGAATTCCCAATTTGAAGTGCTAATCAACGCTAATTGGACAGGGCCGATACTCGGAAAGGGAAATTCGTAAAGTGAGGATGCCACTTGAGCGATATCAGTGGGAGGCTCTCCTCATTTTGCGTGCTCTCTCGCCTGAATATCGTAGGATGTTGACGAATGACGAGGATGGGCTGAGTGACGCAAGTATAGTCTCGGGAAATGATCGTTTCGAAAGTATCGTGCATGGATTGATGTACGTTGGGTGAGAAATTCGTTAAAATCGGTAAATTTTTCAGAGGAGAGATAAGCGTTTGACGTTTAGCGTTAAGGGATAAGCAGCATCATCCAGCTCGATCTTACATGGTATCAGATATGATATTTCATGATTGAGAAGATTCTTCAAAATCGGCAAATTCCACATGCAGATGGTAGGCGGTTGGTCAGCAGTCGGCAAGAAGGGATAATTCGATAGGTATCTCACCACTGATATCTGAGACGAGAATTGCGCTCTCATGCGGGAAATAAATCGCGGATAGAAAGAGGAAGGAGACCTTTCGGATAACGAGCAATGATAGCAATCAACGTGAGTCTTACAGTTATCGCTTAATGGCTGAGAATAAAACGCTTCCTCAATAAGGCTAAGAAATGCTGCACGTAATACAAATCTCAACGAATTGGCTTGCGACAGTCAGCTTTACATTGAAATGCCTAATACTTTACTTTAATGCCCAGAAATTCAACCCGAAAGGCGATTTTGTGTGAGAAACATTGGCCGGCGGGAAAAAAGTTTGTGTGGGCTTGAGAGATCGGTGATAAAAGCTCAAAGAAGGCAGGAAAGACATCAGAATCTGCCAGGAATCCGACAAATCAAGCGACGCAATTTCCGGAATACATCAAATCAGCACATTACTAGGCAAAACAAGACGAAGGTAGCTGCGAAATGAGAGGAGAATCAGGGAGAAATAAAGGATCTCGTCTCAAACCACTTCACTCTCCTCCCCCCTATTTCACACCTCGTCTGTTCCTCTATCTCGCCTTCTTCTCTTGTTACCATGGATTCGAGGATTAAGTGAGACTCCCCCATCTTCATTCCTTATCCGAGATAAAGTATCCCCTCCAATCGAATGCAGCCAAACAAGCGCGTCAGAGTGAGAAAGCAAAGCAACACACTGGTTATTAGTATGTAGCTTGCAATTAGCAACAAAAAGCAGGAGGCGTAAAATTGTGCACACTGCATGAAATCAGAGCTGCAAATTTGGTACTATTAAAAATGGATTTCCAAAGAATTCAAAAGTAGTCAAAGCAGAGACAGGTGAGTTTTGTTGCGAGCAAAACACGTGCGTGTCTACAGAAAAAAAGTCCAATTATAATCTGTTGTCTCCCTCATAAGTTGTCTCCGACGCCCCATAGTGCAAATAAATGCGGACAGTAAAGAAACAGTGGAGTTTTTTCATGTGCAGTTTCCTGGGCTGAAATACGTATGACCGGAAACCGCCGCTGGTGTCTATTTCAACATTTGTCTGGATTTCATAAATATGTGTATACTACGGCCCCTCAAAGCACATTTTGAAACTTGGTGACGTCACAGAACCTGCGTTAATCCTCATTTCAAAAATGACTGAAACTCATCCATTCTTCGGGGGAACTTCACAAATACCGATCTTCCAACTTGAAGTGTTATCTACTTTCCAAGAGATCTCACCGAAAACTGCAACGTCGATGAAATGCAGGCGAATTTGATCCACTCTTCGGCCTCATTCTAAGACGATGAAGAAGTGATCGCGATCAATTTTCCTGTAAAAAATCCTGGTTTCTGAATGAAACAAATACAAAATAATAATTTAAGATTGAAAACGCCGGAGCTACGAAGGGACTATGAAACGTCGAGGAAAAAGAGGCACTTGTCTGGCCCATAAACTGCGGCATCTCTTTCAGCTCAGCGAGTCGTGCGGAAATTTCGAATATGATGTATCATCAATTATTTGGTAAATGGTATGGGAAGAAGGGAAGACGTGAGGTGAGAAGATTCACCTTTCTCGTCGAAGAAACTCGAAATTATGCAGTGGAAACTCGCATAATCTCAGCGAGAAGCCGAACTAATCTGCTAGATTCCTCGAGATTCTTCGCCTCTCAGAGGATCATCTCCTCCAGAAGGAAATGGAAGGATAATTCACTCGCTCTCTCCATTCCGCCTGCTCTCTCGCTCGCTCTAACCGGGAAAGAGCGCGCGAACGGAGAGAGTCCCATTACTAAGAATGGGGGTGTTGAAAGGGTAAGAATGGATGGATGGAGGCTACTGAACGGAGGAAGGAAGCGAAAAACGGCCGCTAGTCTTAGAGAGGGCAGGCCCGAATCAGAGATTCTCCGAGATGGCCCCTTTTCCTGCCCCCGGGTCGATGCTGTCTCGGATTTCACTTGAACTATATTTGCATTGATGATTTTTCTGTTCCGGGTGTATTTTTTATTCCGTAATTGGCAGTTTCCCCCGCAAGATTACGTCATTTCTTCTGCTCGCTGAAGCAACCAATAATCTGCCTCCACGTGCCATTTTCGCCTCCAGTGACGTAGCTAATTTCATTGCCTCCGTGTCATATGGGGCGTTCCGACTCTCTGTATTCCGCATGATTTCTCGTTCATTCTGACCAGAAATTGTGGAGAGACTCGGTTTATTACGTAGCAGTGAAGCGAAAACGAGCTACTGCCGTGTCTAAGATTGGAAACTGTTGCTAGGCTCTGCCTGCATTCCGCAGGTTCTTTCGCTCCAACTTCAATTCGCTTCCCTCCCATTTCTCTACACAATTCCGCCATTAGCCATTCATTCGTTTCCCCTCACACACCGGAGTTTTGAAGCCACTTCCTGTTTAGCATTCGGAATTTCCACGTATGTATCCCAAATTCTTCATTCACCTTGAGCCTTTCAAATAAGAGAAGTTTCTCGTGAATGGCCCTCATCAACTATGTTCTTCTTTTACTAGGGCAGTAGTTTTACTACTATTGATTTTCTCGATCTTCGACTGATCTTTGTTGCTTTTTCTCGTCTTTTTCCATTTTTTCCTTTACATCATGTGAGAGAGATGTAGTGGTCTGCTTTCTATTATCAGGCTTTTCCCGTCTTAGAAGCAAGCAAGGGAAAAGATCATATTTCGCCATCGCTAGCTGGCATTCGACAACTCTCTTTACCTCTCTTGCTCTCGTCTCCTGTCTAACAGCGAGAAAGGGTGTACACTGGAGAGACGCAGACCTTTGCTCAATGCATCTGTTTTGGTAGCGACACACGACCAAGAGAGAGGGGGGATAACTTCTTCTTACGAAGCGATAGTCTCTCCGACAGGTCAGGCAGGGCGAGAGAGCGTGCGAATTGAAGAGAGGCTATCGCCGCCCGCATAAGTGGCTGCGATA
The DNA here is from genome assembly GCA_900490775.1 of Pristionchus maxplancki. Lineage (NCBI taxonomy): Eukaryota > Metazoa > Nematoda > Chromadorea > Rhabditida > Neodiplogasteridae > Pristionchus > Pristionchus maxplancki. The sequence continues at coordinate 502,410 of LS574311.1, forward strand.
ACGATAACCCCATGTGAGAGAGAGAGGCTGTCCGAGTCCCCTTCTTCCTTTGCTATCCCTTGTCGACGCTTGTCGGCGGGAATTCCTTTATCGGCTCGAATGCCTGAGACTCGCCGTTGCCTTTTAGGAATATCGACTATTTATCCTCGCAGATTAGCTTCAGAATTTGATCAACTTCAAGAATGTTCTTTTCTCAGTACTTTTCGCATGTTTCTGTCTCTCTGTCTTCTTAGTTTAGATACAGAATTTGATCAATTTTCGAAACTTGTTTCTGTCTCGCCAATTTATTTTTCGAACCTGAAAACGGTATAATTAAATGCAGGATGGCTACCGAGGTCGAGGAGCACTTTTTCACTGACGAATCAACCCAGACTGGTGTGCCCCAGAGCCTACTCAATGTGAAGATTTCCGATGAGAGGTATTTTAATATAATTCTAAAAAATTTTTAATAAAGATTGTCGTGCATGAAACCGTAGTCGTCCTGCTTTCGTGTGCACAGAAATTCCATAGAACAGCGGCAGATTCCACTGGAAAACAGCTCATCATCCAAATGAGAGACGAGTAAAGGCCCCGCGGAAAAAAGACCACCACCGAACCCCCAAAGTGCCGGCAACGCACGCCTAATCGAATGATTTCCCTGTGGGGTTCGCCTCCTTTCTTCCGCCTCTTTTCGAGCGAGACAAACGACAACGAAGCTAAAGTGAATCACGCATTGTTACGGCGGAACACGCAATCTCTCCATTCCGAGCCATTTCTCCCCGTCTCTCACCGATGAAATAGCCTGGAAAGCTAGAGCCTCTCAGTATTCTCACTCTAACGCTTTTTGTACCATTCTCCAGAAATGCACCACAGTCGCTCAAAAGTTTAGTAGCTTCTTCTTTTTTTTTTCTTCATGGGCTCTCTAGGGATGGAGACTTTCACTGACTTGAGGGAATCTTATCCTATTCTGAATCGAGAACTCTTCGCTAGAATTTTAACGCTTATTTCGCATTTCGTTCCCTTTTCTGAGAGAGAGAGCACGGCGAAGGGAGGAAGACTATTTTCTACTCTGTCGTCTTCTCAAAACTTGCGCCGACTTTACTGGACACTCGTCTTCATTTCCTATTACTCTCTCAATTGCTAGTGCTCTCTCACCAGTCAGAGAGGACTAGAGAGCACGCGAGTGGATGGCTCATTTCCTCTTCTCTTCCGCGAGTCGACCGCGCAAAACAAAGATGAACCTAGTGGCGTCAAAACAGCGTCTCTCGCGTTGAGCGCTCCCTCAAGTTGTTGAGAGCCACTCGCTCAATTCAACAGCGAGCCTTCTCTCGTAATCTCGACCTCATTTTCGCTCTCGACTTCAAGCCTTCCTCGAATTCCCGGACTTCCTACAAGTCTCTCAGTCTTGGCGATCTATTAACCACAAGAGCAGGGGAAATCGAGAGAGTGCGTGCACTGAGCCATTCGTAGTGTTAATGGAGACGTCTCTGTCGTTGAGGGGGTGGCTCTCCTCAAACCGAGCACTCTCTCGCCTTTTCTGACCGCCTAGAGAGCAAGCGTCTCTCAGTTTCCCATTGTCTCTCGTCCCCTCTGCCCTCCTTTGTTCTCGTCCACCTCACGCACGACTGCGACTTCAGACTTCCTGTGCGATAGCAGCCTTGTTTTGTTGAGGAAAGTTCCCCTCCTCTTCTTTTTCGATATTGAGACCAACGATTATTGTAATTTTTTGAAATATTCATTTAAAAAGCGGTTTGGCAGTCTCGTCTTCATCATTAAAATTATTATAAACAACCATTCGAATTTCCGTGCGCCACTTCATAAGCGTCTTCTTTCTCTGAATAATTATCTAACACTATGGAAATATTTTTGGAGTATTCTCGGCTTTCAATCAACCTGATTTCCCTTTCTAAAATCCACTTCCACGTCCAATTTTCGAGCGCAATATAGTCTGAATTCAAAGTAATTGCTGCCAACTTGCTAGCCAATTTTTAATGCCATGTTTATATGTTACTTATTATTTCTACTGATTCCTCGTTATGAGATTCCTGTGGCTTCCTTCTCAAGGTAACATTATTGCCTAGAACATGCTCCCTGGTGTTTGATCATTCTCTGGTTGTCAGCGGGTATGGTATATGCTGCAAAATCGTTGTTTTCTCGAAAAGCTCCACTACTTCTTCCGTATGGAACGTCTCACCACTCTAGCCATCCTTCCTCCTCTCAGCGTGCTCGCAAATTAGCCACCATCTGCGCTTTCTTCCACAGGATGAATGACTTTCTGGTCTAAATCTCTCCATCCCACCTGCTCTCTCGCTTCGTCTGACCACTGGCCATCTCTTTGTAGATTTTTTCCTGAGAACCCCTGGTCACTTGCAGATGCGCGTAATTGAGCGAAGGCCGACCCATTTACGCTTAGCTCTGTTTAATCCGGGTTTCCAAGATCAATATTCACTAAATACTCGTTCTCTGCTCAGAAATTGGCCCTAACATCATCTATCTCACTGGTCCACCTCCCATTTCTGAGAACCGCGGTCACTTAGCTTCTGGCTAGAATGGATTCGAATCAGGAGATTCTCCCTATTTCTCACGCTGTTGTCAGCTCTTCTTCGTTCGTATTTACTCAGCAGTCGGTCCATCTTTTACGCGCGAGATGCGAAGAGATCCAACCATTTTCGTCTAATTTTAGGAGAATTTCTCTCATTTTTACTGAATTCGACTCTTGATTCCGCGGTAGTTTTCATTTGCGTCATGACTTCCGGTCCTCATAGCTACCATTCATCCCCCCGCCTACGGATACATGTTATCAGAAGAAGAATAGGGCAGCGTCATGTATCTCTCCCCCAGTCCCGAGATCCTTGATTTTGTTCAACCGGAAGCGTACGAGATCTCATTCTTTCGGTGCCTTTTCCGAGATCATAGACCAACTTTCCCCCCTCTAATTCCCTGTTTTCTATCGCTTTCGAGAGATGCGTTCTTCCTGTCAGAGTTGAGCAGGAAAAGCGGCGGGACGGAAATGGAAAAGGCAGACGCGTCCCCTAATGCGGGGGCCCCGGTCAGTCTCGTTGGTAATAGAAAGAGAGGGACCAGACGAGGAAAAGAGAGCTGCAGAGCCAGCGAATGGCTAGGGGCTACTCCCCTCCTCTCTCTGTCCTCGTTGTACTCTTAGCCTCTCCTTCCCCTCCATACACACGAAAACATGTCATTCACGAGAGTGCCAGCCACACCCGCGAGTGTCGGCCGCTAATTTGCTACTCCACAGGACGAGTTATCCTCCTATTCTCACTTAGTAAGCCTTAGCTTTAGAGTAGTCGAACGCTCCCTGCTCCCACGTTATTTCAAGCCTCATCAGTACGTCAAAAACTACAGTTGTGCCGTCATTTGCTAGCCTTCCAATCTCCAAGCACTCTGCATTTCGCATGTAACTTTTTATCACTTAGAAACAAGTTGGTGTCATCATTAATTTTTACAACAGTCAAAATACAACAGTCGACTGAAAACTCCTTAAATTTTATACTCCAGTATGTCTCTTCACTTCGCATGATCCACAGCTTTGTTTGTACTGACACATTGGTGCATCAGTAATTAGGTACATGACTGGTTATCCCTCTTCTCCATTTTCGCTTCTTCTGTCTGGCAGACAACATCCTTCCTCAAAAACGTCTCCACTAATTTGCTACTAGAAGAACTTGTTATCTCTTCTCCTCTCCCCATTTCACGTTCCCTTCCATCATTTGATCGGCTGAACACAGCACTAATTTGCCACTGAAAAGTGTCTTTTCGAGTCTTTCCTCAATTTGTCTGCCCTCTCGTTCCGTCTGGAACATCTCTTCCTCCTCACCGGAGCCACGAGTGTTACTGGGGAGATGGTACTTTTTACCCTCTCCCCTCGCCTGAAATCCACCGAATTCATGTCATATTTCGAAACTATACTACCTAGCTCCTAAATTCGGTGTATTCACATCTGGTTCAAAGATGGTTCATAGTTCGAAGGAAGCGAGCTAATCTTCCTCATATCCTTTCCTTCCCGAGTTCCTCGGCCTCTTAGGGCGAGAGAGCGCGGGAAATGAGGAGGGTCTTTCGCAGTTTTCCTGGCCATTATTGTGTGTGGCTAGCAGTCGCTACCGTCGCGTCGAAAACAGTCGAAAGAGGAGGCCCTCAACACATATCTGCTGCGCCCCCATAGATGAGGTCCCGTCTCCTTATTCCGCGCGCTCTTTCATTCAATCTAGTCAGCGAGAGAGCAGGCAGATTGGAGAGGGTCGGCCTGACTGATTCATGTGCTGCGGTTGCATATTCTAGTGGCTGTGCCACCTACTCTCCGCATCTCCTCTTTCACCTCTGCTTCTCCAGCTATTTTGGTGGCTTTTCCGCGGTGCGGCGCTTTTTCCGGCCGCCAAAAACGCCATTTGGTTCTGGAACTCTGTTTGTGGGCCTATTCCATGGCATTTATCGACATTCGGAGGCCAATGCTTCCCGAATTCGAGCAATTCCCAGCATTTTTCATTCCGGATCTTCAGGATATGCACAGCCATTTGTCAATCACTCACCTAGAATGCGTGGAATTCAATTTCATGTCCGGGACGCCAGAGATAAGCCAATTCGTTGCGGGTTATTTACGTTTGTGATGGGGCCTGAGGGAATGTTTTCACTCACTGGGCGTTTCCTTGGCGTTACCCAACCCTACCTCTTTAGTTATTTTACCCATTTTCTGGTATTTCCCATCGATTCCCGATAGTAGTTCCTCCTATTGGTTCACGGGAGTCTTCTTTGATAATTGGCCACTGAGGAATCGGCTCTTATTATCTTTGTCTCATTTACTCTCGTAACGTAAAGTAGTCCTCTGGTAGTAACGTTAAGTTTCTCTATCTTTGCTTTGCTTCTTTGTTTAGCTTCTCTATTTCGCTAGTGTAATGCGATGTTTTCCTTGGTTCGCTGAGAACTTTTTGTCGTTATCAATGGGCCTTGGTGTAATCTGGAGGAAAAGCTGACTGCTTTCAATCGTCGGAAGAGTTTTGGAAGACATAGTCTCCTCACTTTACATAATCTCTAGCTGGTGAGAGGGTCGAGAGAGTACACTGAATGAAGAGAGTCATCCCAGCCCCACTGTAGCTCAGGTACTCAAATATTCTCGTTTCCATCACCACCGTTGCTTCGATAGGCGCGTCCCCCTTCCCTAGAGAGCCTCAGCGCTCTGGCAATTCATTAATGCCTCTCTGCAATGCGCACAACCTCTCGAACAGACCCAAAAGTTAGCGTGCGTAATGATGAAAGCGAGATCATCGCTTGATTTTTCCCCTCGGGACCCGAGGGCGATACCGTATTACTTCGTAAATCCCCGCCTTTCTCATCTCGCCCACGACCGACCGCTATGTATATACCATCGAGCGCTATTTCCGATTTTCGAAAAGAGTGAGAGAGTGGGAAGAATTGAGAGAGCCACAGCCCGCGTCGTCGCATATTAGAAAGGGAGGAGCGCAGCCTAATCCATCTCTCCCCCTCTCGCGCCCCCGTCCCCACTTCCCCTCAATTTCCGTGTTTTCGCAATATTTCACCTGGAAATTGGATAGGCTTGGGCTTGAAGATGCAGTACTTTCGAATTCGGGCGCTAATTCGCGAAGGCTGAGAACGAAATTAGCTCCTCCTCTACTTTTCTCGCCATTTTCGCGTGTCCAGGAAGCCCCGCCGAGCATCGATCGACCGGTCACAGTCGTTTCGAAAACCTACAAGCGCGTCTGGTCCTTAGTAGATCACCTGCGCAAACGTCTTGTTGTCCATAAAAGTTGCCTTTATTATTTAATATCGCGCGTTCTTAACTCGTACTATTTTCGAAAACGTTACATAATTCTCAGCTCGCCTCTTCTGTTCTTGCGAGCTACACGGTGCGATATGATGAGGTCTGCCTTTCCCGAAGATTTTTTTCCAGATTTCCACTCTATTCGCACACTTTTCCTACTTCGTCCTCTCTCACTCTGTCCACATTCACATCTTTCGCACAGTTCGGCACAGTATCGTGTATTGTGACTATCGGGCGGTCCAGGAATCCAAATGTTGCTGCAATTACGCCAATTTTTGCTCGTTTTTCGCGCGCGTTTCGAGCCATTTTCGAAGCTGAGCCGGGCCGGATTTCAGCCAATAGATATGGTGATCGTCGCCCCGTGTGAGCGCGTCTATCGGACACTTGAGGACGACCAGAGACGCTTGCTGGGCAGGTACCGACCGCTCTCTTGGAGAGAGAGCGCGCAGAATGGGCCTCATTCCTGGCCAATGCGTGGACTGGAGCGGTCGTATTGCAGGAAGGAGTCGGCGAGTGACCTCCAGAGTCGGCTGAAGACGAGAAAACTGCTCGGAGTGGGCGAGAGCAATGGAACCGTGTACAAGAGCAAGGCCAGTTTCATTTTTCTATTTTTTTAAATGTCAATTATACATTTTCAACAATTTTTTCAAACTTTTATCTCACTCTTCCCAGATAGGGAAAGTTTTTTCAAGACAAGGGGGTTTCAAGGCAAAGTTAAAGCTTTAAGATGTTATATCGTGCACCTCCCCTCGTGCACCTCCCCTATTTTTGCCGTCCATCCATGTAAACAGGATGAATGTTAGATGATGAGGGGGTTCCCACTATGCGATTGAGTGTATTTGTCAGATGAAGTAGGTATTGCTGCAGATGACGAGTTGTTTCAGAGAGAGAATGAGGAATTAAAGACAGCAAATACTTATTTTTTTCAAGAGATCATGTGGGTACAACAGAATAGATCATTGAAGCCGCACACGAACAACATTATTTGGGGGATAATTGAGCGTAATTACTGGGTGAGCGCGGCTAAATTAGGGGCTGCCGCATGCCTGAGCTGCCCTCTCTCCACTCCACACGCGCTCTCGGACTGTCTGACCACAAAAACATGAAAGACAACTGAGGGGAAGTAGGATCTTGGCCGTAATGAGTAAGGAGAACTGAGCCCTTTTTTCGAGCGCAATTTTGTGTATTTTTTGCCTCAGTCCTGTTTCCGAGAAACTAAAAAGGCTCATTTTCGGATAAATTTCCGGGTGAAGCTCTGTTGTCCGAGCAACCGTGAACGCGTCCAATCAATTTTGCCCCACGGGATCTTATTTCCGGCGACCATCGATGCTTGGCCGCTAATCCCCCGTTTATTACACTCTCCGTTTTCTCATCAGTCAGACAAAACGAGAGAGCAGGGAAAATAGAGACAGTATTTCTCAGGTCCCGGAGGGTGATGCGACCAGTAATCCATTGTCATCATTATGCGAATAATTATGGAGGAAACTGATCATCCATTGTTCAAATTTAGAAAAATTGCTTAAAAATAAACCTGCCTAGTGATAACGCAAAAATGGAAAAATCCTATTTTTATTTATCTAAACATTTATTATTGCAGATCTCACAGTTGCTGGGCATCAACGAGTCTCTCTGCCAGTCATTCCCCCGCGGTCTCTTCTACTGGGAAACAGCCAACACTCTTTACTTCTTCATCTCGGGATTCGTGGTAATTTGTTTACCAACGATCAACGAAACAAACAAAAAAATTATAAAAGACCTACACAAATCCGTCATCAATTCATGTCTGACAGACATCACGTGGATTGGTGCAAGGCGTAAGTGCAACAACGAGATTTTCGGTATTGATTGAGGAATAAAATAATAAAAAAAAATTAAGTGCGCGTAGGTGCGTAGGTGCTCTCTAGAATAACGGGTCACAATAATCGATTGAAGGATAATAAAAAATAATAAATTTTTAAGTGTGTTCTCCTCCCCCGCATGGGTTCTCTCGAAAATAACGAGTCATCAATATTGAATAAATAATAATAAAAATAATAATAATAACCTTGATACATTGATACAGTGTGTTCTCCTCCCCCGCGTGGGTGCTCTCATCGACCTCGGGGTCTCCTCTTCATCTCCTGAATTCTGCGCGGCCATCCGCTTCTACGGTCTTGCCGTGCTCTCCTTCGCAGCCATTCTTCGCTGCATTCAGTCCAAGTGAGTGATTGTATACCCCGGGTTCGACTCCCTGCCTGGGCAGTAACTTTTGCTATATAAATACATGAAAAAATCGCGTTTTGTGAGAAGGAATGCGTCCCCATAATTTTGAGAAAATGTTTGCTCTGTCATCTTTATTACTTCAACTAATATAACCTTTTCCCCACCGCGACCAAAAAATGCATAATATTTAGGAGATCAGTGAAGATCATTTCATTTTCAACAAACTATCCGAGAAGAAGCATTTTCGAAATGTGTACTCTGTCATCTTCAGGACTGAGAATCGAGAGGACGTCGCGGTGATCCTCCTCATTCTCTCCTTTCTCACCCTCGGACAAATAGTCGGTAAGAGAGAAAGTCACGAGTGCTCTTTGGTCTTCCTAAGCTTTAAAATAGAATGGTTGTCTATCGCATCCCAGTCCATAAGTGGAGTTTCCTTTAAAAAAATTGGGAACTCTCCTTCTCTTTCGGACAAATAATCGGTAAGAGAAAGCTACGGGCGCTCTTTGGTCTCGTTTTCTTCGGTAAAATTGGTCACTTTTCTGCATTAGACTCGTCGAAAAGTGGAGTTTCATAGAAAGGAAATTAGAAACTCCTGACGCTAGATTGAGTGCGGGTTCTCGCTACACTATAGTTGATTACGTACTAGGCAATAGTCATTGCTCTGCTCTATGCTCTCCCTAGTTAGATAGTGCTAGAAAGCGTGCGGAATGGAGAGAAGTTAGATTAGTCATCTCGATCAGGTTGTTGAGATTGATGTATTATCGTGAGTGAACACTCTCAACAAACACAGAAACGTTCAACAAACAAATTCGGCAATTTACTTGCAAAACTGCGACATATCAAGAAAGCAGACACCGTGCCATACACGTAAAACATAATAATAAATAATTTTGTAGTATTCTTCTTCATCAACGGCCTCTCTTCGTTCGTCCATCTCTTCATTCGCTTCGCTCTTCTCGGAGGACACATGTCATACCACTACTGTCTCGATCCTGATGGTCAGTTTCTGATCTTTGATCCTATGTTATATTTGTGGTCCAATATTTCCAGAACATCTTTATCTGAGGAATTAGGTTCTGTGGTATGTGGTCCAGTAGCGTTCAGATTGCTTTCAAACGACCGTTTTTGATGATTTTGTGTAATATATGTTCCATCCCTGCTTTAGACTGCACCTTTCCCCCCAGAACCCCTCACCAGGTTGCGATATGTACTCTTGCTTCCTCTTCGAAGTGTTGTTTGTTTGCTGAGTGGAGAAGTGAGCGCTGAATAGCGGGAGATGTGTGGCGGATGGATCAATTACACACGGCGTTCTGGGAAAAGTTAACAAAAAAGACTCTTCCTTCTCCCTTCTCTACACAAAACTATGACAGATCAGACACAGATTGCATTACAGGAACAATTTTATATTCCATTTTCGTGTAGCTGACGTGTATTTTTGTGAGTTTCACAGATTCTAGAAATTAGATAACATTCAATGGGTTGGACAAATTTTCAATTACATTCAATTACAAATACATTCAATATGAAAGTGGATTGTTCCAGAAAGTAATTGGAAGTACCAAAAATTAAAAAAAAGGTGTCAGAAACATGAATTCCAGTGCGAATCCTGCGTGCATTCACCCACGCTCTGACCGATTTCGTCGATCGCCTCTCGACCACTCTTCCTTCGCCTCCTCCCTCCATGGTCTCCTCAACGACCTCGTCCATCTCTGCCGACGACAAGGACAAGTAGACCTTCTGAGTCCACACTTCCCCTCCCTGACTCTCTCACCATTCCCATACTCTCTCTTGTTCTACACTCACCATTGTTGACTAAAAAGTTCTGAATCCAATCCTTCTATCAATTTTCTCTATCCTTCTGAATCCTTCTAAACGGCAAGCCCAGCCCCTTATTCCCGCCCATGTTCAGTTCCCGCTTTGAAACCTATGTCACACATTTTTTGTATCTTTGCTATTTGTTTCCACATTTTCCCCTCGTTCTGTACTGTCGACGGTGTGTCTCCTAACCGTTACCCACCACATTGTTCGTAGCGTCCGATTCATGAGCTTTTACGCGCCTCATTCGTTATTCTCCCCCCACTCCGAACCCGTCGGCTACAATGCATTCCGGAATGGTCAAAATCCAGAAGGGAGGAGAGAAGCGTTCGAGTGCTCCCCGTGATCGCTTGTTATCTAATTCCCAATCGTATTTTGGCCTGTTCGCTAGCGATACTTCTCACTAACTGCACTTTTGTTTCTCCGCTGTCGCCCCCATATTCTTATCATAAGTCCGTGTGTTTACATACTCTAGAGAGGGAGATCTCTTATCCCCGCGCTGTTTGGATTGCTTAGTGGACGGCTCTCGTTTGAAACTGTTGTAGGATTACACTCTCTCTGTCTCCCATTGTCTCTCACGATCGATGGATGAGAAGGGCTAACCAGGAATTAACTAGTTTCCCAGTTTCGCCTGAGCCCAGCAAGCCCTTATTCTCCCGCAATTTCATTCCCTGCAGCGAAAGGTTTTGTATTTCCGCGTTATTGTAGCAGTATTTGTTTCCGCATAATTTATTCGCCTACATTATCTTGATCTCGATAATGGTCTTGCCTCTACTTTTCGCATTTTTCTCGCACGTCGAGCGAATCTGTGTAAAGGAGAGACGGACTATTGATATTTCCTTGGCTTTACTCAATCTTAATGTAACTTGGCCAATTTGTACAAAGTAAACTGCATCTGGATCGACTATTGTTTCACACACTCGTACCCTTTTCCCCATTTTTTCACACAAATTACCTGAAAATGTCTTCGGTTTCCAGCTTGTCAACGTTTCCGCTTCTGCAGTGCTGTTCAGCTGTTGGTCCAGGTGCTTTCTCAATCCATTCGTGGTCTTTCGCTGCTCGCCGAGTCCCATTATCGCCGATGAGAAGCAAGCCCATCTTCTCCTCATCAAGCTCATTTGAGATCATCTCATTTTCGTCTACCTCTTCCATTCACCTGCTCTCTCGCCGGCTAGAGCAGGTGAGAGAGCGAGGAAAAGAGAGAGAGTTCGAGAACAGAAGAGCCCATCTCATTCGTGTAATGCATGCACGGGGCTCTCCATCAGCCTCTTTTGGCTATTATTTTCCGCCCAGAACAGAGCGCAGCCTCTTTCTGTTCCATTTCCGCCACTTTCCATCTATCTTCTTCCCTCCTCAGCTTGCTGTTTCTCCTCCTCCTCCTCCTTCTTCCTACAGTTTCCTTGGCGCCCAAAGCGCGCGCGGGCGCTAGTGAGAAATTGCGACGTTTTTCGGTCCTGGAAGCCTAGGAGACCGGAGGAGAGCCCACTCCCTCCTGAGCAATGGTTTCACCTTAAAACTGAGAGAGCCCAGTCTTTTTCCCACTCTGGGTTCGCGGGCTACCGTACTTTTCAAACTGCTCTAGATACTGCTCTAGATAAACTAGACGCATCTCCAGAATAGCAGCATGGTTTTGACAGCATTACTTGCATAGTTTGTCTAAACTTTCCCTTCCGGATCGACATCAATGGCGGACAAAGGGGAAGAGGGGAGAGACCACGAGGATAATTAGGCGCGTCGAGAGAAGATGACAGTCCTTGTTGTTCTTTCGTTCCTCCCCTCCCCTTTCTTCCTGTTATTGACATCTCTGGAGGTGCGAAGATTCTCGCCTCCTTGTCCTCCTACGCCGCTATTTAGGCTAATTTTTTTCTGAATGTCGCGCAATTGCAGCGTAATTTCCTGATTTTCGCTAATAATCAGATTTTCTTCTAATTTTTTTTGCCTCTGTGGCCTTTGACAAGTTTGTTCGCATCATCTCTCAGCGTTCTTATTCCAAATCGTACTCCCAAAATGCGAGCAACTTCCCCATTCATCACGTGATTTTATTAGGCCAGATACCTTTTTCTTCTCGACGTGACGTTCCCAACTACGGCTTCTTGTGACGAAAACGCAAAAGTGAGCGCGGCAGTTGTTAATTCGACGGCGTGTCACAACATTCGTCGAATACTTACTTCGTTTATCGTGTTTCTCCCCCCCACACACTGTCTGACGAAAATCCAGTCATATTTCAACCCTTTTCATCTGGAATTTCTAAGATTCAGCAAAGCTCCTATTGTGTAGTGAGCGAGCCGACGTCAGAATCCGCTCGATGTCACCCAATTTCTGCGGGTTTCCGGTGCTGGAAACCTTGAGATTCCCTCTATTTGGTCTCTGCCCTGTCCGAGTTTGCGAAACATAGTGGCTAAAGAAGTCGCGCGTGTCCGATTACACGACAGCGAGAGGACGCTCTCTCGCTCCATTCCATTTGTCCATCTCCGATATCAGCCCCAAGTTCTCAGACCCACTCGATTTCGTGCGTTTTCCTAACTAAAGTGCGCTCGGGATGAACCAATGACCAGGTTCGTGGAATGAGAAAAATGTGGCTCGATAATATCAACTTTGATCCTCTTTCACGTTTTAATTGAACAGGAAGATTGCGATTTGTAGAAAGTGATGCCGATGTGTGACAGACTATACTTTTTCACCCCTAATAACCACTTTGCGCTCCTTTTCACCGCAACTTTTGCGCATCGCCGAAACAGTCATGCGCCCCTTTCGAAACATAGGAAGACGAGTGGGAGTTTGAGTATTGAACGCAAAGTTCCCATTGCCGACAAGGGCGTCTCATTGAATGCTTAATTGCCCTCGAATATGTTGTAGTAGTCTCCTCCACTCTACAAATTGCTGCCTTTCGATCCAAATGCGCACTAAAATAGTCAATCTTCCTCAAAATTGCCGCTATCACGGGACCTTGCTGTGCGATTCCCACGGTAATGAGGCCTATGCGAAAGAGTCCACCTAAGGGGGGCCATCTTTGCCTCCTTGCCCACTCCATAATGGGTGTACTTAGCAATGAGTACAGTCGTCTTTCATTCTCCCATGGCCCTGTCCTTCTCTCAATGGATACCGTAGCCTGCGGGCTCCCTCCTTTCTCTCTCATCGGCTTATCCGCACTCTAAATCCCACCATAATTAATCATCACCGGACTTGATCAACACCGCGTTCTTTCCCAGTCCAGGAATTAGGTCCAAAGGTTCACTAATCAAATGATCGACTAGGCTACAAACGTCTTTTTGTAGTCGTATCTGTGATTCATTAACTGCACGTGCACTAGATAAGACTAGCCATGAACTTTTCATTCCTCCACTTCGTCTCCATTTTGCTCTGCTCTCTCGACAATCTCACTTAGGAGAAACCGTGAAAAGCTAGGAAACATGTCTTGCGAAGTCTCCTCCAGTGCGTGATCCAACAAGCACTTGAGTCTCCCCTCACAACCATCCCCCTTCAGCTAACGAGCAGGATCTCCATAGTGTTTCATCCTCCTTCCTCAGTCAAAGTCTTCCTTCTCCTTCCTCCATAAGTTGCGCGCACTTATCGCACTGTTTTGACTCATATTTCTCACCTCGTGAGCATCCGGAAAAGATACGAATCCGGACCTCTCATGTTTCACATAAACTTCAACAAAATAGCACACACTCACGTGCCTATGTCTGTGACAACTCTTTAGTAATTAGGTTTCCGTTCAACCATAGAGTGTAGTTAATTTTTATGTTGCCGACAACAGTCTGAATGCAACGTTAACTCCAACGATAACTGCCGGCTTTATAATTTGGTGTCACACTGTTGCGAAACTCTAGTTCAAAGGCGCCCATTTTCGACTTCGAAAACGGTTATGCACCTGCCCAATGCCAGACAGATTCGCCATTCTCATTAGGAAACACTTTGCCGTGCCAAAATATCACGGCGGCGTCGCTTTTTGCAGTCTGTCTAATAAGATTCCTCGTGTCTCTCCGCTCCCTTTTGTCGGTCTTCCGTCGTTTCAGTTGAACTGCGATTGAATGCTAATCAGATTTCCCTTCAAGAGATAAAACAGTGCAATAAATTTGATTGCCGTCAATGCGTTGTTTCACACATTTTTCCAATTTTAGGTGCTTTTCCTGCGCATTTTCACGGTCTGCTTGACAAGTTCGCTAACTAAGGGACGCACTCAAAAATGTATGACATCCTCCTCATTTCGTCTGTCCTTGCCGAAAATTAGCTCTTCTGCTCCTCGTATTTTTCTACCAAATTGGAATATTACCGGAGCAATTGAACAACAAAAGGCTCTTACCGTACTCCGTTTCGTTACAGCGGAACTTTGGTCCATATTCAAATAATGCGTGAAACTCAGCATTTCGTCGCGCACACGTGTTCCAATCAGAGACGGGATATTTTCCAGCGCACACTTTTATTTCTTCACTTGCGCAGATGTTTTCACCCACAAGTAACTGCGCCTATTTCGTGCTGTCAGAAGTGTGAATATCTGAGTACCTCCCCCTATTGTTCCCCCTATTTTCGTCGTAAGTCACTCCCCTTCCTTTAAATTAATTCGATTCCATTGTGTTCGGAGACAGTTGGCTCCTCCCCCTTCCTCTTCGATGGAGTACAATATCTGCTGACGTGCTGCGGGGGCATTCTCATCGTTTTGATAGATTGAACTTTCCTTTTTTATCACCAGATTATCATCTATTTGTAGCCTTTGCAGTGTAGTGTCTTTGATCTGACCATGGCGTGCATTATTCCCTTCGTGCGCATTTCCTCTACTTTGCTGAGCGATGATCGGTTTTATTCCCAGAATTTCGTCCGCAATGAAGTCAGTAATGGACGAGGACTTCCTCGATTTACCGGACGACTTCAATTTGTGAGTTTCATTTACACTTTTCCTCCGAAACGATCTTTTTGGATTATGGCACCAATTTGAAGCGAATCCGTTCGAGTTACATGGAAGAGAAGCTCTTAAGCGAAATGACAATACCACTAAAAGCGCCCCGATTTTCGGAAAATCCTAACACGATTGGAGTCTAGACGATTACTCTGCGAAATGAGAGTGACGTCGAGAGTAATTCGAAAATGGGACTAAATTAGTGGTTTTTTGTGTTTTTAGAGATAAAATAATTTTAAAAAATATTTAAAAATTGATTCAGAACGTCCTTCTCGGAGCACATCTTCGCCGATATGGAATCGGAATTTAGGAACAATTTCAAGGACATGGACGACTCGCACTCGCTCGTGTTAGTTACGGTAAGTCTGGGCAAAGTCTGCCTCTCTCGTTTTCACGTGCTCTCTCGCTTCTCTCTGACCGACGATTGTTCTCCCTACCGTAGTACCAAAAAAAGGCAAGATGCTACGGTGGTTGTTGGTGTGGTTCCACCAGTTACGGTAAGTCCGATCGCACTCTTGCGTCGGCTCGACGCGAGTTTAATCCCCTCCCCTCAAGAAAGAATGGGTGAATACGTTCTGAAATTGATGAAGTCCCATTCGAGAGAAAGAGAGAGGAAAGGACAGTGGTGAATACAGCAAAGGCCGTGCGGAACTAGAGATCGTCTCTCAGTTTCTGTTTCTCGCAGATCAGACGGAGCGAGAGAGCGGGCGAAATGGAGAGAGTCCCCAGTTTCCTCTTAGTTGCTAAGTGATGCTGCCCATTCGCTTGTTCCGCTCAAGCATGCGCATGGAAAGCGCACGAGCCATGGCTTAATACTAATCAAGGATCCGTTCTGGATGGACGATATCGAAAATGATGCCAAAACTACCGCTTAGGAGGAGAAAAAGCTAAACGAATGTCCCGTTCAGTTCTACTCAATCTTCACCCTGTGTGGTCTCCTCGCCAACTCGCTCTTCTGCGTGGTCGTGCTGCGGTGCAAGAAGCTGCACAACGTAATATTTTTTAAAAAAATTAATTTTAAAAAATAAATCTTTAAAAAGCATTTTTGTTCACAGGTAACGCACATGTTGATGACCAATCTGGCGTGCTGCAACATCGTCTTTCTCATTTTCTACCCGGCGTATCTCATGAACACCTTCATCTTTTCCTATTCTGACTGGCAGTTTGGTAAGCCTGTTTCTATTTTTTTTTGCATTTTCGTTTGGTTTCCAACTTCCTCAACTCGAAATCTCTCACCTTTGGTCGCTGAATGCGGAAGCTTGTCCTTTTGAGTAGGAAATCGTCACTAGGCGATCCCCATGACTTGGCTGAGAGAAAAAAGTGACATTTCAGGGACCTTCATGTGCAAAGTTTGCCTATCCGTTATCTACATCTCGTCGACTGGTGAGCAATAGTATCGCATATTGGGGAATCTCTAGTTTGTATACTAGTTTTGGATAACAGTGGCTCTTCTAAAAGTGGCTCATTGTACCTCAATACAATTCAGTGACCAATTGTGCCGCAGATTGAAAAAAATCTGAAACCTAACCCTCGCAGGATCCTTCTGGCTCATGTCCCTGGTCGCAGTCGATCGATGGGCGGCCATATTCGTGCCCAAGAAGAGACTGGACATGCTCAAGTGCATCATTCTCACGCTATTCATCTGGGTCATCTCCTTCTGTGTTGCCGGCCCCTACATCTACTACTCGGAAGTGAGCAATAACAATAACAACAACAAAAAACAAAAACAATAACAAAAACAACAACAATTCGCGAGTAGGGGAATCCGTGAAACTCATTCGACCTTCCCAGAGTTGTCCGGAAAGGTGCTAGAATCGTGTTTTTGGAAATTGAATAAGGAAATCCGTCAATGACATTCCCAGAATAAGCTAGGGGAGAAAGTGCAGGCATGAAGGAAGAATGCAATTATTTTGACGCGAACTTCCTATAATTCTGCCCAACTAATTGCAGAAGGTTTGACTCTCTTACTTTCGCATGCTCTTTCCCTTCTCTCACCGGCGAGAGAGCATTGCGAACTCAGATATGAGATGAGATAGATGAGAGACAAATAAAAAAAAATTTTAATCTAAAAAGAGGTTACAGGTTGTTGTCCAGAAGACGACGGTGAAGTGCGGCTGCACGATGGAGCCATCGCGCGTCTATTTCGGATTTATGAGCATGACTATGGTATGGAAAATCTGTCTTCTCATCACCTCAGTGATATGGGCAGTGCATAAACTAATTAAAATTCTGATAGGAAAATGAGTATGACAGGGAAATAAGTGATTTGAATGGTGTTCTTTGTAGTTTTACACGAGAAATACTTGAATTATCGAGCCGATTTATCATTATCTTCTTCATTTCCAGTTGACTATCGTCTTCCAATATATCATTCCTCTGCTGATCATCGTTCCCGCCTACGCACACATCGCCCACTTCCTCTACTCCCGCCAACCGATCGGAGAGCAGAGCAGAGAGAAGCAGCTGAAACATATTCGAAGGAAGAGGAGGCTGCTGGGCACTCTGATGGCGATTGTCGCACTATTGGTGAGGAAAAACCACAAAATTTATAAAAATGTTGACATTGCGCCATTACTAGTCTGCTGATACTAGTATAGAAAAGGGGCTATTAGGCACCCAGTTTGTCGAGCTAGGTGAGGAAAACGTCAGACTGATCACGTAAAAACCTCAAAATACGCCTTTTATGAGTGTTTTTAGTCTGAATTTTATGAGGCAAGGAATTTTGAAGGACCTGAAAACAACCGAGAAGACAATTCCATTTTCCCATTCTAATCCGTATTATCCGGCGCCGGTTTTTATCCCCTCTCGATATGTGAACTGTCCATGCCTCCGTTCGCTGAAAACAAGTCTTGACTGGAGATCCTTGGGCTATTTCGCCTTATGGGGGCCGACAATTGCGCAGTCTGTGGTGAATTTCGAAATATATTCGCCCATTTTTGTGACATTCATTTCGCGAAAGTGCCGATTTCTCTGGTCAGGAGGAGTGAGGGAGCAGGAGAGAACAATACAGCCCATTCCATCGACCGGGCAAGGAGAATAATAGGAAGACGAAAACATGGCCTTTTCATGCGCTCCGGTGTGCATGAATTAAAGGGCGATTGTGAGAAATTGCTCGTCCGAGCTCTACTGGAAAACAGTATATTCGCTGCTATTTTCGAGGGGGCAGGGATCGCATTTTCGAAAAACTAAATAATAAAAATTATTTTTATAGATTGTATCCTGGGTGCCGATCTTCATTGTTCGCACGCGTTGGCCGCAGTGGAATCGATCCAAGGGCGAGCTATCTTATCAGACTGCCGCCTACAATATCGACACATTCATCTACTCTACCATTGTCAGTACAACTCGAGCTCAACAGCATTCTTATTAGCCTATTTAGCCTGAATAAATGCGATACCTAGCTTGTTTTTGAGGTGAATGGACATATTTTGGCGCAGATCACTCTGCTTGTCGTTGTTGTTGTTATTATTAAATCCACTCTTCTCCAGATCACCCTTCTCGGCGTCACCGGCATCCCCATCTGCTTCCTCAACAACGACCTCTTCCGCAAGCAGCTCTTCTGTCTGCTCTCCTGTATCATCCCCGAGCGCCTGCGCACCGCTATTCACACCGATCGAACGGACGTCCCGCATAATGCGACCGCCCTCCTCCATGGTGAGGAAGGGGAATGAGTAGACGGGTTCCCCCATTTTGCAGCATAGCCCCTCATTTCATAGCAAGGCATAAGTTTTCCCCCATTTTTTGGGTACGGTAGGTGCCTTTTTCCATGATTTGTGGGTACAGTAGGGATACTGTATGCCCAATTTGGGTACGATAGACGAGCAATTTCAGCGACAGACGTGGAGATGGACGGCGACTCGCGCATGGCGACGTCAATTCGCAGCAGCAGGCGAGGGACGCCGGTGGACATTGCGCTGATGCCGAATCTGGCCGCGTCCGTGCAGGTCAAGGTGCGGTAAATGGAGCAAAGGGGGAGGCCACTCGCTCATTAGTGCACTCATATTTCAGCTCTAACAGCTAGGAAATCGAAGTTTTAGAGGTGAGAATCACGCAAAGCTTCATTACAGGACCAATCACCCCGAGCACTTCCCACAATCAACATAGAAGAGCCGTAGAACTCTCGCATCGCACCGATTTTCGTTTTTTTTTCTCTCTCTTTGGGATCACTGGCATGTCGTAACTATTTGTGTCGCTGATAAAGTTTACTGAAATTTTTTTTGGTCGAAGCTAATAGTAAGAGGTAAAGGTGACTTGCTATCACATTTTTAAAATGATACGATCGTAATTCGGGTAAAAAAAAAGAAAGCGCGCGTCAAAACTGATTGAAACTCCGCCCACTTTTGCTTTCATTTGCATTTTGCGCCCATTCCTTTATATTTTTTCGTGTTTCAACAATAAAATTCGATTATTGTGATGGATTAGCACCCATTTAACACAATATTGATAATTAATTAAGCAAATTCGAATTAAATTGGAATTTCGTTACGTGCGGAACGATAAACAACTTTTCGTAAATTTGTGATAATCTAGGCACTGCAGGGGACCACTGACGGGCCAGCGGTTATGTTACAGCCCAAGTCAGTCCCGAGGGCCTAATCTCTTCTTGGGCTTTTTTGTGAACTCACTTCCAATTAGATTTGCAAGGTAAAAGGCCAGATTGATTGGATTTTATTATAGGTGACGGAAATGAGAGTGGCCGGAGATTAGGGGAGGTCTTCCCCCAGGCAGATGCATCAAAGACATACCGCTTGGAGATTACTATCCCTCAGCTCACCTGGCATCAGACGTAGGGAAAGAGTGTGTACATGGAAGAGACAGGCTCTCTTCTACTAAAAGCCATAATTGATCGGGATTAGTCCCGGGATCTGCGGCGCGACAGGGATACGGTAACCACTACCCCTCTTCTCCTCTTGCCTCTGGTGCCAGGCTCAAGAAAGCCTTTGATAATCGTTCAAGATTGGTTGAGATTAGCCCTTGGATATTCTTTAATTATATTTTAACCCTGCCTCTTCTTCTCGCTCAGCCCATCTTCAGTCTGGACAGTGAAAGAACATTGGATGGATAGAACGAAGCTAATTTTGAGATCGGCGCCGTTTTGATTTAAATTGAAAACGTTTCCTGGTTATGTTTCATAAAGAGTTATCACAACCCCATGCATTGCTCTGAAAAAATGTTTTCTAATCAAAATTCCCGGGAAAGTTATTTGTGATACGGTATTCACCTTCCCTCTCCTCTCCCTTCCTCTGCTCACCCTCTGGATGGTACCGGCCTATCCTGGAAGTAGGATTGTCAGACAAGCTGCGTTTCTTAGTTAATTATTGTAGCCTGTCAGTTACGGACAGGCCTAGTTACCTAGTTCGGATCCCATCTGTTATCTCGCCTGTGCGATATATTGCGAGAGAGGGCGGGAAATGAAGACAGACAATTGCTGGGTTTCACAGTTTGTTTATTTCCGTCTGTCAGTCACTGACAGTGATGGTTGCCTTCAACCTGGGTAGGGCTATCCAATTTCTGATGACTAAATCACATCTTACCCTCTGCTGAGGACCATATACCGTCTGAGAAGAAGAGGTGAGAAGTGTATGAAAATGAGAGCAGGGTAAGTTTTTTTTCATGCCCAGCGACTTTCCCTTGAATTCGACCCCATTGCCAATCCAAAAAAATTGGAAATCACCAAAGCGTTTGGGAAATGGCTCTTCCACTTTTCAAAAAGGATGGAAGGCTCTCAGGGATACTGTATTCGCTCTCCCTCCCTTCTGCTCTCCCTTCCCCTTCTCTCACCTCCACGACTTCTCGCCCTCTGGCTGAAATCGGGCAAAGGAATCCCGTCTTTGATCGCCCGGCCGTAATCCTCTCCTTTCATCGTTGATCTACCTACTAATCACCTTCCCTGACCACATCTGTTACCACTATTATTTGTTGATCTTTGATCAGCCAATTTTCGGGGACCGCTTGATTCCATCCTTATCCCCTCTTCTTTTGAATGACTAAACTTTCGACTTTACCTCTTCCAATACATGCAGGTGCGAGAAGAATGGATACTTTTCCTTTTCAGAACATGTCAAAGTTGCCATGATTTCCGTCTCTTGACATAATGGGACCAGATGGTCCTTCTCTGTTAAAATTCCATCACTTATAGATGGCACACGTCACAAGTCTCATTCTCGTCTGTCAGAGCCAGAGGGAGTGAGAGGGAGGGGAGACTCGGACCGGCGGGATCATCTGAGAGATTGAGATCGAGTAACAAGCTCATGATTGATGTAGATCCTTATCGATTAATTATGCACAGGGACTGGGGACCAGGGGGTACTGTAGACCACCTCCCCTGATGGTACCGAAGTCCTCCTTCCCCTCCTGGGGATACTGTAGCCGATCTACCCTTCTTGGACACTTATCGCCTCCATATCCAGTATATATATCACTTACCACCCTCATCGAGTTACATGCCAAGGCTCATCCCTTTTCTTGCAAGGAGATGATATTTCCATTGACCTATCGTATTGTCACCCTTCTCCTGTCTTCGGATCTTTCTTACTATTCATCCAATCACTTCAATGATCCATGCATCGATCCTTTCTTTTCTACTCCCTCTTGCCATTTCTATCACCTCCCTCTCCTCGGTCAGCCCACTCTCTCGCATTTAGGAGGAGGTCAGCCTTTTTTCCCGCCCCCCCTCCTCCCCCTCGAAGGGAGACGGCATATTAAAGAAGGACTATACCCAATATTTTCGACCAGAAAGTGATAACGTAGTTCGATTGGATTCTAAAAGAAAACAAGAATCCCAAAATTTGAAAGTTCTAGCTTAATTTTAAAGCGAGTTTTACGCAATCAAAGGTTTGCTTACTTACAGTATCCCGGCGTTAGTACACAGGGAAATCGTGGTGGGACCCAATTAAATTGCCGTGTTTTGAAGAAAGGAAGAGGGTCAGAGTGCATACAACGTTCCTCTTTCCGCAAATAAAAGTCCTTACCCTCATCTTGCTCTCCCTCTTATTCTTTCCTCAAAATCGGCAATTTAATTGGGTCCCACCACGATTGCCCTGTGCGCAAACGTCGGGATACTGTAATCAAGCAAACCTTTGATTGCGTTTTACTCGCTTTAAAATTAGGCTAGAACTTTCAAATTTTGGGGTTTTTATTATCTTTTAGAATCCAATCGAACTACGTTATCACTTTCTGGTCGAAAATATTGGGTAAAATACCTTCTTTAATTGATAGATAGGGGGTGCCTAAGCCACTTGACTCGCGATAGCCTTCTTATTAAAATTTTGCTCATGGTCACTTTCCTCTCCTCAGCACTAGGACTCGTGTCTAATCGCCTATCACTTATCATAACTACGAGACCGCACAGCTCGCCTTATCAAACCTCGTCAGGGCGCACGAGAGAAAATGGGCCTACATTGAGTGATATAAACTGATTGGCTCGTCGATCGGACTCGTGTCAACCCTGGCATACTGTATCCCTTCCACATCTCTCATCCCATCCCTCTGCAACAGCTTGTGATGCAATCGGCGGTCTGCAGGAGTCTGCTACTCTCTCGATCTCACACGATCTCTCGCCTCGCGCGTCTGGATGATATCTGCTGCAATCCTAGCAGCTGCGCAGTCACTTTTCCTCTCTCTTCGATCTTTCTATCGGTTTCGCAGGTCCATCCAATCCCATCTTTTGGACGCATGACTGTCTAATTCCTGAACGGGATCTCACCAATCGGTCTGAGAATCATCCTCTCTTTGTATCTTCCAGAGATTCACTGTTCCTATTACATTCGATCGATTCCTTCTATTGGCTCGATGGTCTACGATCCATGCCACTGTCTTCCCTCATCATTTTGTCTCCCCTGAACCACCACTCCCCCTCTCTTATGCCATCCTCCCTCCTCCGCTCTCCCTCCCTCCCTTCCTCTCTCTCCCTCCAGATACGAAGGCGCGCACAGGCCGAGAGACCGTGCAGGTCACGGAGAGTTCTGCGCAGACCGCAACGCTTGATGTGCCAACCCCGCTCCCCCGCCCCCTCCTCCCTCGCCTCCCCCGCGGAACGAACGGCAATGCCATTCCTTGACTGACCAGGGAACGTCCTCTCCTTCTCTTACAATTAGCCCGTCTTATTTTTCGTAATTTTTGTGCATTTGTTGCCTATGTCTCACCTTTCCCATTGCCAGATCAGCTCACACTTGGATCGTGCTCAGTCATCTGAAGCTCAAGTCGTCGAGCTCATCTACCACCGTCGAGCTCTTCAGTTGTCGTCGCCAAACAGTTCAAGCAAGAAGTTAGTTTCCTAGAGATTAGAATGAGGGGATGCCGGTGTTGTTTTGCTGTTTTCTGATGTTCTAGGCATTGTTCCAGAGTAGAGGGGCGTAGGGGAAGAGCATTTCGCATGATCTCTCGCTTGGTAGGCTGAAACCGGGCATTCTTGTCAGTACCCATTGGGTACCCAATCAGATAGCACGAAACATCACCAATTCGACTCTTCTGAGCAACCACTCAATTTATCGGTCCCTGAGGAAGAGAGTCTTGCAGTATCTCTAGTAGGCAGAGAAGCTAGAGAAAGGGGGATTGGAGAGAATGGCGTCTTATCGGCCTTCCCCCCTCAGCGCTTTGTCTCGGTTGATCAGTGCTTGTTGTTTCGAGAGGAGGGAGGCTTATCTTCTAGTCGCACGTAGTGGATTGGTTGATCTCGGGTAGAGAAGCCGAACGAGAGAGCAGGGGAAATCGAGAGGGTGTCGAGGGGATCTCCCCCCCCCCCCCC
>LS574311.1:537091-591762 GCA_900490775.1 Pristionchus maxplancki
GGCACGTGCACGGACTCGCACAGTTGCTGCGACAGTGGCTTCAAGACCAACTTCCTGTTCAACTCCAAGGGCCTGCTGCAGCACAAGTCCGGACTCTACCCTGGAGGCATCGTGAGTCAAGCAATCTTTATTATTGCTATTATTATTATTATTATTATTATTATTATTATTATTATTATTATTATTATTATTATTATTACTATTATTATTATTTATCGACACCCATGGACATTCATTTTAATATTCCAGGATGATGAGATGGTGCCCCGGCAAGGCTACGAGATGGATGCGTCAATGGTGGTGTGCGACGCGAATTGTCAGTGCAGCGCAAAGTGCCCGCGCAAGACCGTCATGGTGAGTGTCGCCGCTGATGCTTGAACTGAGACTAGCTTTATCAGATGGGAAACAGGTGTTATATACATGAGATAGAGTGGGAGAGAACTGGGTGCGTACGCGACATACGCAGAGAAAATGAACATTGGTCGTTACACTGATCACTGGGATCAGAGAGATTCTATCATACTCTTTGCAACACTGCGAAAACCGCCAAAATATAACTATATCGGATACAGTGAGCTCACGGGGCGGGGCCTTGGACGCGGCTTCTGATCTCGACGCATTTCAGAACGGTCCCAAGAAGATGGTTTGTCTGTTCCGCACGCCCGGCAAGGACGGGAAGGAGAGCATCGGATGGAGCATCAGGACTGCAGAGCCGCTCGCCAGGGGCGAATACATCTTCTCATATGCCGGGAAGGTGAGCAAACTTTTTGATTCATCCTGAAAACACTAGAAATCCAGAGATAAATGTTATGTTTGCATTAGTTGGATATTCTTTTGTAGCGCTGAAACTGGCGAGAAATGAAACTTTTGCATTAGTTGAATAATAAAATCTTAGTAGCACGAGAAGAAAGATGTAGCGTGTAGTCATGAGGGATCGGAAAATCGTTTAAAAATGAAAATTGCAGGTGATCACCAAGAAGGAGCTGACGATCGACACGCAGGACAAAAATATGATGTTCGATATCACCCCGTTAGTCGCTTTTCAACTCTTTTTGTAGATGACTTTGTCAGAACAGAAATTCATTGAAACCAAAACTTAAAAAAAAACTAAAACTGATGTCGATTGCAGGGAGTTTGGATGGACGGCGACGAAGACGGCGCCAGATTTCATATTGACGGCATGCATCGTTGTTAGTTTTTTTATTTATTTTTTTATTTTTTTACATTTTTTTAACAACAAAAATTTCAGGGTTCGGAATTCAAGTACGTCAACCATAGTTGTAACCCGAATACGATGATTGTCAGGATCTACACCCGAACCGGAGGTAGAGTCATTTTGATTAATTATTAGTTAACATTACTAATTAATGAATTGCAGGTGCACTCATGCACTCCGTGGGCCTCTTCGCGCGTCAGAAGATCAACGCGTACGAGGAGCTCGTGTACGACTACTACCGGCCGACGACCGACCCCCCTTTTGACTGCCAGTGAGTATCTGAAATTTGTGGAACTCATCCATTCGGGAACTGGACAACTGCCAGATAGAGTCACATGAATCTCCGAGTACATTAATAATTTTCGAGTACATTGATAATTTCCAGGTGCGGCGGTTACGCGTGCAGAGGCAAGAAGAAGTGAAGGGGGCGTCGTCGGCCGGCTGATCTCCTCGAGGTGAGCACTCCTGCTTGGTGGCTCACTCATTGAGATCCGCATCTGCAAAGTAGGGCGTGGTGCAATTTCCTATTCGTTGCACAGTCGAAAACGTCGCTGGTTGAGACTTGGATGGAGAGCTATGATGTCATGAGTATAATAGGCAAAGGGGAGCGGTGTTAGACGTAGTTCCTTCTGAGGACCACTAGTAGTCGAATAGAGTATTTATGAGTGCATTTCAGGCCCACCCCATCCTGACAATCATCGTCTTCTCATCCATCCAAACTCCATACTGGTGAGTGGCTACTAATTAATTAATTATAACTAATAATTAACAATAACTTTTCAGTTTCTGTCCTGCGTGTACGTGTGTTCCTTCTACCGTTCATTTCGCCTTCCCGGCCTTCTTCAGCGAGCATCGGTAAGCATAACTAGATAGTGAAATAGAGATGCAAAAACTCGCAAATAATAGGAACGTGAAGCTCTCCTCTAGAGCTGTTCATCATCTGATTGCTCACCAATTTGTCTTTTCATTCTTGAATCCGATTCCACTAGATATCTTCACACACACACTCGCATTGTCCTATGGCGTCAAACTCTCAACAGTAGAACAAGCTACAGTATACATTTCTTTTTCTTGCTTCCGGAAACTCATTATTTCTACTTGCAGATCTACTACTGTCGGTGCTGTGCTCGCAGATGTCCTTCACTACTTGTTCCACAGTGGAGATCTTCCCTCATCTCTCGTTAATCGATCCCACAACCTCCCTCATCCTTCCTTCTTTCTTGTGCCCCAAGTTCCCCAAGTATTGACAACCAAAATCGATCCATTAACACCAACTCTTGCACCCTGGGTTGATTTCTTTTTCGTATTCTCATCATACGTTCAGTCCACTATTCCTTCTCACCGGCTGTACTGATATTTTCTCGCCTGGATATGAAGCGCGAGATAATAGGAACAAGAAGCTCTCCTCTAGAGCTGTTCATCATTTGATTTCTTACCAATTTGACTTTACATTCTTGAATCCGATAGATATCTTCACATAGAGTACTCGCATTGCCCGTCTCTCTCTCAACAGTAGAACAAGCTACAGTATACATTTCTTTCTCTTGCTTTCCCGCCTAGTCTTTCTTGACAATAATTGTGAATCATTAATAGTATTCTTTCGATGAACCAAACAACTTTTTTTATTCGACTTCCTCGTAATTTTCCCTGACACTTTCTCGTTTCTGGCTTACAGCCTTCGTGTTGCTACGATGTCTATTTCAGTGCAATTCTCACACTTTTCTCCACTTGATTAGCCTTATGCCCCCCCTGCCCCTAATATGCTTTCAATGTCTCTCCTCACTCCTTTGTCGAGCGACACTGTCATTTCTTCCCCGCTCTTCTAGCTGGTAGTATAACTCTGTAGCGGGGAACTCTTTATCTCATGTTGTCCCTTATCCTATGCACCGTTTTCATCACTCTGGACCTTTTTCTCTACTCTCTTTCTCTCCTCATAACCGTTCTAATCGGTTCAGAGCAAAGGTGTCCATTCACTGCGCTTGTTTTATTCACTGTTATACCTATCGATGACTCCTGTTCTTGTTGACCCCCAAACAACTTTCACACTTTTTCTGTTACTACCTGTATTCCCTTATCTCTTTCTCTAGTTCGCCCGTCATCTTTGATCTCTATATCTTACCAATTTTATATTGTCATTCCTGACACTTACTTGTTTTATGTAACTTACGAGCTACAATCAACAGAACTGTGTACATAAATAATAAAGTCATCAAAATATCCATCTCAATCCATAGTGAAATGATATCGACTGTTGCGACAAGACTATGTGGGCTGTTCCGGCGGTTCAACATTGATTTATCGAGCAAGCGGACACGGATAAAGAGAGTTAAATCGAGCAAGATTACAGAGCCAAGATTACGAGTCAGATCCCCAGATGGTGCAGGGATGGGTAGTGCCAGACGGGGCTAAGGCTGCGGAGAAATGGGAACAATTAATACTACGGTCAGAGCTATGACCTATCAGTTGTTTCGAATTTCTAGAGATGCCAAGCAGAAGTGTGCAAAACTTGTTGTTGTTGTTTTGTTGTTGTTGTTGTTTTTTTTTTGTTTTTGCACACCCCTGGCGCCAAGACGCGCCGCACTACAGCCGAGAGGGCCCTAGCCCTCGTGGTAGTACTCGCCCTCGTGAGCATGGATATTTTCGGAAATAAGGATGTCCTTCTCGGGCATCGCGCCGATCACCAGGAAGCCGTCGCTGAAAGAAATAATAAATAAAAAATATAAAAAAAGTAATTATGAATAAATAAAAACTGACGGGACGGAGCCGCTGTTGACCTCGGCGAGCAGGCCAGCGTCCAGGAGGGAGAGGCATCGGCAGCATCCTGCCTTTGAACAGAGAGCCTTGTGGTCTCCTGTAATAAAAAAATGAACACTTTATCATAATGACATATGTATCCCAGCACACGCTCTATTTTTTATCACATTTTCTTGAGCTCTGTTGATGTGTGAAGTGATGCCTCGACCGACACGACTTATCAAAGGATTCTGAGAGATTACACACCTTCACACTCCTCTCCCACGTCCTCTGCATTCATCTTGCACTCTCCGTAATCGCGCCCATTGATGATGAGGGTGCTGCAATGACTTTTTTTCGTTTTCTGGACGACAATTCAGTTAGAAAACTATTGATCTACCCTTTTTTCTTAATTTGTACATAAATGATGACGAAATAGCGTTTATTCCTAATATCTACTCTCCTACCGTAATTCCCTTCTACCGAACCCTTTTCTACCAGCTCAATCAATAATTCACTCACCGCCCAGGAAAGGCGTGCGCCACACCGAGGAGTGCGCACAGAGCGAGAATGAGAGAGTTCTTCATCCTGAAATTGTTTTATCTTTATTATTTCGAGAGATAATAGCGGCTACAGATAGAGTAATGAATGGATCCACATGGAAAAGAAGTGATGCATAATCACGCGACAGTAGAGATTGATCAAAGGAGAGTATGTTCAGGTATCCGAGAAGTTTTAGTACAGTAGCGCCGGAAAGTATTCGGTCACTTTGTTTTTTCGATGCAACTTTTTAACCAGGACAGGTATTGAGCTAATCTTTGGAGTGAAGATAGCTAATCTATCTGGGAACACAACCGTGATATCGCGGTGTTACGAAAATTTCTGGTTATTGCGTAGTGATGACGCAATCAAACAGCACTTTTTCGAAAAATCGTATAAATTAGGAGCGTGTTTTGTTGCTCACAAAAACTCCTGAACTTAAAGGTCTTAGTATGGACAACTCTGCAAAAAATTTTCAAGTTGCTGCGATTTTTTTCCGCAGCTGCAGCCCTGCTGCAATTTATGGGCTGCAAACTCGTTTATCAGCTCTCAGGCGTGCTAGAGACTCGTGCAAAGCGTCAAAATGATCCTTATGGTGACCCCAACAGACCCTGAAAGTTTGGTGTTGATCGGTGGACATTTAATTTTTTGGAGTAAAAAAATCATTTTTTCCCTTGGGTCGTCTTTGGAGGTGTACCATTCCAAGCGAAATTTTTTTTAAAATCTATTTCCTGTGCAGGGAGGACCCAAAACCATCCTAGAATTGATTCCCAACTTTTGCTAATTTTGCGTTATCTGTCCGGTCTGCGAGAATCGCTTTCCGGAGACGCGCACGTTGCGCAACCGCTAAGTCCCGCCCCCTACCTTCATTAGTGGATGTTCACAAAATTTGGATCCTGTGCTAAAAAGATGTCCCAAAGGATAATTTTCCATGTAGATCCCAAATATCGACTTTAGGAATCCGTATCTCTAACTCCCTTCAACGGAGGAAGGTAGTGAGAGTGAGGGTAGGGGGCGGGGCTTAGCGGTTGCGCAACGTGCGCGTCTCCGGAAAGCGATTCTCGCAGACCGGACAGATAACGCAAAATTAGCAAAAGTTGGGAATCAATTCTAGGATGGTTTTGGGTCCTCCCTGCACAGGAAATAGATTTTGAAAAAAATTTCCCTTGGAATGGTACACCTCCAAAGACGACCCAAGGGAAAAAGTGATTTTTTTACTCCAAAAAATTAAATGTCCACCGATCAACACCAAACTTTCAGGGTCTGTTGGGGTCACCGTAAGGATCATTTTGACACTTTGCACGAGTCTCTAGCACGCCTGAGAGCTGAGAAACGAGTTTGCAGCCCATAAATTGCAGCAGGGCTGCAGCTGCGGAAAAAAATCGCAGCAACTTGAAAATTTTTTGCAGAGTTGTCCATACTAAGACCTTTAAGTTCAGGAGTTTTTGTGAGCAACAAAACACGCTCCTAATTTATACGATTTTTCGAAAAAGTGCTGTATGATTGCGTCATCACTACGCAATAACCAGAAATTTTCGTAACACCGCGATATCACGGTTGTGTTCCCAGATAGATTAGCTATCTTCACTCCAAAGATTAGCTCAATACCTGTCCTGGTTAAAAAGTTGCATCGAAAAAACAAAGTGACCGAATACTTTCCGGCGCTACTGTAGGTATTCGGTGAGAAACTTTGAGGCTACAGTAGGCAGATGATAGTGGATTACAGCATCCCAATGGTGGGGCGGAGGACATAATGAAGGAAAGAAATTCTAGCCCGAAATGGAGAAGCGTGGCAGTACTTTAGAGGTTTCTTGGTAGGCTGCAGTAGTCAGGAAAACAGCTAGGCAGAGCAGCTACCGTAGTCGAAATAAGGAGACCTACGTCACAGGAACTACCGTATCTATCTCAGGAGAAAGGAAGGAGTTGAGGCCAGTAAGAGTGCCTCTAATCGCTCGCTGGCCTACTTTTATGCACTTCCATAACTCCGAAGTCAGGCGATGTGGGGCGGGGCAGTTATCTGGCCCTCTCCATTCCACCCACTCTCTGACCCTCTCAAACCGTCGAGAGTGCATGGAACATGGGATTCAGAAGATCATTCGGCGAAGCACTTATCTGAATCTTTCCGTTCCTCCCACTCTCTCGTTCTCTCTGACCCACAAAAGAGCATGGAAAGTCGAGAGAGGGTGGGGGCTGGGAACAGAAGTACTTACTTCCGTTTCCTCATCCCATAAACCAGTCATTCTTTTTGCGCCGTTTGACGTGGGGAATGAGATCCCCGATAATGGACCCAGAACTCTGACTCTCTCCTTTCTGCATGATCTCTCGCCTGAGTATCGGCCGAGAAACTCTCCTCATTTCGCACGATATCTTATATAGAAAACGAGAGCAGGACGGATGGAGAAAGCTTGAGTAATGAGATTGCGCCTGACTTGAGATGATGATGTTCTCTTCCATATCGGAAATGATGCGGATAATGAGAAGCAGCGGATGAGATTCGAATAATTTGGAGAGCTTCTCTTAGAGCAACGAGAGGATAATTTAGAATAATTTAGAGAACGATAAATAATCTGCAGCGATTGAATCAAATTGAGATACTAAATGAGATACACAATTGTTTTTTATCAAGCCTGCATTCATTATCGGACTATAGGGGAAACGAGGAGAATTGGGCTATTGCCTCTCCAGTCCAAACCGTTTCCGGAAATGTGGGATTCCGCGGAAGAACGGTTGAGTTTCACTCATTATAGAAATATTTGATCTTTCGCATTTTTAGTGGTCTTAGTAGGATGGAGGTTATATTTTGAGGAGAAATAAGCAAGCACGATGTGATTCGGCTCATCGAGAAGTATGGAGAAGGCCTAACTCTAAGGGAGATCTGGAGAAGATTTCTGAATCCTCTGACTCTCTAATTCACTTTACCAGCCTGTTTCCTTCTACTCGTACGAAAAAATATAATTTTTTCTTAAAAATCAATATTATTGGACCTCGATGATGACTTGGAAGAAGGGAAGAAGATAGGAGGAGATTCCGATTCTCAAATGAAGCGGAAACGCTGCTTTATCCGCAACTAAGCGTGAATCACCTGGGGAAAAGGAGCAAATTCGCATCTTTTTGATTCAGAATCGTACTGAATTCGGATTCTATTGCATTTTCTTACTTTTTTCGAATTCTAGTGTTGATCTTCTGAACGCATCGTCCTTTCTGAACGCATCGTTTGATCTTTTGAGAGGAAGCTTTCCATGCGTCAGTCCATTCCGCCGAGAAATGCCGACTAATAACTCATTCCCTGAGAGCCGCGGCCGATTCTCTCTGTTTTCTCTCTTCAGTTTGCGCACTCTCTCGCAGAAGAAAACCTCTTCTCTTCTCGGGGCCAAAAATACCCGAAAGACTGGGAACGACTTTCATCTGCTTCACTTCGCTATCTACCTGCCTGAGAGATGAAGGAGATTTTCGAGAGATTGAGAAAGCACTTTTCCAAAGTTGTAATTAATCTCAATCCAATCAGAACAGTTCTGACACTGCCAAATGTGGAACGTGAATGGTCACAGGACATCACCATCAGCTCAAAATGGTTTGCAATCGCTTATCAGCATGCTGCTAATTTCTCCACTGCTCGCTGCACTCCTGACCTACTAAGCGGCTTTGGCCTCTCTCCTCTTCCCGCGCACTTTCGCCGGCCAGAAAGTGCGTGAGATTAGGCAAAAGTGATCAGGGAAGTGTGGGGAAAAGTGACAGTTCTCCCAGCAATCGTAAATCGCGTGAAAATCGGTAGAGAAGCCACTGTCTGGGCTCTCTCGATTTCGCCTGCTCTCTCACCGGTGCCTAGCAGACTGTTCTAGCACCTTCCTCTGCAGGTTAATCAGTTTTCGTGCGCTGCCGCACGTTGCTTCCGGTAGTGATCACTGTTCTGCTCTCTCCATTGTGCCTGCTCTCTCGCAGATCAGAGAGGGCGAGAGATAAGGCGGAACAGAGAGAGCACGCCGGAAAGCCAAATCAAATCATCGCCTGAGCAGTCTCTGGTGTGCGCCCACAAGTTGAAATCAAGCACTTCCCACAACTTGCCTCCAAGCTTGATGGCAACTTGTGGGAAGTACTTGATTTCAACTTGTGGGCTTTCGGGGAGTACGGTACTTGATTTCAACTTGTGGGCTTCCGATGGGAGGGGCCGGGTTACGGTAGCTCTTTGTCATTCGGTATTGCGTTGTGTCACGAGTATGATTTCGAGCTTCTGATGCTTTATCGGGTACGGTATCTTGCATTTTATGTACAATTGAGCATAGTTGAGTATTATGGACCTTCTATTGGCCAAATACATTGAAAATGGGACATAAATGCAATTTCTAGATTACTACAACAGGCAGAAAAAAGGTAAATCGATGGGAAACTTCTGTGACAAGGAAAATTACTGTAATCTACAACTCAGTGCGATAGGAGAAATCAATTAGGGTCTTGATAGATGAAGGCTTGTACGGGGTCAGTTCGGCGCCGTATTTCATATCGGAGACGTCGATAGCGTGCACGAACTAGTCGTTGACAACACTGAAAACGAAATTATTCTAATTATAAATAGTTCATTAGTACTTTAGTCGCACTTAGTGTTTTATTTAGTTGCGTAACGTTGTTCATTCTCATGTCATTATGACTATTAAGAATTGAATGTAAATTTACTTGCCTGAGGATATCTATCTACTTCTTTATCGTCTTGGACTATCATAGTTTAGAATATATAATTGACGACTTAGGCGACATACTGTAAATAGATTAGAGCAAATAATCGCCAACCTTGCTGTACATTCATCCACTAGCATATATACACTCAATCAATTTGCTATTCTCATTGATGAAATTTGCTAGATAGAGTCAAACAACAATCACGTTGACATTCTGTTAACGACTAGATTAGTTATATAATTTGAGAAATAAACTGACCGTAATAATATATCTTGCTCGTCATGATCGTATCATGAGCAACGAGAACACGTAAAAATATAGAAAATAGAGAAAAAAAGATCAATAATGAATAATGTTGAAAATAGTTGTTTACATTGGTGAGCGCGATGTGCGCTTAGGGCTGTCTGAGATCTCTCTTTGGATGTAAACAGGTCCTGGTGCTTGATTTCAACTTGTGGGCTTGGGGCAAGGGTACGGTACTTGATTTCAACTTGTGGGCGCCTCTTTACTTGATTTCAACTTGTGGGCGCACACCAGAGGTAGTAGTAATTTCGGTTTCGAGTTCGGATCAGCGCTTCCGATTTAGAACCTACTTTCGTTATCTGTCTGACCTGAGAGAGATCAGGCGAATTTGAGAGGTTGTACCAAGTCAAAGCTCTGATTAAAGTAGTAAGGTTCGTGACTAATTCGAAAATGCGAAAAGCAAGGGAGCGAATTACGATCAGCTCTGTTTCTAACAGACGGAGTGGCTCTCTACTCTTTTACGTGCACTAGCGGATTGGATGGATATCAAAGATCCGACTCATGAAAGTAATTGCAAGTACCAGATTCAATTCGGTAATCGTTTATCTTGGACAACTGTCATATACAGTATAGGCCACTGCTCTTGGGTACATAAATCGTTCTAGGAACAGCTCTTTGAGATCAGGTAGGTAAGGCAATCGGGGGCACAACGGTTACAATGACATGGGGAGGGAGTGACGTCATCTTCGAGAGATTCTGAAGTCGTCGTTCACCATCTTCTGACGCAGACGGCGGCGCGAGGAGGGTTCGCGCAGCAGTGCGCCTCCCACTGTCCGTAGGAATTCATCGAAATGCAGGGCTTGCCGCGGGGAGGATACGACTCGGAGGCTGCAATGAGATATGGTAAGCTTCAGTAACCAATCAATAAGATACCGCAGCCTACAGTAACCTACAGTACGCTCAGGCACCGTACCCTATAGCATTCTTCGCTACAGTAACCAATAAATAACCACTCACGATCGGCCCAGTTCGAGTAGCCATGGAATGAGGAGTGGTCGGCCCACTCCCAGCTGTATCCGAACGAGGCACCGCCGATGTAGACATCACGGCCGTGAGCAAGGTCTGGAATCAGTTCGCGATTAGGGTTCCGTAATCCTACAGTAACCCTACGGTCACCCTACCGTAACCCTTAGCCCTACCGTACCTCGGATGAAATCGTTCTCGCCCTCGCTCTTAATCGAAGCTAGCGTTCCTCCCTCATAAACGCACTCGAAATTGTGGATAGTCCAGGTGTTCGTGCGGCTCTGAAGTGGATCATTATTGATTACAGTAACCCTACAGTATCCCCTGTATCGTTCCCCAGTACCGTACCTGTAGCCGGTAGCAGGAGCCATTGTACTCCTCCCAGCCCCACTCGCAGGCGGCTGCTACTGCAATGGGTACTGTAAGCCGGGAAGCGGGAACCAGGAACCAGGAACCGGAGCCAGGTAATAGGGCAAACTAACCGGAAGCGAGGATAGCGAGCAACGAGAGAGTTTGCATTGCGATGAGAAGAGAAAGTCGGAGGCGAATGCTTTCCGGTCCCGAATGACCGTTCGGCGGCGGTTTTATACGGCCGAGCCGGCTCCCCCCTCTCTCCCCGATCCCGCAAAAGGTCGTCTCTGTGGGATTGTTGCAAGGTAGGCGGAAGCGAGAGAGTGCGGTGATCGGAGAGAGCGAAGACAGTCAGAGAGTGATGAGATAGCGGATGAACGGAGAAGCTCCGCCCCGATGAGCTTAGCGAAAGATAAAGTTGGGCAGCAAAAAGTGTGTGCCCAAAAGTGCGTGAACGGTTCCGATGATCTGACAACCGAAGTGTTACTCTGAATGACTCAGATGTATATTGAAATCACAATTGTGCGATTCTTTGTTGTGTGGTCTAAATTCATTGACTCCCACACAATTGTGAGAGGCAATGACCCGAAAACTGTGGTTGAACAGGCTCATCCGGTGAAACTTCCATTAGATCTTGTTTTAAAGGCCCGGTGATTTATTTGCGAGCGTGGGATAGTTCCACCATTTGGTCTGAGATGTGGGTGATAAAGTGCAGATGCGATTATGACTTCCGGTGCTCTGCATCTCTCCTAATTGCGTGATCTATCGTCTTGTTTGGCTGGGGAGAGAGTGGAGGGGGCCTAAGTGATGTGCAAATCTACGCAAATCGAGGCACACACCAGTGAGTAATCAGCTGAATGGATCAGATTAGCGGCTGAAGAGTCGAAATTACCGATTTTGAGGCAAATTTTAGCGGTTTCATGATGAAATGAGAGATCCGGTTACAAGAACGCAATGTGATCCTCCATGGATCACTAGCAATTAATTAAAGATTGGTACAGTGCAGCAAACCGAAAAAAAATAACGAAACCGCGCAGTGAGCAGTTCGATCTGGCAACATCCGAGTTCATGCGGATTACTGAGGAAAGAGAGCACCTTTGCATCACGACCGGCTGTTCTCCGACCGTTATTGCTGTTATAATCGCTTTCCAGGAACCAACCAATGTCCTTTCTTTTCTCTATTACTAGCACCGATCTCCTCAGATTCGGCATACATTACCATGCTGCTGCACCACACCCAATCCAGCTCCCATTTCAGTTCCAATCATCGTATGCTGATTAAATCTCGGCGATTTTCGCTCACGTTTTTTCGAAAATCGTATTTGACCATCGTTCCGCCGCTTCGATCGCCACTTTTTCACACAGGAAGTAGAGGTTGTTGAGTTTTGCGCCTGCTCTCTCGCTTTTGCATGCTCTCTAGCCTGGAATGATGGAATGAGAAGAGATTACTACTGCTCAGTTCGCTAATCAGTTACTCGATTCTGATCAGTAGTGCAAAAGACTTGCAGAAACGCAATTAAAAGTGAAGATTAATGGCCGATATGCGGAAAGGGGGACAGAAAGGGTAAACCTCGACTCCGATCTCTCCATTTCGCATCTTCTTGCACTCATCATGCAAGCAAATGATCAGGAATGGACGAGATACGAGGATATACGGAACTCGGTGTCTCTTCATTTCGCCTGATCTCTCGATTGTCTGACCGATGAACGACAATGGATAAGTGGGAGAGGCTATCACTTCCCGATAGAGGCGTTCGAGGTCACTTTTCAACTGGAAATGGCCCAGCGTCAATCGAATTCGAAAGTGAGATCTGGTCTCTCTCCGATTTGCCTGATCTCTCGTTTTCTCTACCCTTCGGATATCAGGATATAGCAGGGAATGGTTCTGTCTCTCCTCGATTCGCTCACTCTCTCCTCTTAGGCTGGGGAAAGCCTAGCTCTCGATCGTAAGCGCGAATTGCTTCCTTATAGCAAGCGGGTTACCGAGACAGGGTAATTGATCTCTTCTTTCTCGTTGACCACTTAGAGAGCGTGCGAAATGGAGAGAGCGGGGATAAAATTGCGTCAGGGAGACAGGTAGGCGCCAGACCGAAGAACACTTTGTTTTAACCCGGAAACGCCGCGATTTGATTGACTTTTGATAGCCCATTTCTTTTCAAAGGTAACTTTCGGCCGCTAATTCAGTCAACAAACCCGGAACTGGAGGCCACCTTTCATCTTTTATTATGGTTTTACAAGACAAGTCAACTTCAGCAAAGGGCATGGTTTATCAGTGCTAGCGGGTCTATGATTCGAGTCAAACAAACGTGTATTTGTTACATTTCATCATTGGCTCTAGCGGTAATGTATGCATGATTCTGATGCTGATTGTCCACTCAAGCTCTGGTGAAACTGATGTAAATTCAAGTGGTGAGTAGTTACAATTGATCGACGAGCGGTGCTCATCTACTCAAACTCTGGTGAAACTGAAGTGAGTCAGGTCCTTGAAATCGATGGTGGAGGGAAGGCGGATCTCCTTCGTTCCTTCAACCGAATCAAGCGTGATGATGAACGAGGCCTCGTGCTTGGTCGAGAAGCAGTTATGGGTGACCTGAAGAGATTGGGATATGCTTCTGCACTCCTGCTCTTTTCTGAACATCTACTAATACCCTACGAACATACATTTTATTTAGGAATACTCTTTTTAATTTCACCTATTTGTTGAAAGTGCAGGAGCGCCTTTGCTTTCATTCTTTTGCCTTTCCTCCATCCATTCCGAAATATAAACTAGTCCATCTCACTTCGATATAGTGTGAAACCCAACCATTTTGAATATTCCTTAAAGAAAAATAGGATGCTAGTAGAGAACGCCCTAAAAAGGAGATGAGTAACCCTGGTGGGTGTGATGAATAGTGTATGTTCCGCCTCCCACCTGACCCATTCACCACACGGGTCAATTGAATTGCGCGCGCGGGGGCTCGCAAACCAATTCCGCATAATCTCGCTCTCCTCTTCTCCTCAGTTCTTTCACCACTCAGGGCAAGAAAAACATGAACAATCGCTAGAAAAGTCAACGAGGAAGTCTCAGCACCGGAAGGGATTATCGAATGAGGGGATCGACAGAATAATCGCGTCTTGCCCGCACTTTGGAACAGGTTCATGCGCTTAGTTTGTTCACTTTTGAACACTAGTCAGGCGCTCATTCCATTGTCGAATGAATATTATACCGAAGGGAAAGTCAGCAACCTTGACTCTAGGAGTGACCGTCTTGCCCTCTTCAACCTCATAATCGCCTCCAAGCTCGATCGCACCGTACTGTCCATCCTGAAAGATCGAGAAGTAGACCCGGAATAATCAGACAAATCTTCCGGATCAGCCAAAAACCGCCCTTCTCGGGAGCCAAAACCGAGAATGACACTGACAAAGTAGTTGACGGCGCGCTGCGATTTGTCCAGGAAGAGTTCGAGCATCGCCCAAGTACCGGCCTTGTTGTCGAGAGAGCACGCCGCGTCTCCTCTCACCTGGATATGTCGTATTTTAATAATCTACATAATGAATGCATAAAAGTAAAAGTGAGGGTGTTTTACAGCGTTCTGAGTATATTACATGTAATATTACATGTGATTACATGTAATGTCTTTGTAAGACCCCTCTCAACAATCCAGATCTTACTTCAAAATTGTCAGTTTGGAATACCATTCGCGGTGAGCGATGCGTCTAGCCAAATCCAATTTCAGTAGTGCATATCTCGTAAATCCATCTAGGGTACCCCTTCATTGTTCCCCATCTGAATTATGTGGACTCTCTCCATTCCGCACGCTATTTCACTCGTCAGACAGGACGAGAGAGCACGCGAACTTGTGAGATCGAGATCAATTCTCCTTTTTCAATTGAATCTTCGCCAAAGGCATCAATCTACTCGCCACACGGAAATGGGAGAGTCGATGTGAGAAGATATAGAAAATGGCTTGCCTCGACTCGAATCTGCTTGGCCTCGGAAGCGATTAGAAGGCAACCGAGAATGAACAGTGGCAGCATGGTGAACTTGCCCAAAAGAGAAGGGCGAGGAGGGGGGAACGCTTATGAGTCGAGAGAGGAGTGGTAGCGAACAAAGGAGTGGTCGAGAATGACGAGGTGCATTACACCGGTCACCACCCTTCCCCGCTCTCTTCATTTCGCGTGATCTCTAGTCAGTCAAAGAAAAGGAGAATCGACGCGGAATGGAGAGAGGCAGAGTAGATGCTTAGGTCAGAGAGAGCGAGAGAGCAGGCGGAATGGAGAGAGTGGGCGCATCTTGCACGTACACGGGCACACTTTTTTGCCGCCCGCGACCAGTGAAACCACTTCCCTTTTTCTGCGCGCAAGGCTGTAAACCTTGCCCTATGAGACAATACGCTTACAGTGTAGTTACTGCGTGCAGATTACCTCTATATTTTGTGCTTTGCTTTGCTTTGCTGCTGAACCCGAAGCACCTTTTGTGCATTTCCTCCCTCCCTGTGTGTTAATTCTGAGATGAAATATGCCATTGAGCAAGTGCAGATAAATGAGTGTGCTTTATCGTGAACTGCTCGGTCTTCGCGCTTGCGAGCCTTGAGCTGAGGGATCGTCGGCTTATTTGCCGGTTTTGTAATGTCCGGCTCCTCCGCTGGCTCCGCCGGCGAATCCAGCCCCCTTGCGCTCGGGGCAGTGGCAGTATCCGGCATCGAGTCCTGAGAAATCATTGATCAAATTCAGTTCCAGCTCGGAAATAAAAGCATAGTGAGGAGTTGTAAAACTCCGAAAGGGCGTGAAACTAAACAAAGCAACGCACCAGGTCTGCCATCGTGTCCCTCGTGTCCGGGTCCTCCGGTGGGTCCAGCCTCTCCCTTGTCTCCCTCGGGTCCGTCGGCTCCAGGCGCGCCAGCCTCTCCGGTAGGTCCATCCTTGCCTGGTGCTCCCACAGCTCCGGTGGGTCCGGCCGGGCCGTGCTGTCCCTTGGGTCCGGGTCTGCCGATCGGCTTGCGACCATCCATGCCCTGGGATTTGCATTATGAAACTGGAGCATAATAAAATTAGTCAGTTTCCAACAATTTCGTATTACGACGATGGAAGGAGATTAATCGTGAGCAATATACCTTCTCTCCCTGGGGTCCGGGGAAGCCTTCTTTGCCGAGCGCTCCCGGGGCGCCGATGTTGCCAGGCATACCAGGGCGGCCATCGCGACCGTCCGCTCCTAAATTAATTAGTTATGTATCAAAATCAGAACCCGAAATTGCTAAAAAGAGTGTGACAGTATAGCGTACCCTTAGCGCCATCAGGTCCTGCCAT
This sequence comes from Pristionchus maxplancki, assembly GCA_900490775.1. Lineage (NCBI taxonomy): Eukaryota > Metazoa > Nematoda > Chromadorea > Rhabditida > Neodiplogasteridae > Pristionchus > Pristionchus maxplancki. Next base: position 553,155 of record LS574311.1, read on the forward strand.
GCCCCTGAGGCCGGGGTGGCCCGGGGTTCCGCGAGGTCCATGGAGGCCTGAATGGGTTAATTAGCTAATTAACTAATTAGTGAATTAATAATAATAAGATAATGAGCCGGACTAATTACCGGGCGGGCAGTAGAAGCACATGGTCATCTGGGGCGCGTCCATGGTGAGGTCGTTCGCGTCCACACCGTCCTGGCCTGAAGAAAAGTACCGATTTTGCGAGCACTCACTTTTCTCACTTTTCCACACTCTCTCGCTTGTAGCGTGATTTTTCTGTGAAAGCTAAGGGAAATAGGGAGCGCGTACCATCGACACCGTTGAGTCCGTTGGGTCCGGGCGATCCGGGCGATCCTCGCGGTCCCTTGGGTCCCTTGGGGCACTTGCTCTGCTTGGCCGAGTCGCACTGGCAAGCGGAGGACAGCTCAGTGCCGGGCGCGTTCGATTCCTGACATTATACATTAATTTTCGAGCGTCAAAACCAAAAAAAAACGTTCCGTTTTCACTTTCGAAATTGTCAGAGGGACGTGATTAGCCGGAAACGCACCACATGCGCAGGCGCGTTATCGTGTCCAGCAGCCTTGTAGCCCTCTCCATCCTTGCCGTAGGCCTGTCGCTTCTGGCGAGGAGCGAGCGTGATCAGATCCGCCCAGAGGTCGTCGGTGGTGGACTGAATCATCGATTTTTACTCTCATTTTCGATTTTCATCCTTTACTGAGTGCGAAATTCGAATTCGCAGAGCTAGTTTCTTATTTCTATGAGGTACCAACCTTGAACTCGGCGATCTCTCCGTCAAACTCGCTCCAGGAATCCTGAATTTCGACGTAGATGTTGGCCATGACGAGAAGCGAGGCGGCCATCACCAGGCCGGAGAGGGAGGAGGCGATAAGGGTAGCGGTCTGGATCTTCATGCTGGAAATGATCATTTCTTTATTAGAATTGGGTAAAAGACGCAACAGTGGCATGGATGAGTAGATGATAGGGGGGGCTACCGTAGCCCGCACTACCCATTTATCACCGGCACCTAGGACTAGACGGGCTTCAGTGGCCATCAGTCAGGGCTGAGTGATGGGTTGGCAAGGGGCTAATAAGATTGGCGCTCGAGAAAGGAAATTGGCTCATCTATCGAGCTAACTTATGATCCAATCTCCCTGAGCGGAAACGGAGAGAGGATAGATTCGAAGGCCGGAAATTAGTTCTGCGCCTAGAGCCGTAAATTGGTTCCCGCTACGGTACCGTAACCTAAAACTGTAGGCGAAATAAGACCTTTATACAGTATCATAGTCACTACAGTAACCCAATAAAGTAAGTGAAATGTGTTCCAGATATGGTAGCTCTTTTACTACGGTAACCTAGTAAGTTAGGAAAGGATGGAAGCTGGCGAGCTGATGCTTTCTCTGGCCGACATTCGGATTTATATACTAGCTCCTCAATCTTGTCTTGCGTAAGATACCACAGTGATAACTGGTTCGGGTAAGCAGGCGAACAGCGTTATCTCCAAAAGAGTTGCCCCGACCAATAACTTTCACTCATCGGATCGAGGATTGAGGTCGGAGAGAAACCGCGAGAATCATGGGATCGGCTGAAAAAGTCCCCAAACGATTCGGCAACCTGAATAGCAACAGGTAGACATTTATCGGCACAATGCTGGGTCTACAATGGAAGGCCGGGTCGATGTCAGAGCCATGGTTTGGGCTCGACGTTTCGAGTGGCCCTGGCTCAGAATGGCCAGGGAGGGCAATGCGACTGCCAGAAATGGGCGAATGGGGTGAAAAGAAGGGATCTGGTAGGAGGCCGGGAAGGAGAGTGAGTCCAAATATCATGTGTGCTCAAAATATAATAGGTTCAAAATAATATAGGTTCCAAATATTAAAGGTATTCCAAATATTATAGGTCCTCAAAATAGCATACTTTCACTATAAGAAGTCAGGGGAGACAAGCACAGTGGTTTCTGAAAATATGATAAGACAGGGTGGCTGGGGACAATCGATTTTAGGGTAGGGGAGATGGGATTATGGATGGGAACTTCGGGTCTAGAAGGGGTTGGAGGTGTCTTTCTGCGCGAATCGCACATCCTTCTGGGCGAATCTTCCTAGCTCCTCACCATAGTAGTCGTGGCTAAATCCTGAAATTATTTAAAAAATTAATCGTTTCAATTTTCAAAGGAAAACTTCATATACCTCGCTTGTGATGGTACATAGGTCCAGATGTATCCTTCTCAGCGAATCGAGGGCCGTAGTATCCAGTATCATCAGATGCTAAAATATTAAAAAAGGTAACCGTATTCTCGAGGGACAAATGCATCATTTGTTACCTCGCTTGTGATGGTACATAGGTCCGGAAGTGTCTTTCTCAGCGAATCGGAGGCCACTGTAGCTGGCATCTTCGGATGCTGGAATTTTATTAATTATATCTGGATTAATTTGTAATGGATTGTTTACCTCGTTTGTGGTCATATCCAGAGAAAGAGGTGTCCTTCTGTGCAAATCGAAGACCATGATAGGATGGCTCTTCGTCTGTGGATATAAAATAAATATAATTCTGCTGTATTAATGACGATCACCTCGCTTGTGATGGTACATAGGACCAGAAGTGTCCTTCTCAGCGAACCGGGGACCGTAGAGGTCTGGTACTTCGGCATCTCAAGTGCAATTAATTAAATACATTTTAAGATGTTAATTATTACCTCGCTTGTGTTCATAGACAGGTCCACTAGTGTCCTTCTCAGCGAAACGGCGCTCAGTGTAGTAGGCGGGGTCAGTGCCTTAGTTTTGTTTTAATATTTCAAATTAATTAAAAATTAAATAATAATTATCTCGCCTCTTTTGCTCCAAGTAGGCGCACGCAGCAGCGGGGACAGGAAAGCCGAGTACGACCTGAGAATGCGCTTCGAACCGAGGAAAAACGGCGATTTTTTAAAGCTTTTTTTGTCAAAAAGTGATCGATTCGGGTCAGAAAGGCACTCACATCTTGCTGTCGAAGTGGTTCTCGGGAATCGTCTGCTCGGCGCGTCCGAAGCGGTAAGCGATCGAGATTGGGATGAGGAGGACAGCAAGGATGAGCTTCATGGCTTGAGTGGAAAAGATAGAGATAAGCCCAAACTGTAGGCAAAGGAAGATGCACGCGAACAAAACGCGAGAGTGCAGGAGGACCTAGCGTATCATATGTAAATAAGTGCCGAACGCGGATGAGAAATAAAGACAGTCAATATTCGAAGTGAAATGAATATCATTGCGAGGGAATAAGAACAGATGAGTTTCTCGGCAGATGATCGAAGTATGAAAAATGTGATATGCCAAGAGCTACCGTAGTCTACGCTTCTCAGTCTATCGTAGGAGAATAGGAGGCACCCGCTCTCGAGGTTTTTCTGAATCGTCAACTGAGAGGACGGAGAGGTGCTCCAGACGTCGTCTAAGAGGCTCCATCGTTGACTCCGCCCACTTGACTCCTCCCACTCCGACTCCTTCCCCGTCTGAGAAAGAACGGGTCGTCTCTCTACTTTCTACTTTATCTCTAGGCGGACAGGGGTTCCAGAGAGTCAGGAAGAGACCACTAGAAGCCTTCACAATTTATTGGATGGCAGGTTGAGATGGGTCTCCTCTTCTGATGTGATCTTTCGATTGTCTGATGGGCAAGAGACTATGTGAAAATGAGAGCTGTGCGTTCTCTGAGCACAATTTATCGCGCACAATCCATTATTTGTGGCATCCACTCCCTCATCTCGAATTTGTGAAATGCGAATTTCGATTCTATCTTAACCAGGAAGTATATGTGATACAATCGATTAATTTTTATCGTGCAAAATCGTAAAGGATATATACATAGCAAAGCTAGATACTTGATAAATTGACAGCGGTGACTAATTTGGATACTTATGGCTCGAAATTACTTCCCGTTTCGCTCCACATCCGATTTTTTGGGGCGCTTCTGGAGATGGTTCTCAAGCTTACGTCCCTGAAAATGTTGTGAAACTGAAATAAATCGTTGTCAGTAGAACATGAGTAGAGTCCATTCAGAAGAATCGATTGTTACTTGGCGTCATTTATGTTATAAAGGTCTTTCAGAGTCCCCTTTATATTGATTTTTAGGATTGTCATGATGTTCCCTTATAAGCTGGTTTAATGCCGTCAAAGACAACAGGAATTCACCTTCGTTTCGGGAATGAGACACTGGAAAAGGACGATGTCAGCGAAGAGAAACGCGCAGAGAATCAGATAGGGAAAGGAGTCGTGCAAGCGATCCTGAAAAATAATTTGTCTGACTCTCTCAATTTTACCTGCTCTCTCGCCTCTCTGACCGACGAGAGAGCCCTGTGAAACGAGAGAGTCACATAATATTTCGAAATTGCCCTCAACCTCTCACTTTCTATCACAATTCTTGAATGTCTGAGGACTCATTGTAATTACACATTAGATCTCACTCAACGGCTCTCAAAAAGCGCCCAATTTTCACCTCAATTCAGGCTCTTAAAATACCACCACTTTTTATCTTCAAGCCTTGAATAGCGCTTTTCGCAGCGTATCTCAATTTTCACCTCACTTTAAAGCTCATAAAACGCTCTGATTTTTCTTTCACGGATACATTGGAGCGGTGGACACAACGAACATGCGAAAATTTAATACTGAGAATAATTGCAATGCATGCCAATGTTTGATGCTCCTAATAGAAGCTGTTTCGTAATTTTACAATAGTTCCTCTAAGAGAAGACAATTGACCGAAGGTCAGGCGCAATAAATGTCCGAAATGAGAAAAAGTGACGCAAATGGAGCTTTTCATCAAGAAAACTCGAGAGTAGTATGAAAAAGTGAGGCCAATGCGATTGTTCTCAACAATCCACCTTGCTAGAGGTGACTTTAAAGAGAGAAAATAAACGAATAGGCAGAGCTGTTCGGAGAGATTCGCGAAAAACTCTTCGTCTCTGTTTCGAAATAGCTAAATATCGGAGAAACTGACGAAAAGGAAAAGCTGCGTGGAGAGAATGGTGCCTATGCGGGAGAACATCGCCTGCGCGGAGCATCCCAGATTCCTGATTGAAGTCGGATAGAGCTCGGTCGCCGTGATGTATTTGGCGATGTAGACCTGGAATCGGTTGTTGTTTTTGTTGTTGTTGTTTTTGTTTTTGCTGTTGTTATTGTTTTGAATCTTCGCGGGAGGTTCGAACGTGATTAACCTGTCCGCAGGCAGCAGTCACCATGATTGTAATAATGCGGAGCGAGTTGGCGAATGCCTTTTCCTGCTCTGAAATCAAAATTTTAGAGGAGAATCGACGAAAATATGCTATTTTCTCCACAAAGGATACGCAATTCAACAGAATTAAAGAATTGTTGATAACGACTGGAAAAATGACTCGCCAATGTAGTAAATGTAGAAAATGAAGATGAGGCATGCGAGATTGGCTATTTCACTGCCCGTGTTCAGCAGCTTCCTTCCCGCTGACTTGATCTTGTAGTCGGAGAGACCGACGATGATGTTTAGCGACCACCGGATTATCTGCAAAGTTCGGAAAATGCGAAGCCGGTGTGTCTGACTCTCCCTATTTCTCTGATCTCTCGCCTTGTCCTATCGATGAGAAGATAAAAATAATCTTGTCTGTCAGAAAATAAAGGGATGCCGTGAAATTCATGCTCACACAATTGTAATGAAATATGCAGAAACAACGATACTTAGGAATCTTCGCTTCGAGGTTGGAAATGTAACTTACTCCGAAAACGATGTTGTTCAAGTACAAACTGCCAATCAGCGAGTCCATATTGAAGAGGATGCCATAGTTTATAAGCGAGGTCGTCATGCTGGAATTTTAAATTATTATTTTATTTTTATAATCTGCATTTCAGGATATCCTAATATCCGCATCCAATCTCACAGTGAAACACACCATCTCTCCATTTCTCATTTCTGTCACACAAACCCGAAGGTATGGAGAGAGGAGATCTGAGAGGAATGCCGGAGGTACCGGTGGGAGTAAATCCGCATTCCTCCCGAAGGCAGGTGGATACGCATTCTTTCCGGATTCCCGGATCTCTCATTTCGACCGAATCTATCGTCAATCAGAAAAGTGAGAGAGCACGGGAACGTGAGAGAGTCAGACGAATGAGACTCACATTCCGAAGCAGAGGACGGCCGTCCATTTCAGCAGCTCCGCATTCTTGAAGATGGTCACGAATGTGTGGTGCTTCTTGCTCGCCTCGGAGGAGGCCTGAAATAGGGGATTTTCAGTGGAAAATAGCAGAAAATTTACTAAAATCGCTTAAAATGTTAAGAATTGATCGAAAAAGGGATATGTAATGCACTGCTCACCTCCTTTTCCGCAATAAGCATCTCCTCGATTTCCTGGGAACGGTTTTCGCACGAATCTCGGTTGAACTTGCGAATGCTCACGAGTACTCTGAAGAATTTCATATTTGTACTGACATCATGGCAATGAAAATGCTAAAATCAATATAACGGGGATCGAATCGCTAAAAACAACAAATAGAATATTACTTGCGAGCCTCGCTGATTCGCCCCTTCTGGATGAGAAAGCGCGGACTTTCGTAGCAGAAGCTGCAAATATTTCCTCAAGAGCGCTTGAAAATGCCAAGCAAGGGCACATTCTCTTCTTTCGGAGGTTAAGAATGATAAGAAACACACATCAGTGTGATCACTCCGAGCACGTTGACCACTGCCGAGACGAGCGCGAGTCGTCTCCACTCGTGCGCAAAGTAGGCGATGATCGGATAGATGATGAAGTTGGGCGACCAAGTGACGATCTGAAAGGTGATAGTATGTTATTGTTGTTGTTCTTGTTGTTGTTATTGTTGTTGTTATTGCTATGCAATCCGCAAAGTATAGCCAAAAATTTATTTTTTTGCATAAATAACAGATTTGAAACGCAACCTACTGTGTTCACGAGCATCCGATGTCTGACTGGAACGTTCTCGATAGTGTAGACTCCCTGCACACTGAATAGAAAAATTTAACCGTCTTTCTTTTCACAATGCTCACGCGCCCGTAGAATGTTATGTAGCCCCTTGCTTGACAGACAAAACGAACAATGAACAGCCAAATCACGGTTTTGTTCTACCCTGTAGCTGATCAGAGAAGCACGAGAGAGCGTGCGAGATGGAGAGAATCAGACGAATTACAAGCCACAATATCGGGAAAATCACACATTTTTGTACAGAAATTGCGAATAAACTCACGCGGTGATTCCGCCAGCGAAGAAGCCGGTGGCTATTCGTAGCACGTTGAATTGATACATGGTGAGGGACATGGCGGAAACTCCCGTGAAGAGAGCAGAGCAGGAAACGGCGATCATTAGGGTCTGCAACGAGGTCAAAAGTCATAGATTTCTTGACGTAATTCACAAAATTCTGTTGAACAATTCGACTTCATGCCATAGTGAACCAATCTCGGCGGTGGATATTCGAAACCGGCATTACGGAACCTCGCGTATCCGCGCAACCCGATTATTGGTCAGCCTAGAGCAGTTTCTGCACTAAAAATTTCAGAAATGAACCACGAAAAAATCCGAGTATCGCCCAAACGCAAATATCAATTCGCCCAACTGAATTCTGAGCCATCAGGGACCCGCTTGTATCACTCACGAATCGTCTCCCGCAGATATCGGAGAACTGGCCAAAGGCGAGGGCACCGAGGAAGACGCCCGTCATCTGCATCATCGTGCTCGTCTTCACGTGGATCGCGTCCTCACAAAGGAGATCGAACTGGAAAACAACAATAACAATAACAATAACAAGCAAAAAATAATGAACAGACGCGATGTTAGGTAGCGTCTACCCATATTTTCACGGTTGTTTGTCGCTTTTCGTAGTAAATACTGTTCATCACCTCAATATTAATCGATTTGAACTGATATTCGAGCGTTGCATTGCAGCCTGTGCTCCTCTGCAGATCACGAAACATCCGGCATCGCTCGGTGTGATTCAGAGCCTTATCAAAGGGGACATCGCCACAGCCGACTACGGATGGGTTGTGACCTGGAATTGAGAATAGTCATTTTGACACTTCTGCACTTGAGTATCCCGAGAACCATCTTTGAAATACAGTTTCCTCGCAAATGGGGATAGGATTGCGTCTAAAATAGCATTTAGTTCTGTGCAAACTCGATCATCATTGTGCAGTCGGCTCGTTACTCGCCTCTCGGTCGGTACTTTATCTCCTCGTTCCTTATCACTTCTCCTCACCCGGACCAAGGTCATCCATCAATTAGGAGAAAGAAAACACTGAGCAGTGATCTCGCTCTCCTCATTTGCCACTATCTCTAGTCGGCCCGAGACAATGGGCGAGATCATAGTCGATGGTCACACCCTCTTCTCTCTGAGCATTCTCTCACCGGTTAGACAGACTGGGACAGTACAGAGAATGCGCTGCGCGCGCCGCGGACTTTCTAGTTTATGCGCGCGCTCGTCACTATTAATCGCATTTTTCGCGCGCCCCGAACAGTAAGAAAGAGCGAGAAACCAACCTACTCTCTTCGTTTTACACACACTCTTTCTCTGATCAGCAACATGAATATCTGAGCAATTGTGCAGAAAATCTAATGATTTGGACGAAAAAATGCTACAATACCTGCATAGATCATGAAAATCATCGTGCTCAGCGTTGATAGGCACACAAATTCGGCTAGAAATAGCACGAGAACGGTGTATCTGGAATTTTAATTTACAGAAAAAGTTTATTGAGTAACAATCGTTATTGCTGCCTCTACCATTGAATTGAGGATAAGTTTCTTACCTGCCAAACTTGATGAAATCGTCGAGATTCTTGGTCTTCCTCATCACTTTGGGAAGGAGAAGCTTCTCAACCGTCATCTTCATCTCCTCGATGCCGTGGTCAATCTCGGCATCGAGTTGCTCTTCATCTTGGCGCTCATCAGCCATCCCTGAATTGGCCTGTAATACGCTTAGCACTGGCTCCCGCAGGACGCGAGCGCCTAAGGAGTGAATCGTTCCTAACAAGCAAGCGAATAACTCGGGTCAGACAGGCACATGTGGATGCGGAGGTAATAATTGCGATAACAACGTTCTCATTTTGCGTTACCTTTCCAACTGGGAAATAGACAAAGACAGCGAGAAAACTGCTCAGCGGCAGCGTCAACTAAATTGGTAAAGAACTGTCTAAGAATTATCTAATTCACTCTCGACAAGGTTGATCTCTTCCTTCTCCACAGTCTCTCGCAGACAAGAAAGAAGAAAAGGGGCGGTGCGCGAGCACTGAACCGATCCACTAGTGATATGGCAGGGAAAAGAGATGTGGATGTTATGCGAGAAGTAGCTGTTGCCCTACTCTATAACACTCACTGATCGCAATAGCAGGACACTCTCATCTCTCTCAGAGCGGAATGGTGGCAATTCGAAAGGAATTTAATAATCCTCGTCCATAATTTGTATTTATATTGTGCTCTTATAAGTTGAGTAGCATGAGGTAGTGACTGAGGTATAGCCTGGGGTACAGTCACAGGCTAGGTCTGATGGGAGCTCGGTAGTTATCAATAGAACGGTAGTATTCAAAAATTATTTCTGTAAATCTGTCCCACTCTTCCACATTAACATAGTTGTATGATGTATGAAGAAAAGTTACACAAATAAAATATATTATTTATTTATTATATTGCATAGACGTTGATTGTTCGGTTGCATGACACAATTGCTGGAGAGGAGAAGATTGCTGGCATTGAGCAGTTGGCGTTCACATTGCGACGATGTTCTTGGGAACGACAAGATCGGCCATAGCGATCACGAGTGAGAGACCGGTAGGGGTCTGGAAAAAGGCACATAATTAGAGGCTAGAGTGTATTTGGCCCTCGATCCGAACCACCCGCTCGCTATCTAGCAAGTTTTAGTATTTTTTGTAGCCTAAAGTCTATTTACCTATATTCACGAATATAATGACTAAACAAAAGATAACAATAGTATTTTTGCTTAGATTTTGTTTAGGGACATCGAAACTAAAGTACTGGGAGAAAGAAGAATACTAGTGAATGATTTATTCACGGAAATCAGGAAGATACAAAAAATATTTAAAAAAATAGTACCTCGACGATCTGTTCGGAGTCTGCACCGAAGATGGACTCGTAGACGTCGTTGAACATGTCAACGTACTGCAAACAAAGGTTGCTCATTTGTCTAAAGTTGAACAGTACTATTTTAATGATGGGGTTCCATATTAGTAAAGTTATCGAACGAACAGATATATCACCCCTCAGCAGCACAAGCACCATCGGGTTTTCAAAAATATTCCAGAATTATGCGAGAATCTGCTATACGCGTGCTGTACCTTGAAGAAGGCGTGGCCGGAGGTGTGCTCCTGCAGGATGTTGTGGCACGAAGCGTGAATGCCGTTGACCTGACGAGTTGTTGTTGTCGACTATTATGTATTATTGTTGGTCGGACTCACGATGATTCTTCCGCTCGAGGTCATGGGCGCGTAGATGCCCGTCTGCGTGACTTTTCCTGCACGAACGACGCGTTTCTGGAACGAGAGAGGTCAGTCGGAATAAAAATATATAAAAAATTAAATGGGAGACCGTAAACTTGAGATGAGTGTCAGATGCGAAGTGTCGGTATAGCTCGCGATTTTTTTTCTATTCTCGCGATTTTTTAAATTATACCCCTCACCTCATGCATATTACGGTCCTCCCCAACAACGAAGAGGCAGTCACCAGCATGAACCTGAAGAGGAACTGTTGTTTGATCGGACTGATTTTCAAAAATCAGATTTGAAATTCCGAAAATCCCGGATCTCACCTGGTCGGCGAAGACGGCATCTCTGGGGAGCTCGTACAGCTGCAGGGCACCAGCATCAACGCGAGAGCAGTCGCCCTGTAAAGGTGTTACAATTTAAAAAATTCGGAACACCGCTGCCGCATCTTTACTAATTTCTTTGAAGTGCAGATCAGCGAGTGCTCAACATTTAGCGAGCTCTAGCGCCCTCTGACTGGCGAGAGTGCATGGCGAAATGAGATATTGTTGGTATTTTAAGCATTTTACCTTGAAGATGTAGTGCTTGTCAGTGAGCTTGATTGTCTTTCCGTCCTCAGTTTCGAACTCGTTGAACTCGGCCTCCTGCATGTTTTATTATATTTTAAAAACTTTGTTTTTTCTACAACTCATAATGCTCGTAACATAAATCTCGTTACATAAATCTCTCTTTGGAGTAGAAATATAAAATATGGCTACAAAATACCTGGGAGGGCACTCTGTGCAGCCAGAATTCGACAGGCACGTACTCCAACTGCTTCTCGCTCACGGCGAGCACCCAGTCCTGAGCATTTAATTACAATTATCGCAATAATAAAAATAATATTATAATTTAAATTTTTTTTAGCTTTTTAGTCATATTCTATTGATTTTATTCAAAAAGCCGACCTGTTTGGTGAGTTGGTCCATTCTCTTGGTCGTGCCGTCCATAACTTCGACCGTCATGTCATCGGTGAAGCACCACTGGCCTCCTCCTCCTCCTCCGCCGCTGTAGTACTGCACGGGTGCGGGCTGGAATGTCATTATTCACTTAAAATATTTAAAAATATTTAAAAATTAATGTTAAAAAAACGCGAAAACTCACGTAGTACTGAGGAGCGACGGCCTGGCCGACGGGAGGCTAAAAGGATGCATTGGAAGTGAAAATATAATCTGGTTTGTTAGTTCTTCAGACATGCCAGAGACAAGAGAACGTGTAAAACTATGATAAACCGAAGCGTGAGCGGAGGTTAGGAGTTTTGACGTGCGCTTTTTTGGTCCGAATTACGATTAATAAAATGTGAAACCTGGAGCACGGGCGGTTGGGGTCCGACGGGAGGTCTGATTGCCTGCTGGAACTGAAATGGACGAGTTTCAGGAAGGTTCTCTCCATTTATTGCTACTAAGAGACGAGAAATCGATAATTTAAGACATTTTAACGCTCTGTGACCTACCTGGGTGCCGGGCGGGAGCTGGATGGCTTCCTCTTGGATGATCTGAATGAAATATTATTCCACGCTCTTTTGCTCTTGAAAAACGAGACAATGCAATGAAATTTCGAAATTTTGGAACGATATTCTAAGACCAACCTCTTCGAGGACGCCATTCTGTGAGTTGGATCCCGTGGGAGGAATGGGCAGCGGCTGTTCGGCGGTCACAGTGGGCGCCTGAAAAGAGGGATTTGTGTGATACTGAAGGATTGATTGGCCGGTCTTCGAATGTCAATAGTGAAATAATGGTCCAACCTGGTAGGCCTGGGCAGGTTTCTGGTACTTGGAACCTGCAATAAGCAGTATAATATTTTTAAAAGTATTTTATATTTTAAATATTTAAGCTTCTTTACTCTCTTCCCGTTGACACAACTAGCAACGAATTGGTACTATGCTGATCTCTTTTCCTCTCCCTTTCATCTCATTTCTCCTTCTCTCAGGAAGGAAATAACCTGATCGGCAGATCCGCCGTTTATGCGATTTTCTCCCTCATCCGGTGCACTAATTTGGATCGAGGGATTGGTAATCATTAAAGTTCATGAACATTTTTGGGACAACATCGGCACCACAAAAGACCAGGGCAAGTCAGCAAGTAGCTTAATTGATCAATATTTTGGGGTTGTTATTGTTTTTCTCGAAAAATAACAAAATAACAAGTTCTCACCGTCAGAGAGACCAGCGCAGGGCATACGACGGATAGAGACGTCGTATCCGACACTGAAATTTATTTTCGAAAGTTATTGCGTCTCTCATTTTCACATGCACTAGCCGCTCTAGCCGTTAAAAGATCAATTTTCGAATCAACTCTCTCATTTATCCATGCTCTCTTGTCGATCAGAGCAGCGAGGAAAGTAAGTAACTTAAGCTGCTCACCTTCCATCAGGGTGCACGTTCTTGCCGATGTTGGAGATGTAGTCGAAGCCGGCTTGGATGCCCGAGTTGATCACCTGCCCGAGTTGATTATGATTAAATTATTATTAATTAATAAAAATTTTGGGTTTATGATTAAATAATTAATAACTATTTAATAATTAATAACAACCTCTCCTCCGACGACGATCTGTCCGGCGTGCATGATGGCGAGTCCTCTGTCCTCCGATTGGAGGAGCACATCGAACGAGCAGCAGCGAAGCACGATACTGCAGAGGATACGGTATACGGTAGGATTACGGTAGGGGTAACTGCAGAACAGAGGTAGCCAAGAATAGCGCCAATTACCCAACTACTTTGTACGCTAACTTTTTGGACTACCATAGCCATACGCTTCACTTACCGCCAAACTTCTGCACTAAGTATTGAGTAAGTGTCGTTTTATTATTGTCTCGGTATCTGGCATCAATTCACTAACTGCTCTGTCACAAACTTTTGACTTTGGGCCTATTCTCGAGACTACGATGGCCATGAGATTCGATTGTCTTGTCTTGCTCACACAACGTGCGCCTGTCATGTTTTACTAGTAGCCCAAGTCGCCTTCCTTACTGCAAGGGGAACGGTAGGTTTACAGTGGGCATACTGTAGGGTACGGTAAGGATACTGTGGATTACGGTACGCAGGGGTTACTCACGGGTAGGCGGTGACGTTGTGCAGGGGAGCGACGCCACCCACCCACTGGTTCACGCCGGCGCAGTTGGCGGACGCGAACGTCTGCTCGCACGTCTGAAATCATAAAGATGACCCAATGAATTATAGTTGACCCACCGAACCCGGTAATTGGGCTACTGTAGTCTGAGTACAGTTGGTAAAGGTAAAGTAAAGATGCAAGCATAATTACAGTAGGTACTAGAATACTTGTGACAATGACTTTGTGTTTATTGAACACTGTGTAATGAGTTTGCTGCTGACTGCAATTAGAGATCCAGAGATCGAATTATCGCTAGCTTGATCTGACTAGGATACGTGGGTGGATAAGTTTGCAATGAGTGTGTCTATCGTGTAGTCTTTTGGGATCGAGCAGGATGAGCAGGTTGGATACGTTTCGCCTAATCTCTATCTATTCCACACACACTATTCGACCAGGTAAGAGAAGAATTGCCATTTCGGCCGGCTACGCGTCAGTCCCTCGGAGTGACCTCTAGAGCTCTATCTGCCACTGCATTTCTCTCTTTTTTGGGCTCTCTTCGTGCGTGGGAGGAGGAAAGATCGGATCAGAAAGGGAAAACAATGCAAGGTTGGAGCCCGGCACAATGGCAAAAGGGAAAGCCACTTCTCAGCAGGGATGGTGAGAAAAGAATGGCGGCACAAAAGATCTGCTGAGATGGGATTTGATGACGCTCGATGACCGGTGATCATTCTCCGCCGGCAGCAAAAACGAGCAATCGAGAGCGGAAATGAGAAAGTGACTCTTTAGTGTTTTTCATTCTCTGACCGGTTGGGTGCTGTATCATCTTTTAGATTTCTAAAGGATACTCTTCCTTGTCACTACAACTCTTAACAGGAAAACAATAACAACAATAAAAACAATAAAAAAACAAGGACAACAACTCACGGCCGTCTGGGGGTTGTAGTAGCGGGCGTCGTTCTGGTCGTAGGCGGGGATCGAATCGCGCTCAGCACGCATGAATCCATCGTCCTGGCTAAAAATTAAAAAAAAATTTTAAATATTTTTTATATATTTTTAAGACTTAGAGCCTATTTTAACGCTTTGGTGCGCAGGGTTCGACATGGATTGAATGTACCGAGATGCGTAGATCACAATCAGTTGTGAAATTCGCGCCAATTTGCAACGGGAAGTCCAGCATTTAGCCAAAGAAATCCGGTCTCGAGGGATGATTTTGCTTGAAATCATCCTGGATCTTTAGCTGGAGCTGGGGAAAGCGATCAAGAGAACGTGAATTGTCTCCCTTTAGCACGTTTTATCGCCTGAGGAGGAAGGTGAACTCTATGGTTGCTCCATTACTTTACTTGCAGGAACAATATGCATTTCGTCATCACGCACTCTATAGATATCTAGCGCCTTCTCGAGTATTTTCACGCGTCTTGAGATAAGGACCAGTGAATCTTACTTGTTGATGCGGTAGAAGAAGGCGTTATTCGTTGCGGGAGTGCCTGTAGGCGCCCATCCGAAGCAGGTGGGACGCGCGCAGCCAAGCACCAACCCACCGTCCGGTAGCACCTTGATTGGGCTGATTAGCTAATTATTATTAATGACTGGTGAACGGTAATTGAATACTGCGGGGATTACAGTAAGAATAGGATCGGATTGGGATACGGTAATAAAGTACTGTGGGGGTTACGGTAGGGTACGGTAGGATTTTGGTGATTGAGTACTGTATCGTGGGGCTACGGTACCTCGAGGGAGAAGGGGATCGAGGAGTCTCCGCAGTAGGAGGCGCTCGCGGCCGCCACCAGAAGCGACGCAGAAAGCAGTCGCAGCATCTGAGAGATCAAAGATCAATTTGAGAACCAGAAAGAGGGAATCGAGGGGAAACAAATATTCAATGCATGGATTCTATATTGCTTCAAGCAGGGTCGAGCGTCTACTATGACTAAATCAATGCCCCGGGATGGATTGAGTTCTTACGCGTGATTAACGGATCTATTGCTCCGGAAATGGATGGACTGAGATTATTAGAAAGGGTCTATTCCAAGATCTAGCGAGCCCCGGGGGCATCCTAATTAGCGAGCAAAAGCGCACGTCCTCGGTTCCGGCGGCGCACAAACAGTGAGTTAGCGAAAGGGAAAGGACGGATGGGAATGAGGAGGGATCGGGGGGCGGATAAAGGATGAGGAGAAGGAGAATAATGATGAGTGAAAAAGGGAGGGAGGCCGGGCGCTTACCCAGTTCGGGCAGCAGCAGCGATAGAGTGACAAAAGCCACCCACGGGCCGGCCGATTTTTATGGCGCGCCAAGTGATTATTGCCGGGGATCGGCTCTCCCATTCCCACACTGTCCCTCATTTCTTTGACCCAAGAGGCACCACCGGCTATTATTTCGCCTTGGTGTTTTGTCCGTGGCCCTTTGTGCCCAGGGTCATAAGGAAGCAGTGCTGAAAATCGAATTGCGCTGGCCAGAAGGGGAGGCACAGAGCGTGGAGTTCAAAGTAGGGATGGATTCACAAGAAATCGTCTCCTCATTTCGCGTGCTCCTTCACCGGTCAGAGAGGCGAGAGAGTGTGCAAAATGAAGATAGTCATTTCTTGCCAAGCCATCCCTAGTTCAAAGCAACATTCAAAGCATCACGGATTCTGGTCTGTCGGTGTTCGAAAAGGCTTTGATGGTACTTTCCCTTTCAATGTTCCTCGCTTTTCGCAAGATTAGTGCGGAAAGAGAAAAGGAAGCAGGAAAGTGATAGGGTGATGCTTCTTGAGAACGAGATCTATTGTTCTCGACTCATCAAAAGCGGACGACTTTCGAAAATGTCTGATTTTATTTTTTATTTTTTTATGACTTAAGAAATTCATGTTAATTTATAATCCGGAAATCATAACCCTGAACATCGCATGAAAGGAAGTTGCAAGGCTGAAAGTGAAATAGATCAAGTGGTCAACAGCCGTTCACTTTCACTTATCTTTTCTGTTCGCTCAATGAAAGAAGGCATTTGCTGACGCTTTCATTTTTGAAAGCAGGATAGCAATTACATCGCTCGAATATGTTAGGCCCTTAACTACACAATAGAGCGGCTGTTCATCGCAGAGCGCACTTGACTGGTAATATTATTCTTTCTTTTTGTAGGTAACAGTGGTGCTCCCCGCTGACCACCCGATCCACACTCCCATCTCTATATTTAGCCATCTCTCAACCCGGGGAATGGGTGAAATTGGCTTGTCTGCCACTAAGAGATCATCCCGAGAGCTGTCTCGAGCGAAAATCTGGGAATGAGCAAGAGGATTAGGGTCGGGTAGGAAGATCTCCCATTGGAAGCCAATTGTCTGTCCGGACGTCTAACGGAAATGGATGGTTACTGTAGAAATATCGGTGATTGTGTGGTTGTTTACGACTAGAAAAGTAACAACTTGCAGTTTATGAGAAGTCTAGCACAATTCAATCGGCTATTGGGATGAAAGGTTAGGAGAATAAGTAGTGAAGGACGGGCTCTATTTGCCAGCGACGTGCTCGAATTCGAAGGGCATTCTCAGACTGGACATCCACTTCCAATGCTGCGCCTTCATGTTCTCAACGCGATCGAACTCCCTCATCTCAGCCGCGGACATGAAGCGCTTGACTGAAAAGATAAAAAATAATATTAAAAAACAAAATAAAAAATTATGAAACTCACCTCGGATGGGTCTGGGCCGAAATGCCTGTAGGTTCATGCGGCGAAGATACTGAGGAGGGATTGCAGAGAGCTGAAGAAAAATCATGTAAAAATAAGCAAACCAGTCCCAGACACAGGGGTGTGCCTGAATCTCGAGTTATAATTCTTTCTATTACGAAAATGATGTGTTTCACAGCCAGAGGGAATTATCTAAATGGAACTTGGACTATCTTCCATACGCTTTTTCACTAATCGCGAGTGAAAAGACTTGCTGAATCACAAATGTGTCTGGCGTTTTCAGGAGAAACGAAACACATCAGAAAGATCCGAAGTTTCACGCACTTCATAAGTGCCTTTCTTCTAATGAAAAAATCTTACAATAAATATACTAAACATCTAAAAATCTAAAACAAAATAAAAATTATTTTCCTGCTGGGCTAAGACTGGTTGACCCATGTTGCCCAAACGTCTCAGGCACGTCTATACTATTCTTAGTGCAGATGATATTGATATTTCCTTCATTTTCTAGACAATCGAGTAAAAATGAAATGAGTTTCACATATTCCTCTGTTGGTGATGGAGAATGACAATTGGGGCATTAATCGGCTCACATGTCTCGGCGTTGTTGGTTGCTCCGTAGTGGTTGCTGCTGGCATGGCATTCCTCGGGCCGCACGCGAATTGTCCTGTTAGTGGCGCTGTAAAGTCTCAATAAGTTAAAGGTTCGTTCTATGCCTATGCTCCATTGCTTTTCCGATGGTGTTTATTTTCGAAACATGAGTCTGAAGTTAAATTACTGACAGAAAGGGCGGCGCTCAGCAAGTAGAGTAGTGAGGGCCAGAAGGAATAGGAAGATGCCGACTGGCGACATTCGAATAGGTCGGAAGAATCTGGAGTGGGTGAGACAATCTTTCCGCCCTGAGGCATGGACTGACCCCGCCCCTTAATGCTACCATATCGGAATTAGGAGAATCGTGAATTAGTTTTATTGTGTAGACTTCCTCCAATGAATACGAGCAAGAGAGCTCGGATAAAAACAAGCTCGAACTTTGAAGACAGTCGCTACCTTGCCCGATTTCATTATCATCTGTACGAGCCCAGAGAACAAATCAGTTACGTTTCACACCCCTCCCCCTCTAACATGGGAGATGTCCAGACACTGAGAGATGTACAGACACTGATTTGTAAGCATTTCCGCACAAATAAATTTGAAAAGGCTTTATTTTGTACTCGTTCAAAGATGGGTAACAATGAAACAGTGTACAGAAATGTCAAACGGAAGCAATCTTCTACTGATTTCCGGTCAGTCCCGAGGGTCCAGCGGGTCCCTCAACAGGGGCTGCAGCTCCGTCCTTGTTCTTGTTGGCTCCCCACCACGCGGCGTATCCGGGATATCCCCAGGCAGAGTAACCGAGACGAGGCCAGCCATAGTAGGCACCGTAGTAGGGAGAGACGACCGAGGAATAGGCGGGCACCTGAGATGGGAGGATGTCGGATGTCAATATTTGCTATACACCAACCCTTCATTAGTCAATCTCGTAAAGCAAAAACATACTCAACAGTCATGATGATAGCAACTGTACTTGGTATAATAGATAATCACTCACCACAAGCTGTGCCTCTGACTGCTGCATAGCGAAGAGAGCAACGAGGGCGACGAAGAGAACACTGAAAATTGAATATTTATTTATTTAGGTGAAAAAAATCTGGGCTTTGAGTTGATGTCCTCTCTACACTATTTCTAGTATCCACTGGGTAATGAGAAATCGCTTGCATCACTTAGACGCGCAATCTAATAAAAGGGAATGGGATAAGGGTAGTGCAACTCACATCTTGGCGTTCATCTTTAGATGAGTTGAAGAGCAGAAGAGCTGATGTTCAACTGAGCAATTTCAGCGCTTATATACCAGATCTCGCGCGAGTTTTTTCATGGTTTTTGTTGCCCTCGGGAGTTACCACACTGTTTGCTTAGTGGTGCCAAGTACATCAACTGAGTGCATAGATCAACGGGAGTTGAGAAGATAGTGTGTATTGGTGAGGAATAAAGGAAGCGAGTGATTGAGGTTGAGAGAAGAAGTTTCATGTTCCACAAAAAATACCAACTAGCTCTGAATCCTTCACATCTCATTCAGAGTAGCGTTTATATTTGAGGATTGCAAGAATTCAATTAAGAGGAGAGGGACGACGACTCATTGATCCGATATCATCGTTACCCAGCTACAATCTGAAGTCTGATCTTCGCAATATGGGAGGAGCTCAAGATAAGAAGCGCGAGCCCAGAGAAAAGAGCTCTCCCTTTCACTTGCTCGTTCACTTGCCCACGCTCATATCTTCACATATTTTCCCTCATTTCCAGACCACTTTCCTACTATTTTGGGATTGATTTTTCCTTTTCAGTTGCTTACATCAACTCTTCTTATAAGACTTATAAATTAATTTGCAATGATCATCCCTCTCCGTAATCCCTCCAGGTTCAAAGGTTTCAAGATTCCATGATTTTAAAAGTAATTGCGCATTCTGATTGAAAACAGTATGAAATCGTTGCAGCAACATCAAAGTTATAAATTTGGGAAGAATTTCACGTCTGAGGTCTAAAGCACTTCCATGAGTAAATGTAAGTGTTTTTGCTGTTTTGTTTTCGAAATCTCAGTGTTTTTATTGATTATCATTCAGATGCGGTACCATCATCATTCTTCCGTCTAGTCTATGACCTATGCGAAGCGTTCATTTAGATGGGTATTCACTAAGCCACGCCATCTTCCGAGGAGAACTCCCTCACTAGCCTAAGAAGAGTTCGTCACGATGTTCTGCTACATATATATTTTATCAATCAGTTGACTTATTTTTTCTGGCATCTATTGGATAGCTTGTGAAATGGAGTGAGTCAGACAATCTCAAGCACTGCTGAATACATGATCACACTTACCATATTTATCTACGGAGTATGGTCACGATATATTGCGCAACATCTGAAATTTTTTGAAATTATTCAAATGCACTCATACTTTCTCTTGTATCTTAGTTGCAGTGCAAACTTACGATCACGATTACGTCCTTATGACAGATGCGACCGATGGGATTCGACACTGGGAAATAATAATATTAATAAATGATAAACAAATAAAAACTCGCAATATTAGTAGGGTGCTTGATTATGATCGTCCATGGTTTGAGAAGAGTGAGGCGATGTAAACGTCTGAAAATAGCATAAGATTGCCTAGAAAAGAAATGAATATCGATGCGAAAATGGAATGAAGTGAGGATTGCTATCTAGTGAAGAGTAGACTTTGAAAGCCAACGAGTTATGCAACTAAGAACTAGTTAATCTCAAAACGAGGGAACTAGTTCCTTGCAAAGGAACTAGTTCCCTCCACTCATTCTCATTCTCTCTCCCCTTGGAGGCCGGTCAAAGAATTGTGAAAAGGTGAGAATGAGGGAACTAGTTCCTTTCAGTGCCAATAAAGAACTAGTTCCTCGTAAAGAACTAGTTCCTTCACCGCTATGCAACTTGCGAGAATGAGGAATGAAGGAACTAGTTGTTTATCTTTCAAAGTCTAGTGAAGAGTGAGGAAAGGAGTGCACTATCAGTGAAATCTGGTCTATTTGTAGCGATTGATTAGGGTTTGTGAATGGTCTCATTCGATTCTCCTCAACGAACAAAGGGGACGTGAATAGATTGGGGTCGAACAAAGAACTTTTTCACAATGTGGAATGGAATGATTATTATCATGCTCATTATCAGTGTTGTCTCTCAATTCCACCTGGATTCTAATCGGTTAGAGAAAATGAGAGAGTGTGCAAAGATGAGAGAGTTAGAACATTACCCGTATGCATCGAGAATAATGAGAGAATCGAGGATCCATCCCTTTAGTGACATGCTTTTGAGATAACGCCGTTCTTGTGAAGCCAGTGAGCCAAAATATGTTATACTCATTTTCCTTATCACGTGCATGGAATTATTGATGGATATCAGGAAATTTCTGGGTGCTTCAGGCCGTCTCTTTCCTCATTCCTCTTACATACGTAGTGTCTGCCTCCTCCCTTCTTCTCTCTTCTCTTCTCATATTTTGTCTCATCTCGGGGTACAAAAGGGGCAAATGGCGGGTCAGATGCATCATTCGATCGTTCCATCGACATGAAGTCTGCCTGCCTTCTTCTCTCTCTTCCTCTCCTCATCCTCGCCCAGTCCTACGGCGTCTCCAATGATGGGCCCTCTTCCGGATATGGTGTCGCCCCCGCCGCCGCCGCCGCCTATCCCGTCCCCCTCCAGGCCGAGCCGTTCCACGATATCGTGAGTTGGGGATACGGTAGTCTAGTTCAGTAGGTCAAAAAGGTTACGGTAGTCTAGAATGGGTACTGTAGGGTCAATGGGTACAGTAGTTTTCCCCTCGAGAGCCTCTATTGCAGCTCTTCCCTCCCCGTCGCAGACATCACCACCACAGAAGAGGATCGCGATCCGAGTCGAGATCTGACTCGTCTGGTGAGATCACTGACTCCGCCCCCTTTGATCTTTGATCTCCCCCCTTGCAGATTCTTCCTCTGGTGAGTCGAGATGCCGCAAACCGAAGAGCAAGTGCGACAGAGACGATAAGAACTGCTGCGAGGCGAGAGTCAAGTGAGTGGGTGGGGAGAGGGGGAGGCAGGGATCAGTAGGGAGGATCCCAGTGGAATATCATATCGCCTCTCGAGGAGAGACAGGCTGCAGCACCATACAGAGGGATTGATCTAGAATGAACTGGGGACTAGACTAAGCAATTCCAGGAAAGACACCATCACGTGCACTGGAAAGTTCAATGAAATCGTGCAGATGCAGGATGGAAACGGTAAGATTTTCGAAATTCGAATTTTTTTAAAAATTTGATTTCTACAGGCAAAGTCATCGACTTTGGCTTCGGAGACGTCGAGGTGGACGTCAAGTGCAAGAAGGACAGGTAGTTCTTCTTTTTATGAATCTGGTTCTGAATCTTCAGTAACTCTTGAGATAAACCCTCATGTTTCTTTCCATTTAGATCGTACGTAAGAACCTTCGATGGAAAGAAGCTCAAAGTGAAGAATGTCGTCTGCTATCGCTTCGGTCTTCCGGCAATCATCGACGTTTCTGCCTTCACGACCGCCAGAAACACCCCGTTCACTCTCGAATCGGTCAGTCCCTAGTCTGTGCCCTCTTACATCTCACTCCCACTAGGTTGATTCCACTATTATTCTCTCATCTCTACTAGGTTTATTTGACAATTGTGAATACTTTTTAATCCTCTTCAGTTCTTCGATAAGAATCGCGTCACCGATGCGATCAACTGGTCTGCGGTTGTCTTCTCCAAGAATCCTGCTTTCCTCAAGAGAGACGAAGTGATCAAGGCTATCAACCATCTCTACGAAATCACGAATCCGAGAGCTGCCGCTGCGGTCTCGAACGATTTCGAAGAGGCCTCGATCCCGAGAGAACTCGAAGAGGAAGCTTCAGAGCTCGAGACGGAGTAGATTTCATTCTATTCGTTCTAGATCTAATAAGATAAACGATGTCTGATACCTTTTTCTTGTTTCTCTCAGGATTCTTCCTTTGCTATTCAGTTTCCTCCTGGCAATTATCATAATTCACTACTCGTTCAAACTCATTTTTCCGGTGGATGGCTCTTGGTTGTAGATACCCAATAGCTCCATGAAAGGGAATAGATTGTGAATGGAATAGCAGAACATTTTCGAGTTCGAGTTCTAGGAATTTCTCGCTTTCTCTCTTTGGCCGATGAATCACTTCCTTCTCGACGTAGTAGAAGAGAAGACGATGTTTTGTCTGATGAAGAGAGAGAAACTTGTTGAGAAAAGATCCGTCTCAAAGAATTCTTATCGAGAATGGACGGTGATGATCTTTGATCTTTGGGTAATCGAATCGAGGTTGACATCACATCTGAAACCTTTCCCTCGCCAGTAAAAATAGTACTGACTCGGCCAATATTTGAGGCTCGTTCGCTTGGTGTACTCTCGTTACCTCTCTTTCTCACTGTTCTCTGTTCCACATACACTATTCTCTCTACGCTAGCTGATCTATGCACTCGGTTGATCTACTTGGCAGTGCTAACACCACTCAGCAAACAGTGTGGTAACTCCCGAGGGCAACAAAAACCATGAAAAAACTCGCGCGAGATCTTGTATAAAAGCGGAGAAATTGCTCAGTTGAGCATCAGCTCTTCTGCTCTCGACTTCATCTACAATGAACGCCAAGATGTGAGTTTCACTTCTGATATCTATTCTATTCCTATGTATTGAAGTCAGCCTCTTTTATGCAAACAGTAGTGTGTGAAGGGAGATCAATAGTTAAAAATGGTTGAATATTCAATTTTCAGTGTCCTCTTCGTCGCCCTCGTTGCTCTCTTCGCTATACAGCAGTCAGAGGCACAACTTGTGGTGAGTGATTGTCTGTTTTACGATTTTTTCTGATGAAGTGGTGGTGTATGGGAAATATTGGCATCCGACATTACCCCATCCTTTCTCCTCAGGTGCCCGCCTATTCCTCTGTCGTCTCTCCCTACTACGGTGCCTACTATGGCTGGCCGCGACTCGGTTACTCTGCCTGGGGATATCCCGGATACGCCGCGTGGTGGGGAGCCAACAAGAACAAGGACGGAGCTGCAGCCCCTGTTGAGGGACCCGCTGGACCCTCGGGACTGACCGGAAATCAGTAGAAAATCTCGATTGCTTCCATTTGACGTTTCTGTACACTGTCTCATTGTTTTTCCTTCTTCGAACGAGTACAAAGTAAAGAGTTTTCCATTTCATTTCTTTGTGTTCTGACATTGAAATCAAAGGATGCACCCATATTTATCGAACATCAGTCCATTATATGAACTCTTCTCTTTCGCAGCTTCTTGAGAATTCGCTAAGCAATTTTGACATGATAGTGCGGAATTGTCGAAAGTGGCTTAAAATCGAATTAGGCTGACCGCGGGAAACATGAAATATACATCAAAGAAGACCAAAGATCAACGAACGATTCGACTAAAGGAGATCTGAGATCTGCTGGCCCGTAACCGAAAAGAAAACAGATTAGTAATATAATGACTACGCAGTCCTGACAAGTGTCTTTGTCAAAGACGTTCACTTTACTATAGTCCCCTATTGTTCCGTCCAATTCTCAAGTTAAACATAGAAAAGGACAAGTTCTGATTGATTCCTTAGAATTGCGGGGTTGAATATCCCCTCGAAATTGGCACTTGCGAGTTCCTGATATTACTTCCCACCGCCAGATGCATTCGCTTTTTGCCCTACGAGCAAAGAAACTCGCCGCTCAGAAATCTTGACCAGATCAAATGTGGTCGTTCCTGCTCATACTCTACGCTATCTACGTTCCCATTTTCGCAATTCTCTGGATTGTGGAAATCACCCTTGTCTTGGTGCACAAAAAGGTAAGATAATAGGCACTGTTTTTGTTTTTCACCTGAAATTTCCAGGAATTCACTAGCAGCTACTACTTCTTCTTCGTACTGTGTGGTGTAGTGGTGGGTATTACGTTTTTATTTTTTTAATTATTATGTATTATTTGCACTTCGATTATCCAGAGATGTTCAGTCGCTGATTTGCGAAATCACCATAAATTTCGGCACGAGGCTGCCACTCTTTCCCGAGGTCAACTCCTTCTATGGTAGTGTTTCCTGGATCAGTGAGGGAGCATTCCCGACACTTCTTTATGCGTTTGTACCAATTTTTTTCTTGCTTGAACAATTTCCGTACTCAGAATCAGCCATTTCTTTGGTGCCGTGCACGAGTGCACTAACATTCTCATAGCAGTAAATCGGGCAACTGCCATTATCGCGCCCCATTCGCACGCCAAGGTTTGATAGTGAGCCATTTTTTCAAATTTTTTTAATCTTCAGATCTGGCGCTTCGGAATCCCTATTGCCTGCGTTGTTCTTGTTCTAGTCGGCATCGGATTATCCTGGCACCTTTTTGACAGTCCGTCGATGTTCTATCCATCTCTATACGATGGGGTGGCCTATTACGTGATGATATCGGACACCAGCAAGCATCCTGAGGTAAGAGGTGATGAAAATGTTTTTTTTATATATTTTTTTATTTATTCATATATTTTTATTTATACATCTCAGATCAACAACAGCCTCAACGGACTCGTTTCTTCTCTCGTTTCGCCCACAATCTCCGTCACTCTCTACATAACAGCCATCTGTTTTCTCCGAAAGAAGTGGAAGCTCAAGTTGGTTTGCTGCTGTTGACGTCTGAACTCATCGTGAAAAAAAAAATTAGAATCGTCCGCACCGAATTCAGTCTGCTCTTGCTTGGATTATCGTCGATGATTCTCAGCCTTCCCCTCGCATTCCATCAGGTAAAATACATTCTAAAATACTTAAAAATGTTACGTGATCAGCGCAGCAAAGAATTGTGATACTGAAACGATAAATAAAAAATAGAAAAATAGAATTCCAGCTGTACTTCTTTGTAAAAGGCGAGGCAATCACAGACGATGAGGCACTGATGTTATTCGAAATGCTGCCATGGCTCTTCGACCTCAGGTTGATAATTTATTTTTGACTGTTTATTTATAATAACAACTATAATAAGAGAAAAGTTATAATAAGAGAAATGCACCCATCCCCTGACTTTCTATTCCGTTGGTCTAAGTGTGGCTTGTAGTCTGAGGGCAAGGTGTCATTATGATCGGATTGTTCACTATTTCGTAATCTCGATTCTGTCTGAATGGTCGTTCTCTTCAGATTCTTCTCGCCCACCGTTCTCGTGCTTATAACCGATTCGAAAATGAGGAGCAGGTTTCTGGGGCTGTACCCCAGGCGAACGCCCGTTTCTGCTATGCCCATGCCCGTCCCACGCACTGTTACTTCGTCCACGTCGCATATTGTGTGAAGAAGTGAATAAAACATTATAAATATTAAAAAAATATCCCGTGATTGCTATTCTGCCTGTTTTAATTGATTGTTCTGAGCAACGATAAATCTGAATTGAATGAGTTTCACAATAAGTTTGTATCTTCACGTTCGCCGGAAATGCTGTTTGCTCTCCGAAATTGGCAGGTTCATGTTGCATTTCCTGCCGGCAGGTGAATTGGAATGGCGTGACGATCAGAGTAACTGGCAACACACAAATCTGAACTGAATCGCCGTTTCCTCCCTCTACCCCCGATTCGAAATGTGGTCCTGGCTGCTCATTCTCTACACAGTCTACGTTCCGATCTTCACCCTGCTCTGGATCGTCGAGATCACGCTTGTTTTTGTCCACAGAAAGGCAAGAAATTGTGAAAATATCTTCCAATCCCGATACTTCCAGGACTTTACGAGTAGCTACTACTTCTTCTTCGTCCTCTGTGGTGTTATAGTAAGAAATATCGTTCAAACCTCGGATTTGAATTTATGTTTTTCAGTCTTTAATCTGCGAATTGACCATCAATTTCGGCACTCGCCTTCCTCTATTTCCGGAAGTGAACTCATTCTACGGCACTGTACCGTGGATTCAGCAAGGACAGTTTCCTACGCTACTCTATGCGTAAGTATCTCGTCTGATGTGTTATATAACTGTAAAATAGCTATTCTTGTTTCAGTATCAGCCATTTCTTCGGTGCGGTTCACGAGTTCACCAATATCTTCACTGCAATTAACAGAGCAACAGCGATAATTGCGCCCCAATCCCACGCGAGAGTCAGTGAGCACAACATGTTCCGTTTTCAGCACGAAATATGCCTATTATTATTTAATATTATTATTTTATTTTTTTATTTTTTTTATTTTTTGTGTTTTTATTGATATTTGGCAGATCTGGAGCTTCGGCATTCCTATAGCCTGCATTCTACTCATATTATTCGGCATCGGTGGCTCATGGTATCTGTTCGACTCACCATCCTGGTTTCTTCCCGGTCTCACAAAGGATGGTATCATGTACGGCATGATTTCTGACACGCGAAAGCATCCCGAGGTTCGTTCCTGATTTCATTCAGGATAGCAAAAGTCGATCCTTGCTTTTGAAGGAAATACCATCATGTTTGCGATGATTTGGTGATATCCGTTCCTCCTTTTTTAAAATGTTTTTGTGGTCAAACTGCTTTTTGCACTTGATACCGGTTTTCCACCACTGTCATTTGAGAAAGAGAAAACCGAATAGCGTAGCTCGATAGTACATCCGCGTACTAGGGAGTGGTCGCAAAATAAAAACTTTAAAGCTAAGTTTCACAATTTCCAAATTTCAGATGAGCAACAGTCGGAATGCCGTCATCACTTCGCTCGCATCTCCAGCAATTTCTGTTTCGCTTTATATCGCCGCGATATGCTTCCTCAGAAAGAAATGGAAGCTCAAGTTAGTTTATGAGTAGATTTTCCGTGCGCAACGAATTTCTCTAAGGATCATACGTACCGAGTTCAATTTGATGCTGCTTGGCTTGACATCAATGCTGCTCAGTCTGCCCATTACTTTCCATCAGGTGCAAACACATTGTTTCGATGACTAATCCACGGTTTTCAGCTCTATTTTTACATCAGAGACAAAAATATCACTGCGGACGAGGCCATTATGCTCTTCCAAATGCTACCGTGGTTGTTTGATTTGAGGTGCGCGGTACATTTCGAAAATATAATTCTAAGATCTCACCGAGTTTGTACAACTCTAAATTAGGGTTAAAAGGGGAAAAGGAGTAGGCGCGCTCGTACTTCTAGCCGCGGGTGCGTAAGAACGTATTTTGTCCTCGAGCTAAGAGGCGATAGACAGGAGTGGAAAAGCGAGGAGAGATAGAGCTTGCCCACTTCGCCTCGCACGCGGCTGAGTGGTCTAGTGGTATGATTCTCGCTTAGGGTGCGAGAGGTCCCGGGTTCAATCCCCGGCTCAGCCCTATTTTTTGCTTTTTGCCATCGTCTTCGTTACAGGTTCTTCTCGCCTACTGTGCTCATCCTAATCACCGATTCGAATATGCGAGAAAAGTTCTTGGCGTTGTTTCCCAGAAGAAGCGGACATATTACTGCAACTCTCGTTGCCTCTCCCCAGTCGATGTCATCATCCGCTCCAAATACTGCAAAACGTCAGCAAGCGGGCTAAATATTGCTACGTTTTGCTCGAAACATCTGGATCTCACTCGTGATTTCACGCATAAATTACAAATTATACAGCACTCGTTTCTTCCCAGTTTGATCTACTTTTCCCACACCGTACTGTACCGATTACTCAAAGAGGTTAAGTGTTTGACCATCACATGAAGGGCGTTATCTATCTCCCATCTCGATTTTACACCGCTCGGGTAAAGAAAATAAGCCCGAAAAAAGCGCTCGCCACTTGGTCGTGTGTCCCTACTCTCCTATCTAGAACCGTCTATGAAGAGAACTATCTCATCGACATTCATCATTGTTCATTGACAGCCACTAACTTTGAAAGGCGAGAGAACTCAAAATGGA
The DNA here is from genome assembly GCA_900490775.1 of Pristionchus maxplancki. Taxonomy (NCBI): domain Eukaryota; kingdom Metazoa; phylum Nematoda; class Chromadorea; order Rhabditida; family Neodiplogasteridae; genus Pristionchus; species Pristionchus maxplancki. The sequence continues at coordinate 581,685 of LS574311.1, forward strand.
GAGAGTAAATAGCATCTCCGCTCCCTTTTTGTCGCCTTTTGATAAAGGAGAACTCTATCCGACCTTGTCGCATCGCATTTGCGTCAGTGATCAAACGGAAAATCGGAATGGAAACAGGGGGGAAATCAATCCAGAACAACCACGTGTTACATGTGAGAGAGCGCGTCGAGAAAGGGATCATAACGATGCGATGGCGTTATGGCCATCGCTCCAACACGAAATCATCGAGTTCCTTCCTCTCCTTCTCTGCGCCGTCCCAATATCACCCACTCCTTCCCTTCCCCGCCGCTCTCTCGATTATTCGCATCGGCGGATAATCAATCTTTCGCTCCTTCTCTCACTACCCACTTCGCTCGTCTATCACCCGATATTTCGTTGAGAGTTATAGACCGAGAGCGCAGTAAAAGAACACCCGTTTCGCGTGAGCATTTTGGCACCATTAGTGAGCGGCTGCCGCGCCGAGCAAGGTATGCCTCCCATCCCCTCTGGTCCGCGCCCGCGCACCCGACCCCCGTCCGAGTCCCACTCCGACTGCCATCCCCCGTCTTACGTGGCACCCGAACCACCGCTCCCCTGCACGGTCGTGGCACCGGATGAGAATGTTTCTGATTCGGAGCAGTCTGGAGCTGATTCCACTACAGGGTGCATCCTCGTTGGGGGAATGGACCGAGGCGAGACGTGCTGCATCGATGGACCAGTGTGCAAAAGGAGAGCTGTCGCTGACTGGCACATATTCATGGAGGTACTTTTTTTAATTGAAAGAAAATGACGAAAATGACGGAAAAGGAAGTACACTTTTAGTAACGAGGGTATAGGTAACGACTTCCTAGATACGTTTGAGCTATCCATCTATGTATACACATCGTTCACATGGTTCTTCACCATAGAAGAAGCATGGGAAAGTGTTCAGAATGCCATTTTAATATAATTTTCCACATTTCTGAACATAAATTAAAGAAATTGATTGCAGGTTGCGTACATAGCGATCTGGTTCATTGCCAACACCAAGAACAACCTCAACAACCAGATGGTGAGAATTGTTACCTTGAATAAATAAACAAATCTCAGAACCTTCTTTTTTATATTTTAAATTTATTAATAAATATAATAAATAAAAATGACAGATCATCGCGTTCACTTTCGTCCTCGGGGTCTTCGCCTCTCGTCTGATGGTCTTCGCCTGCGACTTCTACCGCTGGTTCGCCTACATCGCCTTCGGAATTACGGTAAGAGCTATTTCGGATGAATCTACTTTAGATTTATCTCTTTTCACACTTCTTAGAGAGCTTTTTTGAGTATAGTTCAAGGGGTTGGTTCTTCATTAGGCTGCATAAGACTATACTGTGCCATTTGCCAGTCCTTTCGGAAGTGTCTGAGACATTTCCTACTTCACACTTTTTTCTCTCACATTTCACACTTGTTACAGAGCTTTTTTTTAGCTTTAGTATTTGCGAATCTGTGACCTTCTCCAATAGTGTTCAGAGATAGCATTTCTCTGCAGCATAAGACCTATTTCCTGGTCGTTTCGGAAGCGCCTGAGACATTTCCTCTCATTTCGCTCTTACTTCCTGTCCATTCCCACTTCCACGTCGAGTTGGTGTGACGAGTGACCTCACCACGCTCGTTTGCTTTCTCGCACTGCGAACCGAGCGCGTCCACACCCTTTTCTCCCATTGCTCAATCAATCATCAAGCGATTAGGAAGAGGATGAGTGGATAGGTTGAATCTTGACACAGGTTCTGACAAATGCATCGTCATCTCATCTCACAGATTCCCTTTGGTCAAGAGTGCATAGTCAAAACTAGTCGAGAGTGAAAGGCGTAGTGATAGAACGCGAATTCAGGGCATTTTTTAGTTATCAATTATATTTTTCTTCTGCAGTTGTTCAACTGGTGGCCTCGTCTCTACATCATCTACATAACCGTTTGGCATGGAGAAATCGACTTTGAGCGTGAGTCTTTGATCTTTGATCTTCGTTTTCGATCTTGACGTGCCACGTGAATATTCTCAGGCGTAGGTAGATCTCTTCCTCACGTTCGTTGTAGGAAACCGATGGCTCAATTCTTAGCCAACAAAACAGTGAATTCCAGCCGTCAACCCGTACTACATCGGAGGCATAGCTGTAGTCCTCCTTCTCGGTCTGAATGGCTGGATAACGTTTGAGTACTCTCGAGGGTACTCGCTAATCGCTTGGGAGTAAGTTCTCCTCTCTTTCCTCTCTTCCCCGATCACTATAAATAGTCGTGAGTGAAAGGGACAGTGGAACGCATGAGCGTTTGACCTCATCAATAACACGAATGAGTACCAATTTCGATATTCAAAAAAGGAGGATAAGAATTAATTTTTAATCAATTAGTTAATAATTTGCAACAGGCAGGAAGAGTCTCGGGTCGCTGAAGAGAATCGTATTGAGTCTGACCGGAAATGGAGAGAGAAGCAGAAGATCAGGTCAGAGATCAAAGATCATTTGGAAATTATTCCGGATTGGCAAAAAATGTTTCAGAAAGCTGCGAATGAAGAGGAAGCAAGCAGAAGAGCGAGCACGGGCTCGCCGAGAGGCACAAGTCGAGAACGGAACTCTTGTCAACAATGAGGTAACTTTTTCGTCTGACTCTCTCCATTTCCCACGCTCTCTCGTTCTGTCTAGCCTAAAATGTTATAATAATCATCATTTCAGGACACTCCCTCCACGTCAACCGGCCAGAAAAGCACCAGCCATGACCATTTCTACGTAGAGAGGGACTAGGTACTACTCCAAAGTACGGAAAACAATAGCAAACTTTCCTCAATCGCCATAACGATGTGATACAACGCTAGATGAGGAGAGCAACTCTGAAGTTCCGTCCCTTTTTTTTTATCTGCCCATTCCTCCCTCTCTATTTTTTGCTATAATTTCGATCGACCGGCTTCAACCTTTTGTAAATTACAAGTACTTCCGATAAATGGGTGACGATCATGCTCTGTCGAACAAGAATCAAGGAGAAAAGTCTCTCGATGCAGATATTCTTTTCGAGACAGAATATCAAGATAGCTAGTGGTTTTTAGACACATTTCGGTATTCAGAGTGAGTTGTGAGATTTTCATCGCCCACAAACTCTCTTAATCTTGTTGAGTAATCGGTGCGGTAAGAGAACGCTATGGTAGATCAACCTGGGGATGAGAAAGTGCTCGACTAGCAACCATAAATGAGAAATTTTCAGAGATGATCTCTTGCTAGTTATTTTTTACAAAGAAGTTTACGGAGAAGAGAAAGACAATCAATTATTATTGAATCAATTACGCGTTAATAAGAACATGGGTTACAATAATTCGATGTTAACTCTGGGAAATCACTAGTGAGATATGGGAGCGAAACTGTGCAAATTTTACATGAAAGGGGTGACAAGATTGGCAGTAATATCTCTACTTTGAGGAAAGAACCCCAAGAACTTCTCTCACATATTAGAATCGGTGGTTACGATGAGTACAGTGGGCGAGATGAACCTGAATGGAAGCCGTTGGCCACAGGCAAAAGGCTAGGGCTGAGCCGGGGATTGAACCCGGGACCTCTCGCACCCTAAGCGAGAATCATACCACTAGACCACTCAGCCATGCGAGAGGGAGAGACAGAGACAATATCTCTTCCCGTCCTTGCACTCGCCCTTAGGGGAGTTGATCCCTTGCTCGTGGTTGTGTCTTTTACGGCGAGATGAAGAAAACTTATAAATTACGCGTTAATAATAACATGGGTATCAATAATTCGATGTCAAAGTTCAGATAAAGTAAGTGGAAAGTAAGCCCCAGATTAAGAAATCGCGTTAAAAGCGTTGCAAGCAAAGGCCATTTGAGGGTTCGTCTCTACTCGCAAGTTTGTGATCTGACTCATGCTTAGGGTGGAAAGTTTGCAGACCACAGAATGTTGGGCGCCTTCTCAGGTGTGCTTCTTTCCTCCTACGTGCTCATACAAATTGTAGTCAGGATTCTTCACATTCCTTTGTTCAATACAGAGCGATTAGTAAATATTTACAACGATAATCGTGTCGGTCCTATGAGATAGATAAGAGCGATAAGAATATATGTCCCTTTCACTTGCAATCGCATATTTACAGTGTGCCTTTCCCGCAAGAGCAAAACTTTCGAAAATTTATTTCGAAACAACTAGATTTTGTTGTTATCTAAGATAATTCTAGTTATAAAAGTCACGGAACTTCTATCCATTATTTCGTAATCAACTATGCCTGTCTCGTCTCATCGCTCGCAACAATTATTCCTGCACGGATGAATCATCATCGAATTCTTCATGGCCGTCTAACTGCCCTGTGAAACTCAATTCATTAGCCCTTCCTCACTTCTTCACACCTTGATTAGTATTTTAGGAGATATTGATGCAACTCACATGTAAGCTAATGGTACACTTTAAATATATCCGCATTTTTTATCAGTTCATTTCCTGCATTCGATTGTTGTCTTCCACAGTGATGAATCATGTGATTGACAAGTGTATCAGTTCAGATAACCATGAATGGACCCACCGACACTCCTGCATTCATCTGTGGCTGGCCCTTTACTGACAATGCCATGATGGAAATCCTCCATCCCGAGGAATCTGAAGAGTATGTTATTGTTGTTTTGTTAGTGAACATTTCGGTGCGTATATGCTTCCCCGGAAGAGTGTCTATGATTTTATTTCCAATCTAAACTTGGAGTTGTGAAACACATCCATTCCGGGGAGGCGTGCTTCATTTCCCGAAACATTGAGAAATAACCAAAACAATTGCAGTTTTCTCGAGAATAAGAGCCACGTTCCTGAAGTGTAATCGTTTCTTCTTCAATCCTATACATTTGCTTGGTGATAAACATGAAAGAGCGTTGTGCATGGCGAATATTTCCATACTTGGACAGTTTCACAATGAGCAGTGAACTAACTTTTCTTATCGCCACCGACGTGGGGGATGAGATAATATTCTCGGAATCTTCGTCTGTTTGAGACTAATCCAGCCGTTCGATGTTCCAATTTAGTTCGGCCCACCAGCTTTAGGGCAAATCTAAATTCACATTTCACTGATATTCCCTCGGATACATCACTTTAAATGTCATCGACTCCTCCGCAAAAAAAACTTTTTGCCGTGTCTGACAGAGTTTATTCAATATCTTATCAAGAAACAATTTTTTGCTGTATACTTGAGTCATGAGCGTGCGTCAAAGCCTTCTCAGTTCACTAGTTCACGCGTCTTCATAACTTTTGTCAGTCAAAAACCGCTGAGAGTTTCTGTTTCACCCCTCCTCGTCTTAGCCGTTTTTACCAGTCTCGACTTCTCTATCCAATCTCAATTCTATCCTTCCATTGTGCTCCAGTGTTTATTGATCTACTGCCTTTCTCTGAACCCATTCTAACTGCCATTGCGCTTTTAATCCATATTGACGTATTTCTCACTCCTCAGAGGACTGTAACGTGACCAATTCCTCTCTCTTCCGTCTAGTTTTTTTTGTCGCATTCCCTCTAGAGATCAAAATTCGGCCAGACTACCATGGTTGTCGAACCCGGATCTGAGCCCAAGTACATCTGTGGGTGGCCCGCCACCGATCTCGAGGTGGCCGACCGCCTTCGTCCCAATGATACCGAGGAGTGAGTTTATGGTCCGTTCTTCTCAATCAGAGAAGCGAAACAAAGGAGACCACAATTCTCTCCCTTTCAGTTCCTTGGACGGCAGATGCCATGTGCCCCAGGAGAAGTGAGCGACGTCATCGTCGTCAACTTTGACGCTCATCTTCTCCCTATCTTTAACTTCGCGGTTTCTAAGAAAACAACTTTTTGACTCGTCTTCAAGGTACACGTCAACACTCTCTTCCATCTCGAATCCTTTCCCTCCTCCTGTTTCAAACCCAAAAAATAGCTGAATCTTCCTGTTTGTCTGCTCCCACACTCGTACTGGGCAATTATTGATTGAGAAACGCACGCAAATGTGAATTTTTGGCAAGGCAAAGCGAGAGATACTGAGGCCAGGCAGTAATTGGTGGTACTCGAAAGGCGTTTTCGCTAAACTCAGACAGAAGTTCTAACCGCAAGAATAGAATTATAAGATAAAAGTGCCTCCCTTCGTCTTCTAACGGCTTTTCAGATCTCATTAGTAACCCAAGAAAAGATGGATTGTGTCCGAGTTATCACCATGTTTTGCTTGTTTTTCTATCGAAAAGTGCTAGACCAACGGAATCTATCAAAACAATCGCAGATGACACATGAACCAAGAACCAATCAAGATATACCGAAGAAGTTTCAATTCGTAGCTGAAATTATCATTTTCAATTATCCCCCGCTTGATGGAATCTCAAGTGGGAACAGTTAGCGAGATGAGAAGGGATGCTACTGGCAGGTGACAGGACGAGGCGAGCGGAGGGAGAGGAGGAAGATGAGTAATCTGGGAGAGAGAGGGGGAATCTGACCACTCTCGAAATTCGAGACGATTTCCTGCTATGGCCTCCATCAACGATGCCTTTCTGGTGGGTTGCTTCGAAAAACATTATTTGTCTTTACTGTTATATGCCATTTTCGAATCTGGCAATATTTACGATTTCAGTAGTGGTTTTGGGCCAGTAATTAGTTAATTAGTGTTACATTTTCTAAATTAAGGATCTCCGCTCCCACATTCCGACGTTTCCATACGAGAAGCGCCTCTCGAAAATCGACACTCTCAACCTTGCAATTGCTTACATCAACATGCTCAGAGACATTATCAAGTGGGTTGTCCGAAGGAAATCACCAAACCACTCTTTTTCATCCTTTGTCAACTCCACCTTTCGTCCATTCATGTTTCTCAGTAGTTCTGGATAGAATAGATGAGCGATTCGGAGCTAGCCTATCAGTACCCTAGCGATTGGACACCGGAGTCTCTTTTCAGAAACCCACCAGTAACGCCATCACCTTGCTATTCCAGGTCTCCCCACGACCCCGAGGCTACTGTCAAGCGCGCCGTTCGAATGGCCAAAGGAGGAGTTCCGGGAGCGCCCGCGTGGAGTACCAGTGGTTAGTTGGCATTCCCTTGTGCTATTACTTCTTCCTGTAGGGATATCGAACTCATTTGTGGCGTTTAATATCGGCAAATAGCAGCTTTATCTGCACAATTATATAAATAAATAATTAATTTATAGACTTGATGTCTCGTCTGGCGTGGATCGACTGGGAGAAGCTCGGAATGCGCAGCATCCAGCAGTAATTATCGATTATTTTGCTTTTTCTGATCCGATAAATCCGTCACATGTTGGCCCAAGAGCGATTGAGCATGCTAAAGTAGCTGTCAGTGACGGCCATCGTACTCAGACGGATCTCCACCTGCAATAAGAACTATTTCCCCTTTTTTGGCATATTTCAAAATTGAAAAAAGTTATTAGTGTGAAACATACTTGTTCAATTCTCTTGTGCTCGAAATGGAAAAGCGAGTAGAGTCGGCGCGAGAGGAATCGTTGCCGGAGCAGCAAGTACCACGGCTGGATGTAGCCACTGGTGGTGCACACCTGCAGTAAAATCGTATTAAGATCTCTCGACACATTAATCCTCCCAAAACAATCACTTTCGATCTCGGGATAATCCACTCTTCTTTGGTTAGGATCCACTAATTTTGGCCCAATTGAAACTTTCAAATTTTCTCAATTTCGAAAATAGGTCAGCAGTTATGTCTCACTCACCATGCTGAGCACTTTCTGGAAGTTGAACGTGGTGACGTCGACGCTAAGAAACGCCAGCGCTGATCCAGAAGTGAGAATATTAGCCATGAAGTTGAGCAGAAACAGAGGGAAGAGCACCCAAGTCATTTCGATTACTTCGTCGACCTTGAAATTGCTGTTAAAACAATTGATTTGGGTCAAATCATACCCGATAACGACTGTTGAGCGTCGTTTTAGCCAACGTTACTCGATACTTGTACTTGCTGGCGAATATGCAGATGAGGGCTAGCTGAAACACTTTTTGTTGTTAAAAATTAAATGATATTGTCTTGGTGGTGACTCTGAGCAAGGAATACTGGTTAATTTGTGTATATACTGGATACATACAAAGCCGATTCCGTGTAAGTAATTTGCTCAATTTGGTAAATGGATACCATTACTGTGACGAGCTCGAGCATGGAATGGGCGAGAACAATTACGCCGAAGGTTTCTGCTGAAAGCACTAGTAAATATTTGTCCCGATTAGTCCGAAGGTCAAAATTTTTACCATACTGCAGATAGTAAGTGCAGACTGTCGATGCGGAGAGCTGAAATGCGTGGCTTAGACAAGCGTCTATCTCGGAATTCTCTCGTCGTATGCAATATAAATTCGTACCACAATCGCAGATCCCACGATGTATACAGAGATCATACGGCAGGTCTGGTCGGAGAAAGCCTGAATTAGAGTTTGCAGATCAATAATTATTGTTTTCGGCTGTAGTTTGGACTATCATCATGGTCGTTACCTGAGGCCAGATCGTCACTAGTAATCGATCGATAATCAGACAGAACATTCCGAAAACGCAGAAGGAGTAGGCTTGCTGATGGACCATCAGCACTGGCACCCAGAGGGCTGCAATAATGTTCAAGGTTTCTCGACTTTCTGTTTCTGAGATGGTTCTTGCATGCAAGCAAGACGGAATCAGTTCGAAATTCTGATATGTAGCATTAGTCAGAGCCCCTCCTGCTTTCGAAGCGACCGTATCCAAGCTTAGGGAGACGAATCTCACAATTAAGAGTGTCAAAGGGCGCGTTGGCTTTGATCTCATGGACAACCATTCCGAGGTGGCCGGAGCCGAGGAGAAGCAGACCGACGGCGTTCCATAAGAGGAACGTCCTGGAATGAATCAGAATCGTTCATTTTGAGGGTATTTACAATGCCTTAGCCATTATTTATTGCCTCACTTGCATCCGTAATGAAAGGGCGTCTTGATGAGGACGCCAATGAAGAAGCCGACGTTGAGCATGGAAAGAGCCGCGTAGGTGGCCTCCGCCCATCGGAGAAGTTGCGTTTCAGACATCTGGAATGGTCACCAGCGAATATTACATGTGGCAATAGAAAGCTTGCTCAATCTCGACCAAAAAGCAGTCAAAAGCAAAAAGAAGTCAAGGAGGCGCCGAAATGCAAGGAATGCCTGAACTGACAAACAAAGCGAGGACTGGTCTGAATCTCTCAATTCTGCCTGCTCTCTAGCGCCCTATAACTGGCGAGAGAGCATTCTGAGATGAGAGATGTAGACTATTGTTCATCGAGAGGGCGACTGGAGGCATTGAATGACGTCTGCCCTGTTTCATTTAGAAGAAGAGCACCCAATAGAGGAGCTCATCCCACCCACGAGGTTGAAATACTCGTTCAAATAACCAATACGAAGTCCTATACGCGGTCTCGTAACAGTGAATTCTACAGACATGCAAGATACAAGGCAAGAGACTCAAAAGTACGCCCTAAAAGTGGACCTATGACACACAGGGTGCGTTAGGAAGTAAGGGGCAAATAGCCTTCTAGAAAGCACTAGGGGAACAATGCTCTCATGAAGCTCTGTCCTCGATCAGAGCAACACAAGAGCATGGAAAAGTGAGAGAGTCAGTGGCCACCATTAGGGGAATGAACAAAGGAGGAGCGTCTGTGGGATCCGATTTGGATGTTTTAGCGGAATTGCACGCTGTTGCACGAGATAATCGTCCATTTATCGTTCTAGGAAATAAACAGGATCGAGATTCAACCTGCCGAAATCGTAGTGTTCTTTGGAGAGAATAGAGGCTTGGAAGACTCGGAGTAACTTCCGGAAGTATTTACGCTAGGGGCCACAAGCTCCGCCCACTTTGTGTTGACACGATTTCACCAAAAAGCGAGACAGGGGGCGCACAAGGCTCATCCTTAACTAAATCCTTAGATCAAAAGCTTGTCATGTAGCTATTCCCTTCCTCTATCGATTGATCGATATCCATATTTTTAAAATTTTCGATAAGTAGGTCAAAATTCAAGTAGAAAATCAAGGAAGGGCCGAATTTGTCATTTCCAGGGATAACGAAGAGAATGGTATGTGATTTTTCACTAATATGTGGCCATGCCAACATTCTAAAGAAAGAAAAACATCAATTCATCATGCCGTTGAATTGT